>JARHVA010000469.1:0-600000 GCA_037957365.1 Torreya grandis | reverse complement strand
AAAATTGATCCAAATTCAAGTCAAAAGTCAACCAAAGTGAGACATCTACCTTTAACCAAGTCAAAACAAATTCAAAGGTGAAATTTGATCTCAATTCTAAGTTAAAAGTCAACTTAAAGTCAAATATCAAATAAAAAGTCAAAATTAAATCAAGTCCAATTCAAGTCAAAGGTAAAGTCTAATCTAATCAAGTCAAACAAAGTCAAAACATCCAAAACATACTTTTAAGATATATATCAAACATATTTTTGTGATCAAGTTAAACATCCAAGTGCACTCTAAAGTCAAAAATTTGCAAAACATGTCCATCATCCTAAAGTTCAAATATCAAGCAGACTTATTCAAATACATATTTATCATCCAAGCTTGGATAAAAATATCAAATGCTAAAGCATCCTACTTCCAAAAATCACCGAAATTGAGATTAAAAGTTAACTAAATTTTGGTTTCTAATTCTATATGCTAAATCAAATTGAATTGAACAAGTATAGTATCAGCCTTTATTGAAACATGAAATAAAATTGAAACCAATTCAAAAAATTATTTAATATTGATTCAAAAAATGAATATTATAAACATGCCTAAATACATCAAAAGTTGGATTTCATATAACCCTAACTTTGATTATCATTGGAGTTACAATCCACTTATCCAAAATATTGAATATCAAACTAACATTGGGGTATATCAATAAGAATATGAAATTGATTCACCCAAAACATGGCCAATAGTGGCATCTAATTTTGAGAAAACTAATCTAAGAATCGCTTGATTTGAATTAGAACCGTTTGAGCACAAGGATGATGTCCTTTTATGATTTCTCAAGCTAGGGAGTAAGTTTCCTAATGAATATCCCATATAATTTTTTAAAACCCTTTGTCTCCCACTTAATAAAGTGGTCTAAGGTTTCCAACAAGAAAATGATACTTCTAGCCAACACCCACATCAACATCACACCAATGCTGAGAATCTTGAGTCTTCTAGCAAAGGAATATATATTCATAAATAATCACCTAATCTTGATGCTAATCAAGTCATGATTGAGAAATTACAAATTATGATCCAAGTAAATTCAAATTTGGCCTCTTTATTGACTTACACTCCATCCCATCAACAATAATAAGTCCCACCCAAACAACATTAAAAATAACAAGTCCCATCCAATGCAATCCCATCCAATCAACAACAACAACAACAACAACAACATCAACAACAACAACAACAACAACAACAAAAACAACAACAACAACAAGTTATATCTAATACACAATAGCAACAAATTCCACATAACCAAAATAAAATTCCCACCAAACCTAGCAGCATGATATTTATCCCATCTAGTTTGAGTTTTAATCCACCTATCCAATCTAATCCACCTTTCAAACCCCATGAAAATGCATCGCATTCATCCCAAAAGACACTTTTATCTCAAGAGTGGCAAGAGATAAAGGATGTTATTTAAGGATTAAAAATTGGAAATGAAATTAAAAAGTTCATATTTGAAGAAATATGTCCTTACTCATTTGATACAATTATTATTCAAATCCTATTCCCACGTAATTTTGAGGCCCAAAAATTTGACAAATACAAAAGGAAAGGGGACCCAAAATAGAATATTTAATATTTATTCATGTCTTGCTAAGAAGTGGAGTACAACAAAATCTATTTGATTTGAAATTTACCCCAGTTTAGGTGGACAAGCATTATAATGGTTCCTTTGCTAGCCTAATAGTTTGGTTGCCACATTTGACAATTTATCTAAATGTTTTTTCAAACATTTATCTAATAATATAGATCATAATTTGACCATGGTTGACCTTTGTAATACAAAATAATTAAGTGGGGAGAGTTTTACAACTTTTTTTCAAAGATGGAGAGGATTGGTCAACAAGTTTCTTCAATCTTTCCCCAAAAGGTAGCTAACAAACAATTTTTATGCCAACTTAATTGTATAAATGGCCTTGCATTTAAGACTTCATTATGCAAACATCTTTGATGAGATTATTTAAAAGTGTGTGAAAATAAAAAATGCTTTGATTTAAATGGGTTTGATCAATATATATTCTCAAAATCAAGCTCAAGGAAGTTCATAATTGGAAAAACCTAATGTGTTCAATAAGAATAAATATGTATTAGGTGATGGTGTGACTGAGGAAAGACATGTGAAAATAGTTAAACTATAACTTGTCTAAAATGATCCATCTACACATTCAATCACACTTCAAATACCACCACCCTAAACATAGTAATAGTGAAGAACATTTCCACCTCTTGGTGAACCTATAGAAGCCATGTTCTAAAAGCTTAGTGTAAAACATGGTTGCATGCACTATCACTAGACCTTTTGAGGAAAGTCAACCTATGCCTACTTGGTATATAGAAAATGAGTATTTTGATTAACATCAAATCAAATTTTATGCTATACATAAGTGTATGCATCTTAAACACTATGTGTAAAACTTAAGCATGGAAAAATTGAGCTTGACAATGGTGCATTGTCCTCTAATTAGAATATGGACATATTTAAAGACCCATTTCCAAGATAAAATCAACACATAAGTCAATTGAATCAGAAAATCAATTATCATAATCATAAAAACCATCAAAAACATCATTGTAACTAAGGCAATCATAAAAAATAACATGACCCCCATCATGGTCAATATTCCCAAATCAACTGTTGGATTAACATAACACCCAATATAACTGTGATAATGTTGTTGGTTATATTATGGATAATTATGCAGCCAATAATAAATTAACCCCCATTATATTTATAAAACTAATCAACATGCTAGGCTTATCATCTAAGGACCTTCCCCATCCTAGCATGATAAATCTACTCAGGATTTATATTGTGTTATTGCCACTTGACGCCCAAAGCTTACCATTTAATATCCTATCACATCCAAATCCAAAAATCAAGCACGAGTCTCTTCACCTTACAAATCTAAATCATCCACTTCACATTATTGAACAATTGGATAAAAATCAAGTGTAGATACCCATTTTAGATCTTTTAGAACATTTGAGGTTCATACGGACATCTTGTATAAACTTATTCAACGCTCCAGAGTCCTAAACAACATTGATATATCACAATTCTAGGAACTCATAAGACACTTTTTTATTTGTGTAACAAATCACTTTTGATCAAAGTGATATATCACCATCTGGTTCTTGACATAATCCCATTTACATTAAGGTGGTCATTACCTGACATAAGGTTAAAAGTATGCTCATAGATAATGGATTATGTTTGAAAGTTTTTGCACTCAATTTGGTTAGGAAATTGGGATATTCACCAACATATTTTTAGGATGATACTATCACAATAATGGTTATGAAAATGTAGAAGGAGAATCAACTGGCACCATTAGTTTGACTATCATTATTAAGCGTACCACCCATAACACTCTTTTTCATGTCATTGACTTAGACCTATCATATAATATACTCCTTTGGTATCCATGGATCCATGCTATGCATATATTTTCATCCACCTTACATCAATGCCTAACATTTACACATTCTGGCATGGAGTTTACCATTCCAGGAGATTCACAACCTTACTAATATTGAGAAAACTTGGGTGCTAAAAATGGTGCTAATTATTGTCCTAGCACAAAGCATGTACCCCAAAAGGATAAAAATGTGGTACTCGAGTATCCTAAATCCCCCTATATCGATATTTATAATCTTGCTTCCTCATCCAATGGTCCACATCCCAAAGTTTCATCTCATTTCATAATAAAAACCAAAGGTTTTAGAGAGTATATGGTCAACAATGCTTTTCACATTGCTAAGATTCCCAAGTCATCCAAATCCCATGGCAGACCCAAAATGGAGTGGCATAAAAATGCTAATTCTTATCAAGGGAGGACTCTATCATTTGCTTAAAATGGTATCTTGGATCATGAACAAGTCAACAGTTCTATGGATTCTTGGTTCTATAGTGAAGACTTTACTTAATGATATTAGAGTAATAAATATTCCATCACCAAAAAAATCATGGAACATCTTGCTTATTGATGTAAGAGCATCCAAACTCCTAAGAAATCTTGCATCACCAAAATCATAGTGGGCATTCATCTTTCCATTATTTTCTTTGCTCTATCTCAGATTTGGTGTGTTTGGAGGTAGTTCTTGGTTTTTATACTACTATACCTTATTTTTGGCATGTTCTTCACTAGCATCATCTTGTATTTCTTTGGTCATTTTGTAGTGTGGGGTTATCTTGGTGTTTTCATGTTTAGAAATCATCTTTATTGACAAAGAGGCTTTCAATTTTAGAGTTTCTTCATGGTCAGCTCAAGGAAAGTCAAACACATATGAATCAATGTACCATATAACATCTGACATGGTTTTATGTATTTGCATTATTGCATACTGCATATCTGTGTAATATGAACCTACAATTGATATCACCATGTATATTTACACTGTGAAAATTCAAATCTTGATTATATATATATATATATATATATATATTATATATATATATATATATATATATATATATATGTATGTATGTATATAGTAGATCGATAATAAATCAAACAATGTTAACTAGTCATGATGAGCTTGAAAGGATATTGAGAAAAATGAGATTATTCACAAGTGCTAAGCGGATAGAAAAACCAAATTGGGTAAAGAATGTTGTTAACATTTTGTCATAAGCTGTGTGAAGACTCAGTCTTGAATGAGTCTTTTTTCATTTTGACAGCCTTGGCACTCATAAAACTTGAATTGGTCTTATAAAACCAATACTACAATCAACATTCTTGTAAAATTAATCCCACATAGCTCCTGTAACACTTAAGAACATTTGCATTAGTGTTAATTGACTAAATCAATCCAATTTGGTATCTCTTCATTTTGAGCTAGTTTTGGTGCTATAGGAAGACCCAATAGGGCCTGTTTTATATTTGAGGAACCTTATAATGCTTGACAACATTAAAAAAAAGTGTGACATGCTTCTAGAATTTGATAGGGGTAGAGAAGGGACAAAAATGTTTCACATGCTTTATAATGTTTTTAGTATTGGTAAAGGTGGGGTTTTTTTAATGGGGACCCTACCCATTACGAAGATGAAATAAAAGAGTCTATGGGATTTTTATAATTTTCCATATGATTTGTAATTTTTTTTCATAGAATAAAGTAGAACAAATTGGCATTTGTCTCATTACTCTTGGTTTGATAAGAGTATCGAGTGTCCCGTGTGAAGGTAGAATTATGTGTCTATTTAGAGAAGGTGTACTATTTATATTTATTATTATTTTTTATTTTTGAATATGCCTAATAGTGGAATTGTTTGAATTTGAACTCTGCTACATATTTATGCAAATTGATCTCTATTTTGAATGAACATCAATTATGTGATGAAACATCAAGTGTGTCTATTAATTTTTTTGATCCCTAAAACACATGTATTAATATCTATCCTTTATTGGACCTCCATGCCTTGTATTTTCATAACTTATAAAGATAAATGACTTGGTGAAAATCAACAAGACATCCTTGATTATGTACCCCATAACAAATAAAAAGGAACTTGAGGTGTTGGATACAAACCGCATTGGGGTGACCCATTAGATCTCAAAAGTGATGAAAATGTGACATCTAATGATAATGATCCTAACACTAATTAAAAGTCATATTATATCATATACGATGAGCTTACCAACATAAATCTATTTAACATTAATGTTTTCCTTACCATTCACCTTGACCTTCATTATTCCAAACCCATCGACTGGGACTAACAAGATTGCATACCATTGGATTAATTTCATAATGACGAGGCTATTTGAAAATTATTGGGACTTTGAGATGGTTTCCTACTTGGGGACCTTAAACAGGTATTTGAGATTAATTTGGACCCTGTTTCCTACTTTGGAGAGCAAGTGGATTTATTTAGTTAAAATAATAAATGAAATCAATAATTAATATCATCTAGAGAAACCTCTCTGGGGAGATATTGGAAAATGAAAAAAATTAGAAATAAAGACTTGTTAATTGGTGAAAACCTTTCTAAGGTGCCAATGGATGGGGAAGTCCACTCTCTTAACAAGGAAGCATAGATTCCTATAATTCCATGTATCATCTTTGACACATATGCCAGTCTTGAGAAGAAACACACATTTGAACAATGGGTCCAAGAATTTCCATAAAAATTATAGGATTGACCATTGCACAAAATGAATGATTAAGATTCTTCCTAAATGGATCAGCTTGATCAAATAATCAAGCTACATTAAAATGAATATTGTTAATTCCCTTAGGTACCTGCATTGTTAGAGGATGGATCTACATTGTTTATGGAAGACACTATTGATGTCAACCTTGTTACTAAGAATGATTCATGAATCATCAAGCTTGGTACATCCCTCACAAAATGAAAACACGCTATCCCATCATCACTACCATAGAATAATTCATTTAAATATATCAACTCATGGTTTTATGTAGGTTTTATGATTATCAATAAGCCTATTGATTATCTAGAGTGTATTTATAACATAGTTACAATCAGTAATAAATCTAAGGGTATTCACTTTTGTACATATATTTGGGATATTAAAAAAGCTTATCCTACAGACAACTTCCCATCCAAATATCAATATGATCCTTGACTCTATAATAGGCCATGAAATTTTATCACTTGAGGATGTATTTTATAGATACAAAAAAATTGAGATATTACCTGAGGATCAACATAAAATAACGTTCACTACTCCATTGGCGACATTTTGATACCAGGTCATGATTTTTGGCTTGAAAAATGTTAGTGCTACTTGTTAGCAAGCAATGACTATCATATTCCATGACATGATGCATAACATTGTGGAGGATTATGTGGATGAGATTTTTGAAAAATTCAAAACCCATATATGACACCAAACAACTTTATGTAGAATATTTGAGTGGCATAGAGAGTACAAGTGGTGCCTTCATCTAAAAAATTGTGTTTTTAGCATTATATCTATAAAATTATTGGGATTCATTATTTGAAGATGAGGTATTGAGTTATTTATTTTTAAGGTTAAGGTCATAACATAAATGCCTTCCCCATCAAATATAAAAAAGTACATAGTTTATAGGTAAAGATTTAGGCTACTCACAAGTTCATTTCATAGCTAGTTGATCATTGCCATACATTTACACATCCCTTGAAAAATAGAACCACATTTAAGTGGAACAATGACTATGATGAGGAATTTGAAATATTAAAGAAACATTTGGAAAATCTACTAGTGTTGATTCCTCCAATGTCAATGAATCCTTTGTTTCTTTACATTTTGGCAAACCAACATGCCTTGTGGGAAATTTTGGCTCAACACAATGATCAAAGAAAGGAACTCGCTGTGTATTATCTAAGCAGAGCATTTAAAGAATATAAACATAAAATTTCAC
The DNA here is from genome assembly GCA_037957365.1 of Torreya grandis. NCBI lineage: Eukaryota > Viridiplantae > Streptophyta > Pinopsida > Cupressales > Taxaceae > Torreya > Torreya grandis. The sequence continues at coordinate 592,584 of JARHVA010000469.1, read as the reverse complement.
CCTTTGAAAAGTCTTGTTTGGTAGTGGTTTTTTTAATCTTAGAAATTTTGACATCATATGCTCAATAACAAAACCATCCTCATTGCTAAATTTGATCCTTTCAAATATCTCCTATCATAATAAGCTTTAGCAAGTTACATAGAAAATGAATTATACTCCTAAGTGAATTTGATATTTCACAGTCAAATCAAAAATATATTAAGGGGAAGGTGCTCATTGATCAATTGGAATATGCTGCACTATAATACACAACCATTAAAAATTGGTTTTCCATAAGAGTCTATTTTCACCCTTGAGAATCACGATAGTGGAAGCTCTACTTTGATGGTTAATTCACATCCAAAAGATCAGAGGCTGAAATAATTTTCATCACACCACAATGGGATGTTATCCCTAAGGCTTTCCACGTTGGATTGACATGCACAAAAAATATTATAAAATATGAGGATCTCATTGTAGGACTCTATCTCACAATCTAATGGAACATCCAAAAATTGGTAGTACATAGCGATTCCCAACTTAACATCAATCAAGTCAAAGATTAATACCAAATAAAATATGATAAGCTCGTAAATCATAAGTGCATGGTGGAAACATGAAAGCAATACTCCAAGCATATATAGTTGGATAAAGTGTCATGAGCTAATAACATATTTGTTGACGCCATGGCCACTATTAGATCACTTTTCTAAATGTCTTCCAACATCCAATAATATGTTAACTGTAGTTATTAGGGAGAATAATAACCTACATTAAAACAATAAATAACTGGGTTTATAACTATAATAACAATGATGGGAAACAAGATGATAAATAACAAGCTAAAAACAAGATGAAGCCATGCAAGATAATTCTTATTAAAGCAATCGATTAGTTTTTACTTCTTACACTTGTTTATATAGGATTTTAAACTTTCCACTTGTCTCTTTGTTTCGTCACTTGTCTATTTGGATTTTTAATGCCTTTTCCTCTTTATTTTGTCTTTACATCATTTATTTCCTTTTACATAATTTTTAACTTATAATACATTCCACGTCCCTATACTCATGCTAACAATCACCAAGACTAAAATAAGTGTCTAACCTTGAGACATTTATATAAAAAGACCTTATTTAATCAAGTTTTTATAATTTTTCTTCATTATCATACATTTAAGGTAGTTACCTAACTAATCTCCTTGACTTCTCATATGGAAACTCCCTACTTTGATACTCTAACTATATATATAACCTCAAATGCATTTTAATTTTTTAAAACTATAAATCCTTTAATTTTTTCAGACCTCTTCACCTATTACATATAAATACGTGTCTTGAAATTTATCTAAAATTTATGAAATCCCTTTCGTTGGCTTAGCCAACACAAGTCCAATAGGGACTCCAATAGTAAATTGACAAACTTCTGGTAACCCACACACAACCTCCTCTAATAAAGCAGGAACAATTTTATCATATATTGTAATAACTGGGTATGTGTGATTTAATATCTTTCCAACCTCTTCTAGTTGTGATTGTGATACTTGTGAATGCTCATAATAAACAGCTGCATCTCCCAATGCAACCAGCACTATCTGTTCTTCTAGACGTATCCACATTTTTATCAAGAGAAGATGAACTAGGTATTATGGCTCACAATCTGTAGCAGCTACAATAAGATCATTTATGCATGCCCATTTCTTGTCTTGAATTTATTTCCCAGATTCCTTAGCTATGATGCGAAAATATTCAATAAATTTAACACAAGTTAGTTGAGTTTTATTGACCATCAATATATGAGTTGAATGGATTTCCTTTGAAACAAGATCCAAGTCACCTAAAGCTTTCACCTGGGTCTTAACTTGGTCGTAATTTCTCCTAAAAGCCTCTGAAAGAGACTTAATAATCGCAGAATCACCTATCCCAAATTACACCCTTTCGTGTGTGAGTTCCACTTTATTCGCAGACAAGCAAACAATGGGAAACAAATCACAAAATTACACAAAATTGAACGAATCCACTTTAACTTGGCATGGTTAAAAATGCATTACACAAAATTTCAGTAATGGTAATTCTCCCGAATTCATTCGAAATCAAATCCATGGCAAATGCAGGAAATAAAAATGCCACATGATTGCATGCTTCCTAGAAATGTTCCAGACATATTCGTTTAACAACTGGCTGACATAATCCTCAAAACAGACCTACGTTCTCTGGGCTTGAATCAACAGCCACACCATTGTTTACTGTAGTTATTAGGGAGAGTAATAACCTGCTTTAAAACAATAAATAACCAGGTTTAAAACTATAACAACAATGATGGGAATTAATATGAATAAAACAAGCTAAAAACCAGATGAAGCCACGGAAGACAATTCTTATTAAACAATGGTTTTTTTTTTCCTCCTCCTTACATTTGCCTATATAAGCTTTACAACTTATCATTTGTCTTTTCAGATTTTTAATGTTTTTTTTTTTTTTTTTTTAATTTTTTTTTTTTCATTTTACATAATTTATATTTATAATAAATTTCACTTCCTTATACCGATACTAACAGAATGTTAATTATTTATTAAAAAAATCATCATGCCACAAATGGTATGGAAAATCGTTAGTCTTGGCTCACCTTGGTACCATGACATTTAAATTTAAATTCAATACCATACCATTCCCACTGACTTGTCCCATACCTAAAAAAATGACCCATCCATAATGCTTCCCATTACACCATAGTGGGCAACACGCTTTATCATAGAGGTTGTGATGGAACAATGCTTCTTCGTCTAAATTCAAGATAAGCATAATTATTTATAAAAGATGTAAACCATAGGATTTGTGGGGGCCATACTAGTAGAATGGTCTTTGTTAAGAAACTACTTGTATGGAGTATTAATATTAGATAATGAATTGTGATGTGTGCGCATATGTTAAGAAGTGTATTTGTGAAGAATATGACAATTTTATCATGTACCATCATAATCGATTCAATTGATTAAATATCCCTGGCTATTTTCAACGTGGGGGCTTGATCTCATAAGAAAGAAAAACCTCACATCATCCAACGAATAAAAACACATCCTTATTTTTACCATTTATTTTACTAAATAGATTGAGGCCATTATCTCACCCACATAAACATAAATAAAATTTCCAAATTCATCCTTAATAAAATCATTTGGTAGCATGACATACCTTCCACCATCATTTATGATAATGGCAAGTCATTAAAACATAATAATGTTAAATCCCTTTTGTTGGGTAAATATTCTGCCACCAACTAACTGATGAGCAAAATAGGTGATTTCAACCACAACATAAAGAGATTGGTTGGCTAAATGTGTAGGTTCACCACATCAGAAGGGGACAAATCTCTCTTCCCATCAAGGGGAGATTCCATATATATATATATATATATATATATATATATATATATATATATATATATATATATATATATATATATATATATATATATATATAAGCAGAAAATACCACTCAGGGGTAGGACAACACCATCCATCTCTCTTTTTCAGAGATGATGTTCACAGATCAAAAGAGAAATCTTGAGTGATTGTTGAAGGTACTTCTCTTCTTTCAGATGTAATGTTCAGTCAACAGCGAGATTCCTTTCTGGTAGTAAAAGTAACTAGAACAGAGCACAATAACTAGTAGAATGAGGTGTAGCGCAAAGTCTCCACCTCAACTGCCAAAGAGTGAAATATACGAAGGACAATGGGGGCACAAAGTCGTCCCAAGATCCTTTACACAGAAATAGAAAAACAAACACACTAAAGACAATTGTAGCAGCACAAAGTCTCCCACAGTTGGCTTCAAGACACCTTCTTGGTTATTTCCACTAGGTCTGCTCGTTAAATTAAATGGACAAGACTACATCTAGGAGTTAGACATAAGAACAATCCCCTAAATAACACAAGTTATTACAGCACAAAGTCTGAAAGTAACATACTTTCTCATTCATATAACAAAATATGATTCTCAGGAAATGCCTTTCAATTTGGACAGAGTTTCGTTACTATATCAGAGAGATCTCCTTAAAACAATAAGAGATATTAGAATATATAGCAGCCAAAAAAGACTTGGTGCTTTGTTTCACAAAATGGCCCATGCTATGCATTTAACGCATTGAATGCATTTTCAATTTTGTCAGGGGGCCATGTGGAACAGGGCATCGGCCTTAGCTGTGGCGTGTCAATTCATCTCAAATGTCTTATCATCATCATGGGTCATCTGGTCATCTTCTTAATATTTGCACAGCTGTCCATTTCACCTTTACTCAAAGGGAGAAAAATACGCTGCGTCTTTGAATGTTTGTACGCTCAAATGTCTATTCGGTGGACTATTCCACTTACTAGAATAACTCCCCTGTAGATATTTTAGTATATCCTATAGCTTTCCCTCTTTCCTATTGAAATTTTGTCTTTTCTTATGATCTGAGCTCTCGGGCTATCTCTTCCCTTTCTGTTGGCTCTTTCGGCTTCTTCTTTAGTTAGTCATTGAGTTTGTTCTTCAGGTTCTGTGCCATATTTGAAAGTAAACATGCATTTCATTACTTTGAATTTGACATCCGCAGGGATGTCATTGGTCACTTGGTCATCTGAACTACTTTGAACCTTGAACCTTTGAACCTTTGAGGTGCATCGGTTCAATGGTTCAATGGTTCGGGTGGTCCTATCACTCCTTGGTTCAATCACTTCCTAGTTCAATTGCTTCTTTGCTCGTCAATTGAACCATCTCTTTGAACTGGTCTCTATAATTTTTTGCTTCTTTCCTTTGCTTAGAGCTTCTTTGAACCTTTTGATTGAACCAACAATGGTTCAACGATTCAATGGTTCAATGTTGTGTTCTACTCATTCAATTGACCGCTTGAACCAACCGCTTTGAACCAATCTCATTGAACCTTTGAACTTTGAACTCTTTTAGTTCAAGGTTCAACAGTTCAATCTTTCTTCTTTTCGTTAAGTCTTTTGAAGCCGTTGAACTTGCCAAAGCGGTTGAACTTTGAACTTTTATCGAAGCGCTTAACTCTTTAAGCTTGACGATGTCGTTGAAGCTTTGAACCCGTTGAACCTTTGAACCTTGCTAAAGTGGGGTTCAATTGTTTAATGGTTCAATGGTTCATTCCATTTATTTGAAGCCTGCTGATGGAATTTTTGGTTGAACCTCAATGTTGAACCAACCTTGAAATTGCCTAAGTGTTGGAACTTCTTTTTGAGAAAGTCTACCTGTTGAACGTGCGAGTTCCTTAGCTGAAAAATGCATGAATAATTGAAGAACTTGGATGCTCATAATATTTTTGAAAAAGGAAGAGAGAATTTTGGCTTGCAAGACCAAAATAGTTGATATGTTGTCCCCAAAAATGAGTGAGAGATTTTAGGAACAACAGCTGGCTCCAGTTGGAAAAATTTCATCGATTGTAAAAATAATCGAAGGGAGTAGAATCCAGAATCTCCAGTGCCTTTAAGTGTGCCATTGGGCTACGGAGTCATGCTACCCAAAAATAAAGGTGCCAAAAAGAAATGAAAATGAAAAGCACCAAACAAAACTAAAGACTATACAAAAATTATAGATATGTAGCTGATCTTATCTGATACTTCAAGGATTGAAGTGCTTCAGATGCTGCCCATTGTGAGACAGAGAAAAATATGTTCCATCTTGATAAACCAACAATAAACTATTTTCTCCCCAGAAGTGATGATTGGTGAATGGACCTCTCCACCAAGAATCAACTTTTCTGTGCATTGCTTTTGGTTTCTCCTCTTGCCCCACAGCAAAACTTGATTTCTAGTTCAAAAATCATGAATCCTTATTCTCTTGCAGAAGAGTTTCTTTACCTATTTTTGACGTGTTATAGTGTGGTCCATTACCATAATTCACTATTCTTCTGGTTTAGTCCAGCACATGATTTGATTGTCCCCTTCAGATACTTGCCACTGATTGGCACTGTCAAACACACTTAGTCGAAAGACTAGCTCGATAGTGTACTACTCTTCAAAGTCTTTGTGAGGAACCATGAGGGTTGCAGAGACAACCACTAAATCTGCATGACCATGAAGCTCTCTGGGCATTACAGATATATTGAAAGCATCAAAACTTTCAATATAGCCCATACCAGATTGCGGTAATGGCATAATCTTTTGTTTTTGGTTTGACACAGGTTCCTCACCTGACAAACCATCAAATCAACATCTCCTTTAGCGTGAAGGAGTTTGATGCCCCTATCTTGGATAGTCTTCAATCTAAGCAGCAGTGATTCGTATTCAGTAATATTATTGGTGTTGCTGAACTACAACTTATATGAAGAAGGAAAAATATCTCCTTGAGGAGATATCAACACAATCCTAGCTCCTGAACCGGTAAAGGAATTGCTACCATCGAATTCCAAGATTTGGACATCATCAAAAACTGATCTTCGATCAGATTTTTCTTCATTAGAGAGGGAAGATCCTTTTTCATCTGTACTTATACTATGTTCTACCAATCCTTCTGTTGTTCCATCTGAGCCAATTTTCAGATTATCACCTAGAGGAATTTATTCTGCTATAACAAGAACGTCTTCAGTAGACAAAAAATAATTACCCCTGCCTAAAGACTCAAACAGAATTTGGGCTTTAGGTGCTGATATTTGAGTGACACATTTTATCTCCTTTTTAGGGAGCAGCGTTTGCATGATGCCTTTGACAGGGATCCTCACCTCGGATAGGTCCATACTTAACTTTCCCCCAACATCTTTGCAGAAATTTCACCCAAGAAGGATGTCGTATGAAGCTGGGATGTCAGCCACTAGGACTGTCATCTTGATTCTCTTGTTTGGGAATGCTGCAAATGCAAATTGGGCATCCTTGATTTATCCCAGTAGTAGCACTTGTTTGTTCTCCATGTAAAAATATCTCCCAAATGTCTTGGTCAGTGTGAGACCAAGAGATTATACCACTTTGGCAGGCATGACATTGTCAGATGCCCCTGAGTCTATGATGCAATTGTTCAACTGGTGTCTATTTATTAGCAGAGAGACATAAAATAGTTCTGTCCTCCTGGGAGCAGTAGGAGGAGCAATGAAAAGGTTATTCTGGGTGGATGTGTTCTTAGGGGGACCAAGAGTTACTTTTGAAACTGCTTGTCCTACAAGGATGGCTTTATCCTTCACACATTCCACTAATCTATCCAACTATTCAGGGTTGGATTGCAGGAATTGAAATTTAGACATTTGAATTTTGGTCTTCTTGACATGGTCGACTATGTCAAATGACTAAAATAGACTAGAAACAGAGGAAGGAAGTTCATCCTTCTAGTTTTTAGGGGAGGGGGTACTGATTTGCGAAATTGAAATGGAAGGTGAAGGCGTACTTGAGGTACTTACTTTTTTATTACTCACTGGGTCCTTTGGCAGGAAAAGTAGAGAAGTTTCTCGTTTAGCAATTGAAATTACATACTAAGCTCACTCCTCTGATTTTTCTTTATCAGCTTGCTGGGATGACTGATTTTTGGACCAAGTAAACACAACATATGATCCCTCAACTACTTTACATTCACTTCTGGGTTCATCCTGGTAATTCAAGAAACTGATGTTAGAGTCGCCAGTTGATTCTTTTTGGTCTGCTACAAAGAGATCAACATCATCTTCTGGGTTCAATTCAGGCTAGAAAGAAAAATCAAATTCTATTTCAAGATATCTAACTGATGAATTGGCTGGATCTACTTTAATAGCAAGTTTTTCCTGAGGGGGATGAAGGTGATTTGGTTGCCCTTGATTTTTGATAGCATTGCCTTGATATGACTGGCTCTAAAATGTCTTTCTTAGCATATCCTGATAAGGAAGAGCAGACATACCTTGTGTTATTTATCTTTTCAAGGCTAGTAGTTCATTTTCCAACATTTGCACCATTTGATCAGTGGCGCATGTAGATAGATATTCAGAGGTTGAAAAAGATTTGCCTCTGTTATGATCTCTTCTTATCTTCCTTACCAAGATGAGATAATCTTCCACCTCAGTGGCTAAATTCTGAGAAGCAGCAAGGTCTATGTGGCCAGCACGTCTCAATAAAAAACTCACTTCAAGCAGCTGAGAGTTTATGAAGAAGTATTTGAGATTCTTAGCTATTGGTTGAGCAATGATAGGAATCTTGTTCCTCAACTTGTCAAACTTGGCAATGAAGTCCCTCATAGGTTCATGAGGTTCCTTCTTCATTTGAGTGAGCTGGGCCAGCAGGGCATGTGCATCTTCTACAGGCTTGAACCTTACTTCAAATTTAGCTTTAAGAGTGTTCCAGTCAATCACTGACTGAGCCTGTAGGTGATAGAACCAGTCTGCAACAGCATCTTGTAATATCTCCACAAACAACCTGACTGCCATGTCCTCATACTCCATGCCTATCATGCCACAGTCTACGCTGAAGGCCGCAATATGTTCATCAAGATTAACTCTCTCATCATCAAAGAATTTGAGTCCTTAAACTGCATGGTAGCTCATATAGAGGTGGAGTTAAATTGAGTGGACCAAAAGAGTTACCCCAGGGGCCTTGAACTGCCATTGTATGACTATGAAAAGGGGGATAACAAATATGGGTGGAGTATGTACGGGCAAAGCTTTGCTAGTAGAGGAAAAAGAAGTTCTACCTTGTGTGGGTGACATTGTGTTGGTAGGAGGAAGACTCCTAGTTCGTTGAAGGTGAGGTTGTGGAGGAAATAGATCAAAATTGCTCTGCTGCACCAACTCAAAAATAGGGTCAACAACACCTTTAGATCTCTGGTTTCTTGTAATTGAAATGGATAAGGACATGGACTACTTCAATTTGAAGCTTGAGGCTTCAAACTGCACGTAACATCCCCAGCAGAGTCGCCAAAAATTATTGGCGTGGAGCTAACAGAGAATTGACTTTTGAAATGAAATGCTTGATCTCTAGCGTCTCAGGGTTTACAGCTTAGAGTATATAATGTAAATGGATAAGGCTATACTGATAATGGATAAGACACAGGTGATGCTTCAATCTGAAGCTTGAGGCTTCAAATTGCACAAAATTGTTATGTCCCCAGTGGAGAAAATGGATATGAAAAAGAACTGAAACTGCTCGTTCTTTCCTAGTAGAGAAAATAGATATGGAGAAGAACTGAAATTACTTGTTCTTCCCTAGCAGAGTCACCAAAAATTGTTGGGTGAATATTTTGTCACCAGCTAACTGATGAGCAAACTAGGTGATTTCAACCACAATATAAGGAGATTGATCAGCCAAATGTGCAAGTTTACCACATTAGAGGGAGACAAATCTCTCTTCTCATCAAAGGGAGGTTCCCTATAACTATGAGGAGCTATATATATATATATATATATATATATATATATATATATATATATATATATATATATATATATATATATATATATATATATATATATATATATATATATATATATATATATATATATATATATAAGCAAAAAATAACACTCAGGGGTAGGACAACACCATCCATCTTTTTTTTTAGAGATGATGTTCACAGATCAAAGGAGAAATTTTGAGTGATTTCTAAAGGTACTTCTCTTCTTTTAGAAGTAATGATTAGTCAACAGCCATATTCCTTCCTGGTAGTAAAAGTAACTAAAATAGGGCACAATAACTAGCAGAATGAGGTGTAGCACAAAGTCTCCACCTCAACTGCCAAAGAGTGAAATATACGAAGGACAATGGGGGCACAAAGTCATCCCAAGATCCTTTACATAGAAACAAAAAAAAATACACTAAAGACAATTGTAGCAGCACAAAGTCTCCCACAGTTGGCTTCAAGACACCTTCCTGGTTACTTCCACTAGTTCTGCTTGTTAAATTAAATGGACAAGACTGCATCTAAGAGACAGACATAAGAACAATCCCCTAAATAACACAAGTTATTACAGCACAAAGTCTGAAAGTAACCTACTTTTTCATTCATATAACAAAATATGATTAACAATATAAGCTTAAAATCTCAGGAAATGCCTTTCAATTTGGGTAGAGTTTCACTTCTATATCAGAGAGATCTCTTTAAAACAATAAGAGAGATTACAATATATAGTAGCCAAAAAAGACTTGGCGCTTTGTTTCAAAAATGGCCCATGCTGTGCATTCAATGCCTTGAATGTATTTTCAATTTTGTGAGGGGGCCATGCTGGAACAGGGCGTCAGCCTTAACTATAATGTGTCAATTCATCTCAAATGTCTTCTCCTTAACATGGGTCATTTGGTCCTCTTCTTGATATTTGCACAGCTGTCTATTTCACCTTTACTCAAAGGGAGAAAAACAGGCCATACTTTTGAATGTTTGCACACTTAGATGTCTACTCAGTGGACTGTTCTACCTACTGGAATAACTCCCTTATAGATATTTTAGTATTTCATGTAGCTTTCCCTCTTTCTTGTTGTAATTTTGTCTTTTCTCATGATCTGAGCTCTTAGGATATCTCTTCCCTTTCTCTGGCTCTTTTGGCTTCTTCTTTAGCTGGATGTTGAGTTTGTTCTTCAGGTTCTGTGCCATGTTTGAAAGTAAATGGGCATTTCATTACCTTAAATTTGATGTCCACAGGGACGTCATTGGTCACTTGGTTGTCTGAACTACTTTGAACCTTGAACCTTTGAACCTTTGAGGTGCATCGGTTCAATGGTTCAATGGTTTAGGTGGTCCTATCGGCTCCTTAGTTCAATCACTTCCTGGTTCAATTACTTCTTTGCCGTCAGTTGAACCATCTCTTTGAATTGGTCTCTGAAATCTTCCACTTCTTTCCTTTGCTCGAAGCTTCTTTAAACCTTTTGATTGAACCGGTCGATTGAACCAACAATGATTCAATGGTTCAACAGTGCAATGCTGTGTTCTACTCATTCAATTGACCGCTTGAACCAACCGCTTTGAACCAATCTCATTGAACCTTTGAACTCTTTTGGTTCAAGTTTCAACAGTTCAATCTTTCTTCTTTTCGTTAAGTCTTTTGAAGCAGTTGAACTTGCCGAAGCGCTTAACTCTTGAAGCTTGTTGATGTCGTTGAACCTTTGAACCCGTTGAACCCGTTGAACCTTGTTGAAGCAGGGTTCAATGGTTCAATGGTTCATTCCATTTGTTTGAAGCCTACCGATGGACTTTTTGGTTAAACCTCGACGTTGAACCAACTTTGAAATTGCCTAAGTGTTGGAACTTCTTTCTGAGAAAGCCTACCTATTGACTGTGTTGAACCTGCAAGTTTCTTAGCTGAAAAATGAGTGAATAATTGAAGAACTTGGATGCTCATAACTTTTTTTGAAAAGGGAAGAGAGAATTTTGGCCTGCAGGACCAAAATAGTTGATATGTTGTCCCCAAAAATGAGTGACGAATTTTGGGAACAACACATCTGTGCTTAGTTCAATATTAAACATAGATGGTCAACTCATTATTTTCAAGGAAACGATCAAGCTGAGGCATCGAATAAGACCATTGTGAAAATTCTAGAAAATATTGTCAATGATGTTGGCCATGATTAACATTTTCAACTATTTCCTTCTTTATGGGATTATCGAACCAACATCTACACTCCCAAAAGTGCCTCACCCTATTCCTTAGTATATGGATCAGAAGCTATCCTCCCTATCAAGATTGAGTTTCCCTCCATGGCATTTAATTGTAAGATTTTATTAATGATGAGGAGTACAAAGTAGCTTGGCTACAAGATTTTGAACTCTAGGATGAAAAATGGATAGCCACCTTAAACCACATCAAAGCATATCAAAAGTGGATACACTATAACGTTAATAAATGCATCATCTCCATAGAGTTTGAAGTTGGTGATCTTGTGCTTAAAGAAAATCAATAAAATATTAACATGAACTAAGAAAAAAAAGATAAATTTCAACCTAACTAGTTAAGTTCGTATATCATCATAACTAAATATATTTCAAGAACATACATATAAAAAATAATAAATGAGAGAGTTAAATAAACCCATGAACATCATACACTTCAAGCACTTCTACATTTGATCCATGAAATTATTGTTTATGATAACCCTTGTTTAAGGGTATCCTTCTATATCCTTTGACTTCCCTTACCACTTATTAGTGCCCTGAGCAATTTTGGGCCTTTGTTAAAATATTAAAGCCCACATGGAAATATAGGAAAACATTTAGCCCCACACTGTGCTGCCCATGCCATGTGGAAGGTAAAAAGCAAATCAAAATTTAGAGTTTGAGGCTTTGGAAAACATGTGGGTCTGGGAAAGGGCCGACAGAGATTTGAGGTCAATATGCAAATTTGATCAAAATGCAAATTACAAAGGAGACATGAAATTCTCTAACACTTGGCCTCATGCCATGTGGAAGGTAAAAAGCAAATCAAAATTAAGAGTTTGATTCTTTGGAAAACATGTGGGTCTGGGAAAAGGCCGACGGAGATGTGAGGTCAATATGCAAATTTGATCAAAATGCAAATTACACGGGAGACATGAAATTCTGCAAAACTATTGAGTGGAGAAGCAGATTGCAAAAAACACTTATTAGAAATGCAAATTGTAAAGTGCCGGCCAATCTCTCAAACCTGATGACAGAGAAATGAGGAAGGAATACAAGTTTGAAAATATCAAAGTGAAGGATAGTTTCTGGATCCCGCGATGAAGCATGGACCCTGTGGGATGTTGGTGGAAGTCTTGGAGGGAGAAACAATATGTAGAAAACACATTAAAATTTCAAATTGTGAAGTGTTCTCCCAGTTCTGTAACCTGCAACCAAAGGACATCAATGGAAATTTATGTGGGAAAAACAATGTGCTAAATGCCAATATTGACAAAAGCAACCTGCCAATTGCGTGCCTAGCCCTAGAACCCGTAGGAAAATGCAACAGTCAACATGAAGAAGAAGGTCTATGGTGGAAAAGGGAAGCCAAGATGCAATTTGCAAGTTCGCTAACTTGCAAAATGGATGAAGATCTCTGGATCCCATGGATTTCAAAAGGGGTTCAATATTCAAGAGACTTTTGACACGTGCTAACAAAAAATCTAGCGGCGACCTAGGGACAAGGAAGGAAATGCTAGATGTAGTTTTGTACATTTCCACATTGATAGGTTTCAATGCTAATGCCTTCATGGCTGGAACAACTACGTGGGAGAGGTAAAGTGAGAAGAGAAGATCCTCATCGAACCCACAGGGATTTATAAATATGCTTATCGACCTCCTCAAATGTTTTACGAGTATATTTTGATGTGAAAGAAGAAGAAGATGGAGGCGGATTCAAAACATGGTGTGAACAAACAGAAATAGGGAGAAGCTCACTCAGAAGAGTTTTGGAAGGATCAGCAGTGGCATGTTTGGATTCAGATAGTACTTCTTCTCTCATTGGTCATATTAGTGATTCATTTTCAGGAACAGGGAAGGCGATTATCACTTCTCAGTCACATTCACATTCAGATTGACGGAATGAAAAAGGGCAAGCTCACATGGGGTCTAAAGTTCAAAACTGAGTATATCTTATAATGAATAGAATGTAATTTTAAATGAAAGAGTGGTGGTTGAGAATACGTCTCCCAACAAAGATATTGCATCCAAGAAAGTGGATACTAGAAATCAATGTGTATCAAAAAAATACTGTGATCTTCCATATAGTGAAGAACTGGAGTTATCAACTCACACCCGTGTTTGTAGATCATGTGGTGTTAATGAGCATGATAATTGTATTGTACTCTGTGATGCATGTGAAGCAACTTATCATACATATTGTATTTCACCAACCCTCGAGGACATTCCAAATGGCTGTTGGTATTGTGCTTCTTGTGTTGCATCTGGAAAGGGAAATAAGTCTGTGCAAGTAAATAATGAAAAGGACGGGCACCATTGTATAATTTGTGAATGGCCGAGCAAGGAATTGGAACCTGAGAATAACGGTGGAGTTGTTGAATCTCATACTAATGGAGGGCGGATGGGAATTTGTTGTGATGGAAAGGTGGGTGACGAGCATAGAAATAAAGAAGGGCTTGAAAAAAATCCAAGATGAAAGTACATTGGGCTTGAAAATGGTGAACTGAAGGAGAGATTTGCTGGATTTCAATCCAACACAGGTATGTGCAATGTGGACCTATGAAGGTCACTAAGGTAAGGTTGTTCTCAAATTCAATAAATATTGACAAGGGTACAATGATGCCCTCTCATTTTAAAGGTCATTCATTCAAAGATGCCATAGTAGAAACGCAGAATTTTGTTGGTGAATGGTTCAGATCCAAATGCATTGTGCATATAAAGAAAGATTGTTGTGTTGAGGCATCCTACAGAGAAAGTCTTGGCATCTGGGAAAATCTTCTACAAATTACTTTTCAAACTAGGTTGAATGGTTGACTAGGTGGAGTTCCCAAGATGGAAAACAACTTGCGAATGAAAGTCTTCAAAATGCAAGTTGTAATTTGCAGTCCAACTTCCCAATCCCTCAGTCAACTCAACATAGAAGAAATCAACTCATTTCCAGGGAAATTTCAGAGAGAGATGCAATTTTGCATATTTGCGAGTGTGAAAATTGAAATTTTCACTTGGATTTCTCAAACCCACTAGTCAATGTTGGTCAAACATGAGGTCCTTGTTCAAAGTGTAACTTTCAAGGCCTAATGCAATTTTGCATTTTTGAAAATTACAAACTGCACTTGAAGTTCCCAAGTTTGTGGGAGATCTTGGTGGGAGAAACAACTTGCAAAATATAAACATTGAAAATGAAACTTGTGAAGTGTAATCAACTCTCCCAATCCCTCTGGTCAACTTAGCGTAAGAAAGTCAACATGAAGGAATTAAAAGCAAAACTTTCAAGGCCAATTACAATTTTGCATTTTTAAAGATTGTAAATTGCACATGAAGTTCCCAAGTCCATTGAGAGAAATTTTGATGGGAACTACAATTGTAATTTGCAAGTTACAATTTACACTTGGAATTCCTAGTTCCTTGAAGGAACTTTTGAGGGGAACTACAACTGCAAATTTTAAGTTGCCAATCTACAAGTTGCAAATGTGCTACTGAGTCCCAGATTTCTACCATACAAATAAAGTGAAAAATTGTGAATTAGACCTAGAGTTCCCCATAAGGCTAAAAAGCTAAAAATAATGCATTTAAGCATTTAAAAAGTTGGCGACAACCCTAAAATTCAAAATGAGAAAAAAAGTGTAGAAAAGCAATTTGAAGCAAAAAAAAAAAAGGTAAAAATTAGCTAAGTCTTTCCATTTCTCATGTTTTTCTTGTTCAAACACCTCCATGGGAGAAATGCCGCAGGTTTGCAAGGTCAAGGTGGGCTATTCTAAAGAAGATAATTCAAATGGCCATGGATCTGGAGTGTTCCAATGCCATCATTACAAAATAGGGGTGTTCTTTGGTGTGCATAAAAGGAAGGACAACTGTCTAGAAGTTTCTAACTATGCAAATAAATGGTTAAAGGCATGTCTAGGCAGTTGCACAAGAAGACAAAGGGTTTGTTTGGATCTAAAATGAATATTCTCCTTCAAGTTTAAATGAAATACATTTCCATCCAAGCATATCAAAGGTTTGTTGCAGATCTTCATCATTACATGTAGAGGCAATTACTAGAATCATTTTCCTTTCAAAGGCATGAAGATTCCAAGCATGGCAAAGGAGTATATTCCAGATGGAAGTATCTTGGTATAACTTTGAGGAATAATTGCAAGTTTTCACTATTTAAAATCATAACCCATATTCCCAGAATGCAAAGTGGCAAGAAATTTATATAAAAAGAGGCCTTATCCTCTTTTCTAAATTGTCATTTGTTCTCTATAGGTCTTAGGATCTTTCATTTTCAAGATCCATTCCTGTGTGTGCATATTATCTTTCTTGCTAAGGTGGTTACAACTGTACAATCATTAGCAAGCTCTGAGAGCATTGTAATATGTTTCCCTTTTCCAAGAAGGAGCAAACTCACCATGCTTATCCCCATGGCAGCATTTTGAAACACTAATGTATGTAAGATTTTCTTTCAAGATAATAGAAAATACTTATGGTTTTTAGTCTTTCCTGTTGATGAAATATAATGATATGTTTTGAAAGATCCATTGATTGCATATTTGGTTTAATGCTTATGAATGGTTGTCATCTTGGGCATAGATCTAGGTTATAAACCCCTTTTTACATTATGATTTGGAAATATATTGTTGATAACCTCTTAAGAGTACCCTGGGTTTATAAATTTAATAGGAAAAGGTATTTGAAATTCTAGTTTCAGTGTATGATTTAGGGTTTCAAGAATCATTTGGGTATTTGCATTGTATTGGCACCAATGGATGCAAATCACTCCTAGTAGTTCCCCTTAAATTGTATTTTAGTCTTCTTCATTTTTGTAAATGAATGATGTCATGTATGTGAAAGAACTCTTTCTATTTGAAAAACCACACCACCATACTAATTTTTTATAACTACCAAAATCACCCTACCTTGTCTTACCTTGAAAATAATACACCTTGTTACATATTATGAGTTTTATTTGCTTACATATGCATGAATATTTACATACTTAAAATGTATCTATGTTTTGTGTTTGGAAGCCCAACGTTGCAGTCTTCTATTTGATCCCTTGTCATTGAATTTTTTTTTATAAATGAAGGTTGCAATCACATACACATCTATCTTCAGTAGCTTGTGTCTACCCTAGTGCATTTGTTCATTCCATGTGATATCCCTTCTTGAGTGGTGTGTGCAATTTTGATTATGCCTTGGTCAGATTTGAATTTTGTGCCAATAATCCCCACAGAGATTGAATTGAATTATTCCTTCATGTGAAAAAGCTACCCCTTAGGTCCTCTCACCTTGGTTTAGGTAGAGCCATAAGTAGAAGGGAACTAACCATACTATTTTTCAGTGCTTTCCAATCATTATATGCATCCATTCCATCTGTGTGCTAAACCCTACCCTGAATATAATGACATATCAATAGGATTATCATCCACATTTGCCATTTTTTTCAAGTGTGCAAGGTTGGGCACAATAGGTGTACAATTGGGAACCAACACCACCTATTCTCCTTTCTTAAGCCAATATGCATCATATCCCAACTTCCCTTTCCCATGCTAACCTTGATGGTAAGCTACAATTACTAAAGGTTATAAAATATTTGACATGATTATAGTGTGATAACAACCTTGGAGTAGGACCTTAGAAGGCCACATGGAAGGTTTCCCTATGTTGTAATCCTTAGAGAAATTATTTTCATTGCACCCTCTTTTCACAACTTTTTATCCATTCATCCCATCCTGTATATAGTTGATTTCCATTTATTTCCCATCTTACATTGCTTCTTGTGCCCTCTGATCGAGTTGGATTTCCATTTGTTCATAGCTCTTTGCATAATCCTCATGGGTTTCCATTGTATTTACTTCTTGTTCCACTTTTACATGCATTTCCAATTACTCTTGTATATACTTAATCTAAAAGTCCAAAAACATTAAAAATTTAGATAATCCAACAATCCCTGAAAATTAAAATCCCCAAAGTCCCATTTTTTTTTTAAATTAATAAAAAACCAAAAAGAGAAAAATCTATAAATTATTTTTCCCCTTTGTCATCCTATCTAGCTTTGCATTTCACTTTTTTCTCTATTTTGGGAAAAAATTTGAGGGTTAAGACTTCATCCCACTCCAATGTGTTTGCACACATTTCTTGTGAGGATATCTTTCAGCTAATGATTATCATCCTAATTATCATCATCACTTCCCATTCCTCCCATATTGGGAGAACTACATATGTTTGAGGTCCACATGGACTATGTAGGCATTGTTTAGTTATGTGGGGTATATGGGGTTAGCTTGTCCACCAACAAATCATCTTTCATCTTCCCAAATTCCTATTTATACATCTATTTCCAAACATTATCTGGTCTTACACTTGTGTAAACTTAGGGGAACACCAAAAACAAGTTTTATTAACTACTCTCACCCAAAGATTATCTTTTTCATGCTTATTGTTTTCAATGTTGTGAGTATGAATGTTTTTCTATTTTTTAAGTGATTAAATCTTGTCTCAATGCATATGTGTTAATAGTGTCATCATAATTTTTTATATCATGATGCATACTATAACGTGTGCACATTTGAGATAGTCCCTACACAATTAGCACATATGTTATCATGATTTATTTCATAACTACGGTGAATCATGTCAAATGAAAAAATAAAAATCAGGTTGCAAACGATACATGCAAGTGTGCTCAAACAAATCATCCCCTTACTACTTCTATCATCACAATGACTAAGTGTGATAGCATGTTAAAATCATAATTATATCATTATTTGATCAAACATAAAATCATCACAAAGGCTACATATGCTAACACGATTACATCATAGAAAAATGAGCATACAAGAGATAACCCCTTATCAAAACATCAGGATTATATATCATGATCCAAATCAAAGTAATTCAATCATATCATAGCATGAGGAGTAAATTACACCCAATGTATCCACATCAACAAAAACGTCTTCATAAACATCAAAGTAGGAGCATCACATCATAATAATATCACATGTCTACATTGGATCTACATCATGTATCGATAGAGAAAAATTAAAGGAGCATCACCCACACACACCCACACCCACACACCCACACCTACACACACACCAAATGTCTATGTGTACAAATAAATTTCCTTATATCCAAAAAATGTCTATATATCACACATAAATGTACATTTAATACATCAAACATATATGGATACAATAAAAAAATATCTAATCAACTCTCACTATGTCCCTTGGGAGGAGGACTCCTCCAAGGTTACTTAGGCCTAGTTTTTTCTTGATGAAAACTCTATCCTATGCTATGCAGAGGTATCATTTAAGGAGGCCTGATAAATCTTGTCTATGATGTTGACTATCCTACTGACATATGAGAGGTAGATGTCTAGTGTGTCCTCTCAGATTAGCTAGATATTTGACTATTATACTCTTGAAATAAGGGGTGCATATAGTTATGTGGTTATGTAATCTTATATAGTCACATGTACTATCCTACCTCATCCTTGGTCCACATGCTATTTGATAGATCTTTTTTTAGGCTTTCTTGTGTAACTATCTATCTCATCTCTCTCCTCATAAAGTCTCTGGGTGTCTACATAGAATGTATCCTTGGACCCTCTCCATCTTCAATGCCACTACTTATATGTTCCTCATTACTAACTAAGCCTGAATTACATTTATATGAGTAACCTCTACCCTCAATATGTCAATCTAGATATCTTTGGCTATAATTTGTTGCTATATTATAAAATTCTACTCATGAGCCTTTACTAGCTAACCCTATAATATGGCCATTGACTGCTCTAATATAATTATCTTAGACACCCAGAATATAATCTCTAATTCTATCCTATCAATTATTACATGGTCCTATACTAACTTGGTATATGTGTATGCCCCTCTCATATTCTCTATTTCCATTCCTATCTCTATTATGGTCACTGCCAAAAATAAGTCATAAATAATGGTGACCTAATCTATGTGCACTATCATATATTGAGGGAAAACTCCCACATAATTTGGAGTGTCTAGGATCATACACACATGTGGTTTCCCCTACCCATCCTTGACCTTTACTAAAACTCATCTTGTCTGACCTCCATCTTGTCCCTCAACCTGCTTGACATCCTTCCCTCCTTATCCTTGATCATCAATAATCATAGATATGGGATGATGAAATTGAACTATATATTTTTCCCTTCCTCTCGCCCATCCCCATATCTATTCACTCACACCAATCTCCTATGTGCATATCTACACCTCCAGCACCAAGATAGGCTTTTGTTACTCTTGTAAATGATTCCTAAGGGCCTATAATGATATTGGCTATGGTATAGTAAATATAATTGTCTTGTACTACACCTATAAGATAACATAATCACCCATGACACATGTATCTGTCATCCTATTTACATAAACCTAAGTCACTATTAGTAAAATCACCCAACTAACAACAACCTCTACCCTAGGTACATGTGGTCCTCACTCACCAATCTTCCATGTCACATGAGTATAATAATAGGGTCCATGAGGCACAACCTACTTCACACCAATGTGTCACTACACTCCATGAGGATGATATCTCTCAAGAATGTACTCATGTTAGCCATTACTCTAATAAACTATGGTCATGAATATTTTATAGTATACATCCTCACACCACCCAAATTATGTATATAGATAGGGTCTCCAAATCAAATCCACATACGTCAACTCATCAATGGCTTGGAGATAACATTTGAGGTTCCATCGGTGCCCTTGATGCCCTCATTCACTAATATACCAACCATACTCTAAGGGATCATCCTATAATTAGTTTATCCTCTAGCCTAAAGGATTCTAAATAACTATGTGCTCCCATGACCATACCTACAATAGGGTCAATGGTCTAATACTCTATCTATCCTAATATACTGCCATGTGTAGATCCCTATATAATTGTGCTAATACTACTCAACCCTAGGATAATAAAGAAACATCATCATACATATCTATTATAACCCCTCCAAGGCCCATATGAAAATACTAACCACTCTTGTAAAAAATTAAGATGTCACTAAAATTTCCATGAGGATTAAAGGCCCTCTATTAATTACAACATCTATCGCTAATGCATTCACAACATGCCATATGTATTCTTAATAAATTTATTAAGAGTCAATAGTCATTCTATGTCAACCATTATAATCCTCAATATCAAAAGGGAACATAATATCATCCACACATCCTCCATAGCAACAATGACCTTCCATGTTGGCAGGTAGAAGGTATTGGTATTAGATTGCCACTACTCTGCCAATGTGGTAGGCAATGCTTTATCTACTTGAATAACAAGCATCTATACGACATGTAGCAATCTTATGACCTATAGAAGGCACAATACCTCATTTGTCTAGATCTAAAACCCAATCAAGACATGCGACTGCTGCTCCCATGATATAATAACATGTATTTTCTCCTACAATCAAGCCATGTTAGCACACTTAGTCAATTTCTCCCAATCAAATAGTAATTTACACATCATACAATCATATTTTCATCATAAAAATATGTCTAATCACCTAAAATATTAGAATCAAACATCAAATCATACACATATTCAAAAATAATCAATCAACTCATTGGTATTAGTGATTTCACTATTATCAAGAACATTTTCACTATTATGAAAATTTTCATTCTATAGAGCAATTTTGTTGAATGATAAGGCATCAAGAATTTTCACCACTATTAGGCATGTTTCCACCACTTTGATGATATCCTTTCTGTATGGTAGAGTGTTTTCTCCATTTGGCCATTTCAACATCAAAAATGGACTTTCATCATTTCAGTGATATCAAATTTACTTTAGCACTTTTCCCATCTAGGTGATATCAAACCTAGTTTTATGATTCCAGCCAAATGTTTTTAATCTCATTGTTATGGATCATTATTTTAAATTTTATAATAATATCATCATGATCTCGTCATTTCCAATAGTAATTTCATTATTTGCGTGTGTGTTTCCACCATTTGCATGAGCAATTTTACCACTGTAAATTTTTTATTTCATGATGAAATTGCCACAAATCCTACTTTAACCTAGTATTTATGACACTTAAAGATAAAATTTTCAAAAATAAATTTTAAAAACTAGTGGGCTACTCTTGGGTGGTCTTCTATACTCTCTCATGCACTCTCCAAGATGTTTGTGATGAAGGATATAGGCCATAATAGCTGCAACACTTGTGCCAAATCCAAAGATCTTAATTTTAGAGGGAGGAGGGTGAAAATGAATTTTTTTCACCCCCAAGGGAATATTTATACCCCCCATTTCAAATTCCTCCCTTGTTACACCCATTTTTCTTCCAAGATGCCTATTTTCAGCACTTTCCATCAATTTTCATCTCATTTTCACATATTTTATCCATTTCGTGACCTCTTCCACCATGATACCTCCTATATAATTCATTTCAAGGGCTCATGCATCAAATATATTTTTATATCCACTACCTTGAAAGGGCATCCTAGACATACCATTTTTACAAGGGGCATCTTGGTGAGCCTATTTTCAATAGAAAATCATCAATATCAATTGTGTCACTCAAGGCATATTTGCATGCCCATTTTATTTTGGTTTTCTCATTATTTGAAAAGTAATTACTTCATAAACAATCTCATAATGCCATTTTAAAGTGGGGCAAAATTTAGACACTTCATTTCTTCCACTTCAATGCCATAATTAATTATCAAACCATGTTTCCACATCAACAAACAATTCAAGACTAAATATTTCAAACACCTGAAATCATCAATATAATTATCATTTTTATCCCAAATCATGATAACACATCCCTAATTTAGAAAACACACCACATCACGACATCAAATTTATCAACAACATTCCAAAACATTTGGTTCATTTATAAATGTCACCCTAGTTTGATTAAATAAAATAGCCAATAAAGAGGGAACATTGTAAAAGGGACCACATCATCCTAATCATACTTTATTAGCTAATTGGATTTGGTTAGATAATTAATCAATCACTAATATAAAATTACATTGAATGCACATGTCATATTTTCCAAGATTTAATAAATCATAATTTCCTACATCATTCACCACTTGACAATTTTAAAATCATATTCCAAAAGTCAAAGTGTCCTTCCTAAGGCAATTTCAATACAAGGCAAAAAGTGTGCAAGAAAGATCTATGACATGCACTTTCAAAATCCAAGATTTCATTATTGGATATTCTTACATTTTATTACACTCTCCATGTCATAATATTTAATTCTCATTTTCCATTTTAGGCTTGACTCTCCACCATTGATCTCCATCTAAGATCAACAGTCACAATTAATCTTGAAAATATATAAAAGAAAGGGCCACCTTCCATTCTCAATAGGCTTTCAATTGACAACAAAGTGTTGATTAAATATCCATATAAAGATTCAATCATCCTCATCATTTATCATCTAAATATTAATCATGCAAGGGGAAATGTTGTCACATTGCCTGCACATCTTGTGCATGCCTTTGCAACTACATTTGAGCACATCCTAATTTAGGCAAGAAGATTCTAAGAAGGTATAAAAATATTTTTTTTTCACTTATTTGAATTACATTCTTCTTAGTCTTTCTCAATATAAGGATGCATACTTATGTTTGTGCTAGCATTTCAAATTTAATTTTCATTTTCTAGTAATGAAGCTATCAATTTTTCATTGATGTTACATCAACATTAAATTAAATTGAAAACCTTAACATGGTATTATGGAATTGATGAGTCCTCTATAATTAATTTTGCATTTTGATGAAGATTTCAATATTTTGGGTCTTAAATTTGACAAGTTGATTATGGCTATGGGTAATATTAATGGTGAGGGGCCTAGCTGGTCCTAATTATTTTTAATGTAGCCCATGTTTGATGAAGTTGTAACTCTCGTTGAGACCTTATTTCTCATAATCTTCTACTTACAAAGAAACTCTTCCTTCCTTTATACTTCCTAAAGTCATCCTTGACTATTTGATGAATCTAAATAATATTAAGGATTTGTTAAATGGTAAGAGATTCATAATTTTTCTTCTCAAGTGGTTTTTGGTGAATATTTAATCCTTAAGGGATTGAAGGCTTCCAAAGCCAAGGTGATGAAGATAATTCCACTTGCTTACCTCCCATTTAACATTAAAAGTCTAATAGATTTTGGTGTATTGAATATTGTGGGTTGGTTTTCAGAAGCATGCCATTTGACATTATGCTAAAACACTTACACTATAATTTTTACTAATGAACTTTTTTGTTTATACTGTCTAGACTAGTTTTGTAGTTTCCCTATGAGTACTATATATTAGCTCAATATGTTTTTCTATAATGTTAGCTTATTATAACTCTTTCTTTTTGTTGACTGCAATATGGGCCTAAATCTCATTACTATATACATTATTTTTGTATTTGGGTGAGATTTGTTTTCCCTTACTTGCTTGATTAAAATAAAGCAACACATGCAACTAAAAATTCAAAAATTATATCTATGTAAATGTTGAACCTTTTTCATGTTGGTTTAACCCTAGGATTTGTTTTCAAATAACCACTATAGTTCTTAGATCTATTGGATTATGCTACTAATTTTAGTTTCATTTATTGACATAAGCATTAGGTTCTGCCCATGGGTCCCTCTCGGGAGCCTACATCATTAGGTGCAGATCAACTTGGAAGAAATGATAATGCATTAAAGTGGGATCACAAGTTTGTTGCTAAGGTTTTTCATGAGGTAGTATACCTCTTACTCATGTATATCCTCTTACTATTTTACTTTATTTTCATAATTTTGATATTTTGTGTAACTGGCTTGAAACTTATACCATAATTGTCTACTTTTTCATGTTGTATCATAGTTAAGTTCATGATTTTTTATTGGGTGTATATTAACTATCACCCTCGTGGACTTAATATTTCAAGGATTCAAAATCTAACTAGTTAATTTTCCCTTTTTGGTTTTGAGAACCCTAAATAGTGTGACATTGTTAAAAAACGTGGCTCATGTAATGTGAGAAGTGCATTGTTTGTATTTAACCCTTGGACATATGAATTTATCCTCTCAGACAAAGTTGAACTTAGGTTCCATGTCTAAGTTGAATTCCTTAGGTTACCCATGCCTTTTTGGCCATTTTTTGAATAATTGGTTAAATAGTTAGGTCATTTTATTTTATTTGAGAAGAACTATTTTTTTATCAGCTGCCTTAAAAGTCACATTAGTGTTGAAGTTGACCTTTCACAAGAGCTCTGTGAAATGATTAATATACATATTATAAAATAAATGTTTACCTAAAGTCATGTATATCAATCTTCCCAACACCTATTTTAGGTGCTAGGCTTCAAACCATATGATTAAGGATTGTCCACTTATGGCCGTTTCAAACCCTCCATTCAAGACCATGCCCAAAACCACCCTCATAATGTAGGATATAATGATGAATATAAGGTGGTAGGTCAAAGGAATGATCCAAATAATCACAACCCCAAATCCCCTACTATCAAACCAAAGCCATCTTCTTCCACTAACACAATCACTTTGTTGCCCTTGGTCCCTTCTCAGTTTCCTCTACCAAACACTAAAAAATGCTCCTCAAGCCATTAATGCAATTCTAAAATCCAAATATTATTTTTATCTTGTCTTCACTCTCTCTTTCAAGTGCAAACCACTCAATCATAGAAGGATCTCTTCCCTATTCCCCAAGCTTGAGATATCCCTCCTTCTCCCTATTGTTAGGTGACTTGATGTCCACATAGTCATTATATTGGAAGTGATGAGGAGGCATTACTACATAATGAATGGTGACATGTTATGCTTTGAGACTTTATATCTAGGTCCATTAACAATAATTCTTGAATAATTGATTTACAATGTTGGAAGGCCAAGAGAGTGAAACCATAAACCTTGGTAGTTTTCTTAGAATGTTTTTGATATAACTAACCCAATCCATAATTACTTGGTTTTATAAATTTGTGATAAATTTTTAGATATGCACATCCTCTATCTATAGGAGGAGAAGATAAAAGGTTTTAATCTCTAGATGGCAACTAAAGTCATCTGGCCAAGTGCGGCTTGTCATATGTTTACACATGATAGAGGATATAGAGGTGTAATTACAATGATTTATCCACTTTATGAATGATTTTTGATAGAGTGTGGAGTGAACCCATCTAAGTGTGCCTTTTAGATGGTTTTTTATTTTTATGGGAAAATGTTTGATCTTGTTAATTATATGCTTCCAACGATATCATTGAACATGATTATCTTTAGGTGTGGTTAGTAAAAAACATTCTATGGCCCAATAAATCTTCTATGGATATTTCAATATGATAAAATCACCTGAGAAAATATAAGGAATCTACCCATGACATGGTGTGTTGGCAAAAGGAAGCTTGTTTCTACATGCATAACAAGCAAGAATTATTTGACCCAAATTATCACCATGGGTCATCTTTATCTGCTCCCTAGTTCATTTTTATCAAATTTTTGCCAAGGTAATGAAAGAGTTATTAAAAAGGTTGATAAAAATCTGTTATTAAAGCAAATCATGTTTTCCTTTGCCAAAAGTTTGATAGAGTTTTTGGCATGATTCTTTATGTCTTCCTTTATGACCACTAGCCCATAAATTTCTCTATTGAATGGTTCACTCCTCTAGAAAAGATTTAAAATAACCATTTATATCTTAAAACTTATCTCTTACGACATGTTCTAACTCTACTCCAAATAAAACAAGTGTAAAAATTAGTCTCTCACCCTTCAGTAGATATTGGGTGGATTGATTGGTGGGAGGTAGCCATCAATCATACCACTACTTTCCTCCATTTTTTGGCAAGAAGTTGGATCTTATTAGGAATAGAGATAACTTAGCTTCTGTGAAAGAATTCAATTGCCTTTTATAGGAGATGGACTAGTGTCCTTTAAATGGATTGCTATAAAACAAAGTGGTTAAATTAAGACATCAAATCTATATGACATAGCTTTATCAGACTCATGGCACTCAGATTAGAGCTCTCATTTATTGGAGTAAAACTGGGGACTAGGTCTCTAGATAATTTATTAATAAATTAAGACCATATCACACAATGGCACAAATTAAAGTCATCAATGATGTTGGTGAATGTATTACTCATCTCCTATACATCTTACAAGCTTTTATTAAGCACTATAAACATGTATTTTAATCTCATGCCTCTTTAGATGCTCAATAAATGGCTCTAAATAAATGTATTTGATGTTGTCCCTTGTAGGCTCTCATATATCCAAAACATGGCATGTGATAAGCACCTTTATATTGATAATATTCACCATCCTGCCTTTTATATGGCTCAAGATAAATCCCTAGGCATTAATGACTCCCATTGTGAGTTACATCAAACTATCTTGGACTATGTGGGACTTGATTTTCAAAAAAATTATTTAGAAGCTCTAGCTAAAGGGTTTTTGGGTAAAATCATAAATCAAGGTAATAGCAAATTCATCCCCAAAGCTAGGGACCCTAAAATTATTACCAGTTCGACACCTCTTACCCTTTTAAATGTCTCTTATATAATAGTTTCTAAAACCTTGGCCCTTAGAATTAGGTATCTCCTTCCCCTTATTTTTAGGCATGAACAAACTAGTTTCATCTAGGGAAGATACATTGTGGACAATATTGAAACGTTGTGGCAAGGCATGGAATGGGCTAGGGTCTCTAATCAAAGGTCCTTGTTCATCAATATTGACTTCAAAAAATATTATGATAGGAATGAATGGCCCTTTATTCTATCCATGTTACAAGCCCTTGAGTTTGGCCCTTTCTTTATCCACTCTATTCACACCCTTTTCCAAGATGCATATGCTTGCCTCATCATTAATGGCCTTCAATCTAAGAGATTTAGTCTTTTTTGCTCTATCGAACAAGGTTTCCCTTTTGCACCTTCCTTGTATATTATTTTTGTTCATGGTTTTGACTATTTATTAGGAGATTATGCCTCTAGGGATATTGCCAAAGCAATCCACCTCCCCAATGCACCCAACATCCAATTCATAAATGGGAATTTTGTTGATGAATCATTTCTTACTCTTCAAGGGGAAGAAGAAATTGTGAATAATGCTATGGAATGTTTACAGGTATTTTGTCTTACCTCCATTTCCAACATTTCGTGGACCACGACTCAATGCTTCAAACAAGGCTATAGACCTCTACCCAATTTGCTTGATCGCTATCAATGGAAGTGGATTACTCATGGAGAGACGTTTAAATTCCTAAGTATTCATTTGGATTTTTAGGGATCCCTAGTTGAATTGTGAAATTACATTATTCTTAGAGTGGAAATAAATTATCTTATTGGATCACCAAACCCTTTACATGGATATACAATTTTAGATATGTTCCAAAGTTCTTACAGCTACTTATGTCTACAACTCCTCTTGTTGGGCTCCTTCCAAAGAAACTTACAAGAGGTTTGGAAAAATTGCTCAAAATTTTTCTTTGGGCTAATTCTGAAGGCAACAAAGGCTTCCATAGACTGGTTTGGGATATATGTTTCCAACTTAGAGAAGCTCAAGGATTATGTCTTATTGATATTGCTAAACAGGGCCCCACTCTCTGTGTTAAGTGGGTTTTTAGAGGTATGGAAGGGAAATAGGCTTGGAAAATTCTCCTCCAAAACTACATAGATTCAAGATGTGCCTTTGGTAAGGCTATGTGGTAGAATTTGGGGTTCCATAATCTACTTACTAGCCTAGGCCAGGTCAAAGTCTTGGGTAATTTTGTGGTTAAAATCATATGGAAGGCTTGGGAAACCATAAAACCACAGCTAAAATGGAAATGGAATGATTTTCGGTCTGGTATCTCCATCAATGCTCACTCTATATGGTGGTCCTTGGTGATCATCATCAATGAGAAACCCTTGGAATAAATCCCAGGCTCAAAGATCTTTAGCTTTTCCATAGAGGTATTCAAATTCTAGGTGATCAATTCGATAAACACTTTAGATATTTGCTTAGCTAGCTCGAGTTAGAATTCAAATCAGGTTGAATAATGAATATTTTGAGTCTATTTTTGTGCTTCAAGTGGTTACCCCAAACTCTAATTTGTATAAATCGACATTCAAGGGTCTACCAAGTGGTGGAAAGTCTGGAATTGGGATATTTTCACCTGAGTGCTTCAGTATCAACCCTAACTTGATTATTAGTGTCTATCTCCAAATAGTGATCCTTGGGAAATGCTTAACAAAAGATGTAATACCAATAATTACCCCTCCTTTTGGAATAGGAGGTTCCAAAGTATTTGCTTCATTTTGGTGGAAACCAAAAAAGACATTCTTGGCTGGGGCATTCTATACCAATGTCTCCATGTGGGAGATAGACTCTTTCACATGGGGTCCCCTCTCTTAGATTCCCTACTCGTGATCATCCCAAATCTCTAAAACACATCTTTTGGGTTTGTGTTAGAGCTTAGGATGCCTAGCAATGGATTCATTCCCTTTTTAAGCCCTACACATCGAAACCCTTTTCTTGTAACATTACCTTATTAGGGGATTTTGCTCTCTTCCATCTAATATATCAACAAATATTGCATATTTTTTGAATTAAAATTATGTTTTCTCTTTGGAAAGATAAGAATGCAATAATATTTAATGAAGATTGCTTACACAAAGAAATTTTTTTATTGCTAACAAATTCTCTATGCTATCTAATGTAATGTTGGAGATTCAATTGCAGGGGAATAAAGTTGCCCTTGGGATCAAACATCTCCATACCCTTATGGGCCATTGGGTAATGCTTAGTGCACTATCAACATAGTGGCCCCTAAGGAGCCTGAGGGCCACAAAATAAGGCTCATGAATGATGGGTTCATAACCACATGCCACAAAGGTCTCACAATTACTTGACCTATTTCACCCCTCCACTTCCTCTTTGTGAGATATTTTCTCCTTCTGAGGGGTTTGGAGGATGACCCTCACCTCAGGGTGATTCTAGTCACACTAGTTTTCGACTACCATGTGGAGATGCTCAAGGGAAGTTCCGTAGGCTAGGTCTAGCTATCTCCCCACCTCGCAAGTAAAATGAAGAAGATGATGAGTAGCAAAACGATGATGGGTGGAGCATATCTGATCTCTCCTCCCTTTGTGGGAGAGGTTGGGACAATAACCTTGAGAGCCCTTTGTTGCCTCCTCCTCCTTCTATAGGGTCAGTGGTGCCTTTTGCATAAGTGTTGGTTGTTTGTCCTTTTATTCTATTTTGCTGATGTTAATATAGTGTTAATGTAACTATAATTTTGATTCCTGAGTTTTTTTCTACCTGATAATTATATGGTTATGACTTTAAGCTGTGCTCTTACACCACCCATCTTTTGAGCAGGCATCTATCATATTTTTCTTTCTGCATGTTTCAATAAAGACTTGATTAATAAAAATATAAAATCAATAAACATAATCAGTTTTCGAAAGACATCAAGAAGATTTAGCCATGATTTTTGCGTTCCCATTTTCATATATATCACCATCGTTGCGATGGTAGGGTGCTAGTTTTTAGGTTTGGCGTATTTTTTAATGTGATGACGTTGAGAACACCCACTATCATATTTTCATTTTTATATTCGCCACCAATCCTTCACTTCATGATATTCTCGAATATAAAAGTAAGCCTACACTTCAAAGTTTGCCCGTAATCATTGCCTGGATGGCCATGTTAGAGAATTTCGCTTGCAAGACAAGCTTCAGAACAGTATTCTATATTAGGTAAATGTTAGGTTTATCGTATTATATAAATAAGAGCAACAATACCCATTATGAGAGGGACAGCTTTTGCAGTGTCTGCAAGTTGATTACGGTTGCCTTATAGATTCCTACTTTCCAGAGTTGTTGAGTACATAATTACCTGACCACTGTCACGGGCTGCCAAATTACAGTATAAGAAGAGGACCATATTTGATTCACTTCTAAGCAAGCTCCAAATTATTAGGTAGATAAACACAGACTTTATGTCCGAATAAATAAATATCTTCACCATGGTAGAAACTATATAAGCATGCAACTCACAAAGCTGTAGTGGCATCAAGAAACTGTCCTATTTCTTATATATTTTGAGCTCTAGGTCTTAAGTAGGAGTGCTGTGATCAAAAATATATTTAAGCAATGGCTTGTGGGTATTGTGGTGGAGTACTACATTATTGTTTTATGTGGCTTTTATTGTCCAGTATTGTGCTCAAAGCTGCAGATGGGCATGGCTGGAACAAGAAGAAGCTTCCCAAGCCATGTAAGAATTTGGTGTTGTACTTCCATGACATACTCTACAATGGCGAAAATGCAAAGAACGCAACTTCTGCACTTGTGGGAGCACCTGATGGAGCTAATCTCACTATTATGACTGGTAATAATCATTTTGGAGATCTTGCTGTGTTTGATGATCCTATTACTCTTGATAATAATCTGCACTCCCATCCGGTGGGAAGAGCTCAGGGATTTTATTTCTATGATATGAAGAATACCTTCAGCTCTTGGGTGAGCTTCACTTTTTTGCTAAATTCTACTCACCATAAAAGCACCATCACTTTCAGTGGAGCAGATCCAATTCTGACCAAGTATAGAGATATATCTGTTGTGGGTGGTACGGGTGATTTCTTAATGGCCAGAGGAATTGCTACCATCAACACTGATGCTTTTGAGGGAGATGTTTATTTCCGTCTGAGGGTGAATATCACACTTTATGAGTGTTACTGACATTTGTTTTTCAAATATCCTGTGAGGACTTTGATGTGTTGAATATTGTGTTTTTGGAATAGCTTGTGTGTTGTCGAGTTGTTTTGTGGCATAAGCTGCCAATGAAGTTTGGTGTGGGCTTGACAATAATTTCCTAGGGCTAGGAAGAGACTTTTTGTTGTTGGTGTCCCAGTTAGGTTAGATGTGCTAGTGGAGGTTCATGCCATCCAGAATAGGATAGGCATATCCGTCCATATTGGATTGGTTAATAGTTTGTGAGTACTTTGATGGGTTGAATTTTGCAAAAATTTGGAATAGTTTATGGTACAAGTTGTCAATGAAATTTGATAAGCTTTTTGATAATATGTTTTAACGATTAAAAAGGACCTTTTGGTGTGTTAGTCTAAGCTAAATTAGATATATGTTATTGAAGGTTCATACTATTTATTCATATTTATATTATTGAAGATGTAGATAGAAAAATAATAAAAATAAAAATAAAAATAAATAAATAAAGTCACAAGAAATAATAGAAAATGTATTGATTTGGTTAAGCTTGTACAAATGTTTTAAACTAAATATTTGAAACAATCTTTGTTTCAAATTTTGTGTTTAGGAATGGTTTGTTAACTATGAACATGGATTTATATTAGATTTTATAATGTCAATAAACCCAAACATGAACATAAGGGATAAGATGTTTTGGAATGATTATATTAGTTTCCATTCACTCAAATAGAAGAATAGAAAAAGGATTTATTTTGTTGGTGGTAGAAGACCGAGACTTATTTTGACTTTCCATCTTTTAACATTTTAACACTTTACTTGCCACTCTACAAATGAAGAATGAATCTTAAACTTTAAGGAAATTCAATTACATAAATATATGTGACTCATCTGTGCAGACGACTTGAAAATAGGTTTTGAAAGGTTAAAACTCTAATAAGGATAACAATGATTGAAATCCTGTAAATACAAAAAGTTGGATTTTAAATGGGCTAAGCTAACCCAAGTCACCCCCACAATGACTTAATATTTCCTATGTATCTAATATTTTGAGGAGATAAATCAAAACCATGTAGTGCTCTCACAAATTGATTTGTGAAGTTATGCTCCTTTGACTATATGAATGCATGTAGAACCACCTTGAATACTTGATCATGCTTTGCTTAGGTTTGGATAGAATAATCCTTAGAATTAGTTGAGGATTGCTTGAAATTATTAGAATCATAATTGGGAATAATAAGTAGCTTTTGATTCATGTCCAACAATGTAAATATACCTATGTATTGAAATTGCCAAGTGAAAGAATAACTGATTTGAGTGTGACCTTATAGCAATCCAAAAGGGTAAAATACATGCTAGGTAATTTGAAAACATAAAAGAAAAGATAAGGGAGGGTTTATTTTTAAAATATGACCATTATAGAGCTTAAGACAAAAATGTCCCATAGGGATAAGAACACCTCCCACTATTATCTCTATTGGATGTTGTTCCTTAGGGAAACATGTTTGGGCATACAAATGATTAAGGGTATTTTTAGTAATCAAAACACTTTTGTAGGTGACAAATAAATATTTGTAAAATAAATAGATCTTCCTATGTGCTTAGGATAAGGTGACATGTAAAAATAGGTATTGATTAATGCACAAGTTAATTAAAATGGAAAAGAGCCAAACATATTATTATCAAGTATTTATGACAATGTTTACGTTACTACATCCCCCTTGCACCCCCCACACCAATACCACTCAACCTGCCTCAACCCACCTCCCCCCTTCCCCTACCAACACCTTTCCCCTCTCACCACAACCCCACACCCCCTCGTGCACAACCCTTGTTTTATTCTAGAAATAGAAGTGCTATCTTAAAGGAAATACATACCTTGGTATGTAGGAAATACTTTGTCTTTGATTTAGTACTGGAATCATGTAAAGCACCATAGTCTTTAGAAATCCATGCAAAACAAATAAAGTAGATACTTTGTTCTTTTGAAAACTAAAATTTAGAAAAGCTTGAATTTGAAATTTGAAAATTAGATCAAGGGAAGTGTACGCTTTGTATGTTGAAACTAGTGATGATTTTTTGACTTTACTTGGAGATGATGCTTCCTTGAAGAATTGGAAAATTTAGTTCCTTAGCTAAACCAATGGTGAATTTGAGGGTGATCAAACCCCATATTAACTTTGCACTTTTAAAATATAAAGAACACCTATTAATGAACATAAAAATCTTAATTTAACTTAGTTAATATTTTTAACCTCAAGATGTGAAATGGGTTGAAATCAAAAATGGATTTGAAGAGATAATGTTAGAGGGAACTACACCTCTAAAGTATGCATTATACACTTGTTAGCCAAAATGGCTACCATATGCCATAATATTTAAAAACTTGTTAACTTGGCCTTGTTTAACTTTTTTGATATCCTTTTGGAGGTCTTGTTTTGATGTCATGTTTTATATTGGTAGGTGTCCTCTCAAGTTATATTATGTTGTTTCAGGGTCTCTAGCAAGGTATAGTCAAAATGGCATTCATGTCACCTCAACTTGATAACTATTCTCCATGGTCTTGACCTTCTCTAAAGCATTTAGAAAAGATTAAGGTAAATATGGAGAAATTAAGGTAAAGAGGGTTTATTGTCCTATGCTTATTTCTATTCATTCCTTGTTCAAACTTCCATTGTCATGAGTAATAAGGTCTATGTCAATCTAAATACAATTTATTAAGATGAAATGGTTACACACATCAATGCATTAAATGTGGTTTTAATCCAAAAACGATTTGTGTTAACCCTCTCAAAGGCATTTCAAACCTTGCCAACATACCATAAAACTTTCCAAAGTTAATTAAAAAAATAATTTTTCTGATTTGTACATGAAAGATACATTGGTGAAGCATTTATAAAGCTCTTAAATATGGAAGGTGGAAAGAATTTTTTAGAGAAGGTTATATTTGGCATGTATAATGCATATTTCAGTCTCCTTCTCTACCAAAGGGGCAGTTTTAAGAAGGTTTATGATCTTGAGAAGTAATGAGAGCTCATTTGAATGGGTTTCAAGAGTGTGAAGTGTCCTCTTACCTTCCCCAGGTCAAATCCATGCTCAGGAACGTGTTACAACTCAAAAAAGATAGAAAACCTTTTCCATTTATCCATCAAACCCTTGGCAAACTTGTGAAGGCCAATTTCAAATGCTCAACACATGGAGGAGAGAGAGATAGTTGGATCCATAGATCTTTAGAAAATAAGTGGACCCTAATACCCTTTCAGTTTGTGGTATTTTTTGTCTAATCAAGCCCCTATGCTTTATGAACAATTACTAACAAGATAAGGCTCCTTAAACCCTTATAAAATCCCACAAGCATATATTCCCTTTGTTTGAGTGTGTTTTAAAGTTAAAGTATGCAAATAAAAAGTCTTAAAGTATCCCTAGGGGTGTGAAACGTATTCCCACATCACCTTCCATCATTGTTTGGCATGTGTGACCAGCCAAAAGGAAAGAAACCTTCATATTGAAGCAGGTTATAGGCTAGAAGCAATGGAGTTTGTGATGCTTTTAGTGATTCAAATAGATAAGAGCATGTTGTTGATATCTCACACCATATCCAAATCACCAAAATGATTTTCAGAGTTACAAAATAACCCCTCAATTCATATAGGGTCTAAAACTCTTCAAAAGAATAATATTTTTTCTAGGTTACATGTGTAAGCATGAAGAGCAATGGTAGGTTGATGATAATATGAGATATTTATAGCATGGGAGTGATGGAAACAAGTTTTAAACATGGTATTTAGAATTATCAAACTATCCTCAAGTCTCCTCAAGGCAAGTAACATGCCCAAAATGGTAAGAAGGTTGTACAAGCATACATGCCAAGCTGACTATGCCAAATATACAATCTAGAATGATATAGTCTTAACAAACCCTACATGTTTCTCCTTGATAAGGGTCATAATAAAATATAAATATATTTTAAGTTTTTGTAAATTTCATTGGAGGTCTTATAATACAAAATAGTCCCCAAGAATAGGCCTACAATGAGGTCTAAACTTAGAAATGCTCACCTATAGGTTTGCACCCAAGAAATAGAAAGAGTGACTACCTTTGTGAGTCTAAGTTGACACTTAGAGCTCATGATGAATTTATGGATCTATGAATGTGAACCTAATAAATATTGTATATGTTTGGAAGAAGAAGATCCAATTAAAAGAACATTTATCAAGACTTGACAAGGTGACATGCCTTAAAGAAAGCTACGGGTTTGAGTTTCTATTTTGAGGTGTTTGTAGGCCTCATGAAAATTTAGGGAGTTTATAAAACCTTATCAGAGTCATAAAACACCTCATCTAGCTATCTTAGACCACTCCTAATATATTAAAGAATTAGAACATGAGGAAATTCATATGAGTGTCCATGTTAAGTATGGATGAGTACACCTATAGACCCCTACATAGGTATGTGAAGAAAGATGCAAGTTTTTAGTATAGTTAGAGTTTGAGAGTTGATACCAAGTGTAAATAACCATGTATAATTATTAAATAAATTTTATAGGGTAATTATAATCCTTGTAATGAGAAGGTACCACCATTTGGAGATAAGACCTATTGGAGAAGGTATTAGGCCTATAAGCGATCTAAAGAGAGCTTTTACATTTTAAATTCAATTTTAGATAAACCAATGATGGGGATTGGATTATTATACCTAAAATTTTTCTAAACATCTACACCACACTTTGAATAATGCCATACATTCCTTTGATATACTTATTTGAAGATGAATATACATACAATTATATGTAGTTTAAAAACAACACCTACAACCAAGGATAATTTTGCACAAATATGATGAAAAAGTGTAATTTTTGGTTTGGGAATGAGGTATAAAGGTATTGATTTCCACCTATTATGGGATTTTTGGTGATAATATTTTTATTTTGGGAATGAGGTATGAAGTTATTGAAGGCTAATGTAATTGACTTGTGAGGGATGACACTTGTCATGGACTTTTTCAATGTCCTTTCTCTCTCTCTCTCTTATTCTTTCTTCTATAAAGATAGCCTTAAATGGCTTGTAATGAATCCTCAACTTGAGTATGGTGAAACCATGATAAAATAACACTTGTTTTTTCTTTGAAATGAATACATGCTGATTTCTAGCCTTCTTAATGTTGTAACTAGTGTCTTCTCATGGTGGTTGTTGAATGTTAGTGATAGTTTGCAACTTCATTTCATTTGTGATATCTTCTTACCTTTTTTTAGGTTTTTAGTCATTATATAAGGTCACATGAAGATTTTTACATGGTATTACAATGTCTATGTGTGGATATTCCTTCATCTATGTCCCTTAAGAGACTTCTTGGTCACCCCTTTTGGTTAATGTCTTGACCATTACTTTCATATTGAAACACTAATGCTTGGTAACTCATATTGAGTTAGTGAAATAGGTTTTAGTACTAATTCATGTTCTTAATGTAGTATAGGCAATTGGAGGGTACTGAGTTTGGTGCATCACCTCCCATTTACTTGTTTTCAATTATTTCTCTCTATTTTCCTAGAAAGTAATAGGTTTAGTTGTAGTTTCAAGGTGATAGTCAATGGAACTAGCCTTAATCTAGATAGTATCCTCAAAGTTTAGGTCATCCACAACCTAGATGTGTCTCCATTTGTTATCTACTTGAAAAAGGATTCAAAAACCTTCTCAAGGGTGAAATTTAAAATGATAATAGTTCTAGAATGCCTAGTGGGACTAAAATGATAATAGTTCTAGAATGCCTAGTGGGATTGATTACCACTTATTATGGTATTTTTGGTGTTGTCCTTTAATACATCAGCCTTTGGAGGCATGAAATTAAGCATCAATGGTGAATCTAAGTGAACCAAAGCTAGTTTAAGCATCACAAGTGCTTAAAATATATTAATTGGTATGTATTCTCAATTGTCATTTGGTCAAAATGCATATTTATTACCTACATATCCTTCATATCAAACTAATGATGTTTATGGCTTCTCCCCAAATAGCGCTCAAATAGTATATCAAATTTCTCATGACTTGTACCCCAAACATACCCCAAATAAAAATCTTTAGTAACTTACTTATCCATTTAATCAACCTTATTAAAACTATGTTGCTTGTATTCAATATATCCACATTTCTACTCAATCCTTCTCTAGCTTCAAACAAACTCTTTTAGACATTGAAATGCAAATGAGAGATCTTGATAAAGAGAAGGATATTGTTCTAATTGTTCTTATATATTCCAATCAGAGTGAAATCATTTAGATAATGAGGGACATAGTGCATTTAATTAAGTATGAGTGCATAGCTATTGAGAGAGAAAGAATATATATGCAATCAAAAATGCATCACATCCATAAATCAATCCTAGATCAGATGGGATAGAACACACTTACAATTCTGATTGGGGAGCATAAAATTGTTAAGTAGGAGCATGACCAATGTGAGGATCTACTAGACCTGATTAGGGGATCACTTGTCACAACACACCATGCGAGATAGTGTTCCAAAGCCTATAGTCTAACACAATCGCATATCAACCCTAAAAGAGTCTTATGATTTAATATTTCAATAATAATAACAAGAAAATTAAATCTAATCTAGTGCATACCGAAGCTTGTATCATAAAGTGGGGGTTAGAAACTAAATAGAATAAAAAACTAAACTAAACATGTATTAGAAGACATATACTCACATCAATGTATACATAGTCCTAAATACATGAAAGAGAAGAATACAAATGCTCTATCTATCTACTCTTACAAAGGAGGAATCAAGTTAAGAATACTTACCTTTGAAGATGAGCCCACTGAGCCTCAATCTCCCCCTTGGCCAAGGTGATTCATAAGAGATTGTCATGGTATGTAAGGACAACTAAGATAAATCAGCTCTAGGCTACATAACCTATCCAAGAATCCAAAAGACTTATCCACAAGATGATATCAAAGCTCCAAAGAAAGTATTTAAACCTAAAGCTTTATTCCCCAAGTAGAATGGTCAATAGGTAGATGTTCATTTGCACTTATTTTCTTAACTCTTTGCTCTTCTAAAATGGTAAAGAATGACCTTAGATATATAGTAGTAACTTTCCCTAAAAATGTTTTGGAATGTTGATTGTGCTAGGTCAACCTAGAACATTTTTTGGGCTAATGCTCTAGGTCTATGCTAGGTCAACCAAGAGGCCAACAAACCAAAAGAGAGAAAAAGTCCCTAAACCATGCTAGGTCAACCTAGTCAACCTAGCACAACTGACAGGTAAAAAGGGTGCTAAGGTAAGAAATGAAGGATAAAACACAAAAGTGATAGGAATAGGTATAACTAAGAATAATAAGCTTGGGTTTAATGGGTTTAGGAGGCTAGAGTGTGGATGGCAAGTGGTAAAAGGGATGACAATCTTATGAAGCACCTATGGTCTACCCACCCCTTTTTGGTGCACTCCTTAAGGCATGCACTTAAAAACATTGAGACTCAACAAGTTCTTGCAAGATACAAAGTTTTAGTAATCAATAAAAGTTAAAAATATTATGTGTATACATATGCCCCAGTCAAAGCTCATCACGTGCCAAGTAAGTGTAATATGGGATGGTGCTCTGAAATAAAACATGATAACACATAATGTTGATGTTAAGTATGGTGAAATAATTAGAAAATAAGATAAATTAAAGAACTATATTAAGGAACACATACCTTTAACTTACCTTAGTGTCATAGATAAAGAAGTAGACTATAAGAAATGAAGGTGTCCAATGTAGAGTACACTAGGTGAACCTGTAAAGTTGGTGAAAAAAATAGCCAAAAATCAAAATAATTGGAAGATAGACATATAATATTGGAAAATAATCTCTAATTCATCATGACTCTAATGTATTTTTATGATTTGAAAAATAAACGAGTAAAAATAAAGATAGAGGCAAAAAAAGAAATCTGCCTGAAAATAAATGAAAGAATTAAATTTCTAAAAAGTGGTTTTAAATAGGGAAAAGAGAATTCATTTGGAATTTTAAATTTTAAAAGAGAGGAAGAAGAGATCTAAGACCAAGAAAGGTTAGTATTATGAGGGAATGACATGCTACATGAGGAGGACACCTACAGGTAGCTGCAAGTGCACTACAGGTGTGCGACTGCAGATCTCAAACCAATTTTTGAAGTTTAGATTGAATCAAGTGATTTTTTGATAAAATATATTTTAAAGAATTTATATATGTCAAAATTGAACAAACTTAGATTCTAAGGGTATAAAATAGGAAGATGGAAAATGGGTTGGAAGGGTTTAGGAAGAAAATGAGAAAAATGCACATTTTGGGTAAAATGTACTAGGTCAGCACACAAAACGTACTAGGTTGACCTAGTAGGTTGAAACAGGGTACAAGTAGAGGGATTGAGATATCTGATTACCTTTTTATAGCATATAATTCAAAGGAGTCAGACTGAGGCCTCAACAAGTTGCTAAGCTCTAGTATTGAGGATTTATATATGGTTATATATGTTGTAGAAAACTCATGGTGTATATATATGATGTATCATTTTGGCTTATTGGTGTTGGTTGTGTATGTTTTAATTATGATGGTTGTGTTTTTTCATTATGGTTGAGGATGTGGATGCTTTGGATATATTTATTTCTAACACATGTATTTAGCTTTGTTGTATCTGCTATAAGAAATATATGTGGTGTGGTTTCTTTTCTAGCATTATGGAGTACATATGCATGGTTATAATGAAACAGGTGAAAAAGGACTTGGAAAAATATAATAAATCAAAGAGATGTGCTTTGAATCATAACACAACTATGGAAAAATATAATGTGAGGACAACTATGGAGTTTGAGCTTTGACTAGAAGAAGGAGATGTGCTTTGAATCACGTCTTTTACTGTGATTAGACTTTTAAGAATATTCAATATTTTTTCCTTTTGATATCATTTCGTTTTTTTATATAAATGATTTGGCTTTTAACTTTGTTTTAAAGGCTTTTTAAGATTCCTCCTCCATACAGATTTGGAATGACCAATCATGAGAGAGATAGGGATACACACGAATGAGTTATAGGCTAAGGCTAAAGGAAGCCAAGTAAGCTAAGATAAAAGACTGACTAGGACACTTAGGCTTGACAATGAATTGAGCATGTGATCTCAAGTATCAATCGTGTATATGCTTAGTTTACGGAAAAAGGAAGAAAGGAAATCCAAAGGAGGACCTATGGAAAGAAATAATAATGAAAAAGATAGCTTGAAAACTAATCACATGGTAATAAGAGATAATAATCAAAAGGGAATACGGTAGATATAACCAAGTCACCATGACAACTATCTATGAAAAATAAAGATAAATAAACAAACAATCATGAAGGTACTAGAGGAGAGTTTTAAGAAAAATCTAAAGGTAAAGAATGTAATTATAAGGGAAAAATAACAATGGTAAAGAAAAGACAATCATATGTGAAATTAAAAATAATATCATAAGCTAACTATAGTACAACAAGAAAGAGAAACATGATATAAGACAGGAAATAATTTGACACAGTGTCAAATGATATAATCAAGATAGAAATAAGATTGGAACACACGTCCAATCCAAATATAAATGAGAAATCACCATGCATGTGCTGATAAATACTATAAATATATCCATACACATTATCTAATACATCAAATAAGTCTCTATGAAGCTATAATCAAATTGCCGCTAAGATCTCATCAATCTTCAATGAATATTGGGAAAATACTTTTTTTTAAAAATTTCCTCAACCAAAAAAGTAGGAATGCTCAAAGGATCATGTTGAGGAGAAAATTTAGATAGAGGTTGATTAGGAGAATTCATGGAAACATGATCTATAGGAAAAGAAGGAATCTCAAGTGGATAAAAATCCATGGGTGAAGGACTCACAAGTGGAGAAGGATCCATAGGTGAGAGAGGGTCCACATGTAGTGATGGAACCACTAGAGGTGGAACCATGGGAGAAGAAGGAGGAGCCTTCTTATGAGAAAGACCTATGGGAGGAATGGTAGAAGGTCTAGGGATGGCTACAAGGTTATCTCTAAGATGTTGTTGGAGAATGTGGTAATGATCAGTGTAATACGTGCCACATAGGCACCATAATTACTATACCTCACCATACTGAGGTAAATATTTAGGAAGTACCTTTAGCGGAGGTATAACTTTGTTGATGATGAGGAAGATCGATACAAGGTATCAAGGTATTGTTTTAACTTATGACAATGGGTGGAAGAATGGTTATCTATCCCATGGAAAGAATAGATACACTGATGAGTGGTTTGAGGAGCACTCATGAAAGGAGGTGAAATAGGAATGGAAGATGTTGAAGAGGACTCATCGGCCCATTTGGTGGGAAAAGAAGACATATTAGGTAGCAGAAGCAAACCATCATCAAGGGAGGGTGATGATGAGGAAGGAATAGAACTAGGCTCAATAGGAGGAACACTAGGGGGAGAAGCAAGAAGAGGATCAATAACAGTAAGAAAGGAAATAAGTTCAACTAGAGTAGAAAAATGAATGGGCTTAACTATTGATAGCCCTATTGAAGAAGGGGTGGGATGTACATAAGGTCTAAGGAGGAGAATCTTAGGTGTGGTAAAGTGATAAGGTCTGATCATAGCATGATTTTAGAGCATGGTCTTAAGTGGCTCCTCAAAAATTGGAGGTATCAGTGCCATCTCTACCCTACAATAAAGAGGAAAAATGCAAGAATCAGGAACTATAAAAGAAAGAGAATGACTAGATGCACAAAAAGACTCAATTAAATAAGAGTGGTAATAAATAATCTCATGATCATGGGCCTGGATAAGGTTTCCTAACACAGGATCATTTAAAGAAGAGCCATCATCATAATATGGAGTATGAAGATTGATGGCACAAGTCAAGATGACCTTATCATCAAAGTAAGCTTGGTGAATAGAGTGCCTAGTCTTGGTTAAGACTATGGGAATGTCATTGTAAGGAGGCTTACGATAGTGAGGATATAAGGAAGCAGGAAGCTATGAGATGAAATGAAGTGAGAGATCAAAAGTTTTGATTTTAA
Organism: Torreya grandis; assembly: GCA_037957365.1. Classification (NCBI taxonomy): domain Eukaryota; kingdom Viridiplantae; phylum Streptophyta; class Pinopsida; order Cupressales; family Taxaceae; genus Torreya; species Torreya grandis. The sequence goes on along the minus strand of JARHVA010000469.1, from coordinate 550,356 downwards.
AGTTAATCTCATCAGGATCATCATCATCGAAGTCAAAAATGTTGGGAAGAATGTTACCAATGAGATCAATATGCCCATTGTAACCTATGGTTGAGTTGGTAGGAAAGTTGAGATGCTACAACTCACAAAATATAACACTAGGCAAAGGCTCAAGAGTAGGAATCTTGAAGACACCATGATCTTGGAATTATTCAAAATTCTAAGGGTTAGTGTCACCTTGAATCTTATAAATGGATCTATTGTGAGGAATTTAACACATTAGCAAGTAAAGAGATGCAACAACTTGCATATAATGAATGGACATCCTACCAAACAAGATGTTATACGAAAGGAGAAAGTTACAAATCATCACCTTAACATGAATAGTGATAGGTGGGATGGTAATAGGAAGCCACACATACCCTAATGGAGGCATTTGCCTTCTATCATATCCTTGGCATGTGTTGTGAGTAGACTTGAGATTAAATTTGGAATACCCAAGAATCTTAATGAAATCAAATGAAGTGACATAGGTGCCAGAACCCTCATCGATCAAGGCTTGCTTACCTTGCATATCACTAATTTGGATGCTAATAAATAATGGAAGATCATCTACATGAAGCATAATCTCATCTAGAATCATAGATGTGATAGGAAATCATAAAGAAAGAGAAGTGTCCATAGTTTCATCAATGTTAATGGACATCTTTTCACATTATTATAAGATACCATCCTTAGATCTAAATAAAGTGGCCTCCCATCCTACTAGAGGAGGGTGAGGGACACTCAACTCAATTAAGAGTTGCATGAGGCAGTATCTATGGCATGGAGATGTCCTCATGAGTTCAATAAAAGGTATTGGGGATGGAAGATTAGTAAGTTCCACAATGGGATCACACTTATCACAATACATAAGGATATTATTAGATATAGGTGCGTAATTATTGAGAAAATCTTCAGAAGGTAGATCCAAAGAGCATTATAATTTATGTTGATAAGAATGAGAAGGTTGAGAATAAGGTTGTAAATCATTTAGTGATGAATAAGTAGTTGGTTTAGATTGATCTTGAAGTTTGGAAGAAAAAGTGTTAGTATAAATTGGATTATCATTATAATTAGAATATGATGGGAGAGAAGTATAAATATAAGAGATGTGTCATGTAAGGGAGAATCATAAATTGGATCATCAAAATACATAAGGTCTTCTTGCCCCAAATCATTTAAATGAGTTGGAGAAGAATCCTAGATAACACAATATGTCTTATGGGAAGGAGTGTAGATAGGTTATGAATCAATGAAAGCCACCACTCTTCGTATATTAGTCATGCTAACCACATTCTCTTCAAAATTTAGCTCAACAAGACTTTATACATTATTAGTGGAACAAGTGGGCTTATCTTGACTTTCTTGGATTGGTTGATGATTAGGCAAGGGGTCTTTATAGATAGCCAAATGAGCATTTACTTGATTTAAGGCTTGAGTTTTGTCATGTGGTTTATAGTCTTTAAAAGTAATCTCATAGGATTGTTGATGCTTATAGATAATGGAATCATGATCAAAATTTGGGACAAAAAGAAATTCCATAGCTAAATTGTGGAGCTGTCATTAAGTCTCATGAGAGTGACCCCAACTAGCATGAAACCAACAAAACTTATTAGGATCATACCATGATTTCATAGGTCGATTAGGGTCAAGCTCTCAAGGGAGAGGCATGGGTATATGGTTAAGCAATTCAGTTGAGGATAAAGCTTTATGGATATTAATGTTGCTTGTTGAGAAATGAAGATTAGTAAATTATTGAGAAGAAGATGGTTCTAAATAAGGGGTAGGAATGACATCTTAAACATTGTGAATGTTTTAAAATGAATCGGTAACACCATCATTGGTAATATTATGTTTTTTTTATTAACTAAAAGGTGAGGACCCATGGAAGGTTAGGTTAGCTCGAAATGATGCATGAGGAAATCTTATCTTTTGGCTTGATCGATAGCTTCCTACAAGGTACATGGAGAAAGGGTACGAACTTGATATTGTAATTTAGGAAATAAAGCATTTGTAAAGAGATTAAAGAGGTTATCATTCACCATGTTATGTTCACATTTATTTGATAAAGTATTCCATCTCTTGACAAAGGCTTGGGCAGTTTCATTTTCATTTTGTTTGCAATTGATGAAATGGGTCAAAGTATTCTCCAGAAGATTACTAGTTTGAAATTCTTGAACTAAAGCATTTACTAAGTCTTCTAAACTAGTGATAGAGTGTGTTCTAGGTTGATTGTACCAATCCAAGGCATCACCCATGAGGGTTTTGACTAGGATTAATCCAAAACCTAGAAGCTTTAGTTGAAAGATAATTCAATAAACAAGAACAACACAATTGTAGTAATGTTATCTCTGAGATGAGATGTTTTATTGCTCAAAATTGCAGATACAACATATGCCTATCTTTGGGAAGAGATGTTTGATTTCCATTTTGGGTTACATATTCATTTATACAATTTTTTAAGGTGGAAGGAAGATGTGTAAGGTCACCAATCTTGACGGAGATTAAGTGGTTCGACTTCCACAATTTACAAAAATACAGAATTCAAGGAATTACTATTTTTAGAAACTTACTAAAATTGAAATTTAGGGCATTTATATTTAGTTTTATAGGGTAAAAATCCACTAATAAAATCTCCATGCCATATCACAGTGTTCCCCTCATTCTTACCTTTCCAATGGTTCAAATGGGGAGTCAAACGAAGCTATGGTGCAAAAGTTATGGCTCTCAAAAGTCCTACCACCAATTGGGGTAGAACTGTCACCTGAATTGTCATCTAAAATGTTGCTTGAATCAAGGAGTTTAGTAGTGGAAAGGGTATTTAACTTGAACCAATCCTTGTAAATATTTCTAAAGGTCTTGATCCATTGTAATAAATTGTAGGTATTATACCTCCAATGTCAATGTTATCAATTTGGGTGGTAAGAGGTTCATTTTATAAATGCTTGATGACTTTTTTAACCAATGGAGGTTGAGGAATGAGATTAACTTAATAATATCAAAGAGAAGGAGGAGGAACACTTTGGTTATGTGTGCCCCAAGTCATTAATTGAGGATTAGATTGAAGTTTAAGAAGGTGGTTTTGCATTTGCATCATTTGATTGAGAGTTTGAAACAATAGTTGATGATTTTGATTAGTGTTATTATAATAAGTAGTATTGGTGTTTGTATTGCTATTAGTGGCTTGGGTACCACTATTAGTGTTGATATGAGCTTGAGAAGATCTATGAGAATTTGAGGCACTACTGTCAAAATTTGCTTGTGAAGCAAAAGATGGACTAGTAAATGATTGAGAGGAAGAAGCACTATAAGCATGAATGACTTGGGTAGGAAACAATGAACTAGTGAATGGATTTAGGATAGTGGGTCTTATGAGAGTCCCACTAGATTTAGAACTTGCCATGTTAGTTGAGATATTAGGCATAGAGGTGGAAGAAGTTAAAAAAGAAGATCTCATGGCATAAGAAGGAGTCAAGATTGAAGGAAGACGTTGAGAAGTAAAGAAATCAGTACCCCCAAATCTAGTTGAGAAAGTGGGAGTAGGAGAATTAGGTTCTTTAACTTGACGGCTAATCATGAGGTTATAGATGGTGGAAGGATCCTTCCCTCTATGTTGAGGGAATTCTATGATAAAGAAAAGAATTTTTAGAGTATACTCTAACTCAAGCTGATCCTCTGAGAGAAGATGATGGTTTTGTTGTAAAGAGGTATGAGAAGGGGTCCCATACTCCATCGTACAGGTTGAAATATGAACATTACTAGCATTATCGAAAGGAACCCTACTTTATCTATTGGAGAACCTATTAGTATTAGTAAATTACATCATGTCCATTGAAAAAAATTTAGTGTTATCACCAAATAGATAGTCCATGATGAAAGGAGAAAAGGCAAGATGAGAAAGCAAAGAATCAAAAAGTGACTAAAATACTACTAGGTTGACCTGATTGACTTATTGCAAAAATAGGGACTATAAAACTATATTGGGTCCATAGGATCGACCTAGTTCAATGAACAGTGACTAGTAGAAAGAAGTAAGGGTGATATAAATAACACTAGGTCAACCATGTCAACCTAGCATAGTATACAAGAGATGAAAAATATACTGGGTCAATAGGGTTGACCTAGCACAATAGACAGGGAAGAAAAGAAAGCTGATAACAAGATTTGAATTAAAGAAAGATAATTACAAGTAATGTAAAAAAGTAGTAAGTACTGAAAGGGAAATAAACAATCAATTAAATTGACACTAGCTAATCCAATTGATGCATATAAATCAAAATCTTACACTAATGGTAACTAATGTAAGTTTTTGCACACATAATTGATCAAAGAGCACGCAATCAACTTGAAAGTAAAGATATCTACTTGGTCAACCTAGAATGTTGATTAAATTTTTAAGAATGATTTTAAGTGTAAAGGGAGATTGTCTATAAGCAAAGTACTAGATAGCAATCTAAGGATAGTTTTAGTTAAGTTTAGGATGAAAGGGAGTGTAGTGGCAATGATACAAGCTTGGTATTGGGGCCTACCCCTTCACTTCACACACCATAGAAATAAGGGTAAGTGTGGTTACCCAAAATATACCATTAACCATGCTTTATACTTGACTAGAGCATTAAGTCAGCTTCCCCCTTGGTGATGAAATCCAAGTAGGTTGGCCTAGGTAGTCAAATGTTTAATTTCTTGTTGATGTTTATATGGTTTGGCCATGCATGCAAAAGAATATAAATAGTGCAACTAAGTGATTAATTAAAAATCCCTAATTAGACTATGTGAACTATTTTAAGCATGTAAACAACTAAAAATAAATATGTGATTAACATATATGGTTTATTCCAACTTTGAAACAAAGTATAGTTGAGAAAATATGTGACAAAAATCCATAATATGATTCACAAGGTCAAACCTATACTGTGGAAGCAAATCTTGAAAATGAACTCGGTCCATCAGGTCGACCTAGTTATTTCAAAAAATTCATAACACAAAACTAGGTCCACAGGGTCGACCTAGTTGACTGTGTTGAGGTAAGTTTGAAGAATGCAAACTATGAAAGGAAAGTTCAAAAATAAAAATATATAGAGGAATAGAAACTAACCTGAATGGTTTAGATATGAAAAGGGAGAAGATTGTTGTTTAAGAACCTTGGAGAAAACTATCAAAAACCTTCAAATTAGGTCAAAATGGTTGACCTAGGAATACAAAAACCTACTGAAAAAGTGTTGAAAATATACTAGGTCAACCTAGTAGGTTGAACATGAAGTCTATAAACTATAAAAAACTTGCACTGGGTCAATCTAGTCAATCAAGTTATCTGAATAGAATTCCACAAATTCTGAAACCTGTACTAAGTCGATCTGGTTGATCTAGTTACCTATTCCTACAAACCTACACATAGAGATAAATAAACTGGGTTGATAGGGTCGATCCATCACAATAAAGATATGATAAAAATAATAATGAATATAAATGAAATTAGTGAAAGTAATCCTTCAAGGGTTAGTTTCATGTTGGGTTCACCAGAATATATGCAATCTGAAATACATCATGTCCATAAATCAATCTTGGATTGGATGGGATAGATCACACCTACACTTTTGATTGGGGAACATACAAATGTTAAGTGGGAACATGACCAATGTGAGCATCCACTAGACTTGAGTAGGGGATCACTTATCATAACACACCATGCAAGATAGGGTTCCAAAGCCTATAGTCTAACATAAATACATAATAACCTTAAAAGAGTCCTACAATTTAATATTTCACTAATATAATAACAAGACAAGTAAATCTAATCTAGTGTGAACCAAATCTTGTGGCACAAAGTGGTGGTTAGAAAAAAAAACAAAATGAACAACTAAACTAAACATGTATTAGAAGACATATACTCATGTCAATGTATATGTAATCCTAAATACATGGAAGAGAAGATTACAAATGCTCTATCTATCTACTCTTACAAAGGAGGCATAAAGTTAGGAATACTAACTTTTGAAGATGAACCTGCTAAGCCTCAATATCCCCCTTGGCCAAGGTGCTTCACAAGATATTGTCGTGGTATGTAAGGATAACTAAGATAAATTAGCTCTAGGCTACACAACCCATCCAAGCATCCAAAAGACTTATCCACAAGATGATATTGAAGCTCCAAAAAAAGTATTGAACCCTAAATCTTTATTCCCCAAGTAGAATTCTCAATAGGATATTTGTTCACACTTATTCTCTTAATTCTTCACTCTTCTAAAATGGTAAGGAATTACCTTATATATTTAGTAGTAACTTACCCTAAAAAATTTCAGGAACGTCGACTATGCTAGATCGACCCAATTGACCTAACAAATATTTGGGGCTAACTCTCTAGGTCTGTGTAAGTCAACCAAGAGGCCAACAAACCAAAAGAGAGAAAATTACCTAAGTTATTCTAGGTTTCCCTGGTCGACCTAGCACAACTAATAGGTCAAAAGGGTGCTAAGGCAACAAATGAAGGATAAAACACAAGTGATAGGAATAGGTAGAGCTATGAAGAATAAGCTTAGGTTCAATGGTTTTAGGAGGCTAGAGTGTGGATGGCAATTGGCAAAAGGAATGATAATCTTACCAAGCATCGATCATTTGTTGACCCCTTTCTCGGTGCACCCCTTAAGGTATGCACTCAAAGAGATTGAGACTTGACATGTTCTTGCAAGATACAAAGTGTCATTAATCAATAAAAGTTAAAACTATTATGTGTATATAGAATCAACACATATCAATCAATGACAAATTGGAGATTAGAGGCTTAATTTAGTGTATGGAGAATAGGATAGTGGCCTATGAGAGGCAACAAATTAAATACCCCATCAGTCTCATGTGTTCTCCCCTACTCCAAATTACCTTATTTTTGCTCTCAATTTACTCCAGGCTGTAATATACCATCAAGAAAAGCTTATGTCTATGTGGTCCACTCACTATTCCTCAGGGACTTCAAACCATTCCATCATGGAGACCTTATTGGACTATGACCCCTAATTACATCATTCCAATCCTTGAGAAAGAACCTTCTCCTATACCTATCCAAAATTAGACAAAGGATAAGGTAGTAGAGGTCAAACCAAGAGAGTTTCAAGTCTCCCAAATCCTTTAGCCACCCCTCAAGTTGGATTTATTCATGAAGACCAAGGTATATCATAATGTGAAGGGTTGATTGGTACCTGTAAGGAGAAGAATGAAGAAGTCTTAGCACAAAATTATCTTCCCCTTCCCCAAGAGATCCCAAAGAAGTCTTTCAAGATCTTAAGTTGGAAAGATACCCTCTCAAACTTCAAACAAGCTAATGAGCTCTCTTTCCATCCCAACCCCTCCTTTTGTGAAGGAGAACCTATTGTATGGAGTGTAGAAGATGAGCATCCATTTGAAGAGGGGAGTTTGTAAAGAAAGGGTAATTAGGTGGTAGTACTTGAGAAATAAGACCAAGTCATATCTATAAGAGAATTTCAAGAGAGCCATGATGAATATGTTGTAAGTGACTATGATGAAGAAATCATCATTGGTAGTGCTCATTCTACCATTGGATCAAACATGTGACAGAGGGGAGAAATTCAATCTTTTAAACATATTATTGATAAATAAGATGATAATATTACATTAAAGAACATTGATTCTCGTGATCATAAATAATAAGCTAAGGTAATTGTCTTGAATAGTGATCATGGTGAAAATATGAGTGAAGAAATTCACCATGTCTTTGCAACATGTGATGAAGATTCCATGACTTCAAGTTATATAAGTGAGCTTCAAGAGGGCCATGATGGAGGTGTTCAACTATCCACAACAATATAGGTACACTTAGATGGTTATCAAGAAGTTTTAAATTACTAAGAGGAGGTAAAATTTTTATTTAAACTTATTATTTGCATTGGAAATGATGATTCTACCTTTTGTTGCCAAGAATACCTTGATGAGTTAGTTGTAGGGAAAGCATTAGAAATAAGTCCATAAAGTAGAACAAATGAACTCATATTTGAATCTACAAAGAATTCTAATGAGTTTGATTATGCTTGGTAATAATTGCATCCTAATTTCCTTGAAGAGATTGACTATCTTGGCATGGAAACATTGAGTGATACATTTGAATAACAAGATGTTGATTATGTTGACCAATAGATGAAACAAGAAATCAAGAACTTTGACTACAAGTGCCTAGAAGTGGGAACAAAATTTGTTGAAGGACAAGATTAGTATACTAAGGACATGATAAACTCCCACTATCAGCCTACTTGGTCATTCCTATATTTTTGTTTCAAATAATAAATTAGGGTAAAATTACTTATGGCAAATGGATTTAGGTTTGTATATGTAGATTTAACATAATTTGGAAGTGTGTGAAAGACCTAAAAATAGGTTTTGAAAGGTTGAAACCCTACTAGGGATAAAAATGATTGAAACCTATAAATGGAAAAAGGTATATTTTAAATATGCTAAGCTGACCCTAATCACCCCTTAATTGATGTAACATTTTGTAGATATTCAATACTCTGAGGAGATAAATCACAACCATGTAGTGTTCCCATCTAAAGAGCTTTGTGAAGTTGTGATACTTTAACTATAATAATGCATCTAGAACTGTCTTGAATACTTGATCATGCTTTTATTAGGGTTGGATAAAAAAATCCTTTGACTTAGCTGAGGATTGCTTGAAATTAAAAGAATAATAATTGGGAAGAATAGGTAGCTTTTTATTCAAGTGCAACAATGTTAATATGCCTATGTATTGAAATTGACAAGTGAAATAATAACTCATTTGAGTGTTCCATTATAACAATCCATAAAAAATACATGTTAGGTAACATTAAAACATGTAAGATAGGATAATGGAAGGTTTATTTTTAAAATATGAATGTTAGAGAGCTTAAGACACAAATGTCACATAGTGACAAGAACACCTTCCACTATTCTCCCTATTGGATTTTGTTGTTCCCTAGGGAACATTTGAAACTTTGGCATTGGATTTGGTCATACAAATGATCAAGGGAATTTTTAGAAATCAGAACAATTCTATAGGTGACAAATAAATATTTATAAAATAAATAAGTCTTCTTATGTGCTTAGGATAAAGTGACATGTAAAAATAGGTATTGATTAAATGCACAAATTAATTAAAATGTAAAATATATAAAAATAACATTATCAAGTATTCATGACCACATTTACATTACTACATCACCCCTCTACCCCTACACTAATACTACTCAACCTCCCTCAACTTGCCTCCCCCTACCCCCTACCAACACCTCTCCCCTCTCAACAACCACCACCCTCCCCTCGTGCACGCCCCATACTTTAGTCTTGAAATATAAGTACCATATTAAATGAAAGACATACCTTAGTGTTTAGGAAACACTTTGTATTTGATCTAGTACTTGAATCATGTAAGGCACCATAGTATTTGTAAATCCATGCAAAACATAGGAAATAGATACTTTGTTCTTTTGAAAATTGAAATTTAGAAAAGTTTGAATTTGATAAATTATAGCAAGGGAAGTGTACACCTTGTATGTGTGAAAGCAATGATGACTTTTTGACTTTTCTTGGATATGGTTCTCCCTTGAAGAATTAGATAATTTAGTTCCTTAGCTAAACCAATGGTGAATTTGAGGGTGATCAAACCCCAAATTGACTTTGCACTTTCAGAATACAAATAACACATTTTAAGGGACACAAAAAACTCAATTTAACTTAGCTAATATTTTCAACTTCAAGATGTGAAATGGGTTGAAATTGAAAATGAATTTGTAGAGATAATGTTAAAGGGAACTACACCACTAATTTATGCATTATACACTTGTTATCAAAATTGGATAACATAAGCCATCATATTTCAAAACTTTTTAACTTGGCCTTGTTTAAATTTGTTGATATCCTTTTGGGGGTCTTGTCTTTATGTCATGACTTATCTAGGTAGGTGTCTTCTCAAGTTGTATTAGGTTGTTTCAGGTTCTCTTGCAAGGCATAGTTAAAATGGCAGTCATGTCACCTCAAATTGATAGCTAGTCTCTAGGGTCTTGACCTTCTCAAAATAATTTATCAAATATTAAGGTAAATTTGGAGAAATTAAGGTAAGGAGGGTTTATGTTCCTATGCTTGGATCTATTCATTGCTTGTGAAAACCTCCATTATCATGAGTAATAAGGTCTAGGTTAGTCTGAAAATAATTTATTATGATAAAAAGGTCACAAATCAAGGCATTAAATGTGGTATTAAGCCGTATTGGTTTGAGAGTGATTTGTACTAACCCTCTCAAAGGCATTTCACACATTGCCATCATAAAATAAAGCTTACCACATCAATTCAAAGATAAATTTGGATATTTGTACATGCAAGAGACATTGGAAAAGAATATATAAAGGTCTTAAACATGGGAGATGGAAAGAAGTGGTCAAAGAATGACATCTTTGATAGGAATAATGCATGTTTTTTTCTCCTTATTTACTAAAGGGGTAGGTTTAAGAAGGTTTATGAGCTTGAGAAGTAAATGAGAGATATTTTTAATGGGTTTAAAGAATGGGAGGTGTAATCTTACCTTCTCTATGTTAAATCCATGCTCAAGAAGGTGTTACATGTCCAAATAGATAGGAAATCTTTTCCATTTCTCCATCGAGCCCTTAGCAAGCTTGTGAAGGCCATTTTCAAATGCTCAGTTACACATGGAAGAGAGAGTTGGATTAAAATATCTTGAGAAAATAATATGAAAATAATTCCCCTTTAATTTGTGTCATCATTTGTCTGATCAATCTCCTATGATTAATGAACAATCACTAACAAGATAATGTTAGGTTGTGGAGCTAAAAGCTTCACTGATGCAAACAGGGAAGGAGGTTGTTGAGAGGTTGCTATGTGGCAGAGAAACCGACGTCAATCTGATCAACTGATGTTGGTCATATACAGTGAGAAGAGCAACTGACGTCGGTCAGATATCAGCCAGCGTCGGTCACCTCCAGGCAAACAGGGACCGACGTCGGTCGCCTATGCAGTTTTGAAACTGTCGGTTGCATGAACAGTTAGTTAATGAACCGGTTGTTTGCATGTAGAAGGCCAATTTCAGACTTGAAGCTGCGGATCTAATTATTGTAATTAGGTGTCTAATTATTGTTTGCATGAGATCTATATAATAGACTCATGGGTTGTATTGTAATTTGTGCTAGAGAGTAAGAGAGCAAATATTAGCTCCTTCAGAGTGAAGAGAGCATGGTGTGTTCCTCCTAGTGCCACAGTGCCAAGTATGGGTGCTAGTTTGGAGAATCAGAAGGATTCTTCATGTATGTAGGATCTTGGTCAGCAGGTGTGCAAGGCCACATTTGGAGATCTACATGGTAAGTAAGATCATTGATTTGTAGGTGTATGTGTGTGCGAGGTCTAGGTTTGCAGGTGTGTAGAACCAGGTTGATCTATAGGTGGCAGCAGGATCAAGGTGGCAGAAACACAATAGGAAGCAAGATCAGGTGGGATCTACTTGGAGTATGGTGTGTACTCAGTTGGAGAGCAAAGAGGAAGGCAAGGTAGTTCCTTCCAAAGTAAGATCATTTGAGTTGCAGGTTGTTGCAAGTTCATGAGAGATCTACTTGGAGTGTGTTGTGTACTCGGTTGAGTATGTTTATATACTCGGTGTACTGGCAATAGTGGATACTGACTGGTTGGAGGTGAACACCAACTCTGTGTTTGAGTTGTGTGTTGGGACCGTAATTGAGAGATTGAGCTCTTAAAGGTGAATTACTGAACACTTGGTGTGGCAAACCTGTAAGGTGGAAGAGTGTGGCGTCTCTTTGTTGTAATTCTTTTCTGGAAGAGTATTAATACAATTGTGTATTGTCTCTCATATTCTATGTTATTTCCAAATTCTAGTTACTTGTGATTCTGGTTTAATTTTTGCATATTAAGTTGCTTGTACATGGTAATCAATGGTGCTTTCGGGTCCTAACAGTTGGTATCAGAGCTAAGGTTGCAGGGAGCAGGGTTGTGTTTGATTACAGGTCACTCTCAGGGGTTTTTGATTGAGTGGGAGTATAGCAATGGCAGAAGAAAGTACACTAAGAATGGAGGAATTGAAAAGCACAAATGGTCAATTATGGTGTTATGGAAAGAAAGAGCAGGTAAAGAGAAGTTGTTGGTTAGTAGAAGATCAGCATGAAGGAACTGAAGAAGCAGGTGCTGCAGGTGTTGTTGCACAAGATGCTCTGGGATGTTCCTTGGATAAAGTAGAATCTTGTCTTATAGATTCTATTGCCTCTTTCCATGCAGCTTGAAATAGAGTATTTTTCCATGTTAAGGTCTTTGGAGACTTTGGAAAGATTTATTTAGGGGCTGGTGTGCCTTGTCAAAGTATTGGCAAAGGGGAAGTGAAGCTGAAATTACAGGCAGCCAACACATGGATGTTGAAAGAGGTCATGCAGGTCCCAGAATTGAAGATGTGGCTAATTTCTTTAAGAAATTTGGGTGATGAGAGATGCACAAAAACTCTCACAGTGGATGCACTTGAATTAGCTGGTGATAAGAAAGTAGGTACTCTTTATCTACTTGCTTATATTACTGATTCTTCTTCTATTGTGAAGACGTGGCTTTGTAGGCTTGGTCACATGAGTAAGAAGGAGATGAATGTTCTTAACAGGAAGTCAGATGTGTTTGACAAACTTAAGAATTGGAAAGCCTTGGTGTTTCTGGAGGAGATGTCAGATAGAGATCAGTGGAGAAGGCTGGACATCTCTGAGCAGGGCAGTTTGGACAGGGTTTTGATCCATGGAGAGCTTGCGGATAAAAAGTCATCACTCACAAGCGAACACAGTTACCAGTGTTGATCAAGGGGAACCAGCATCGAATAGACAGGTGCTGATGTCGATCATGTACAGACCAGAGCCGGTGGTGTTGAGTAGGGTGGCTATCGACATCGGTCAGGGAATCGACATTGGTGACTAGGTAAGACTGACGTCGGTCAAAAAACCAACATCAGCAAAAAGGACAATCGCATGAGAATCGACGTCGATCGGATGCAGATTGTGTGGTGATCGAGGTCAGTCACTGAGACATATTTTGGGTGGACAACAAGCTGTCAAGGAGTCTCAAATGCCCATGGGGAGGACTGAAAGGGTAAGTAAGCCTCAAATTTGTTGTTCCTCTTTTTTATACTCGTTGCTCACTACAGATCAAGAAGGATCCACGAAACAGTGGGAGCATGACATGAACAGGATGTAGAACCAAATGGGAGATTTGGTAGGGTTGCCAGCTAAAAGAAAGCACTGAAAGATGAATGGATTCCTTGGTTAAAGAATAGAGAGAATGGATACATGAGATGGAAGGCCAGGTCATATGGTCTTGTGGAAGCTCCAGGATAGTGGTATAGGTTTGACAGGTGGATGACAAAGCATGGCTTTAGTTAATGTCATTGTAACTACTATGGTTGCTTTACCAGGTGGATGATGAGTTGCGACATCATCCTATTACTGTATGTTGTGTGTTTGATGTAGGGTTACACATGCAGGGTTTTGCTGAACTAAAGGTAAAGTTAGTTCAGTGGTGTGTCATGAAGAATTTGGAGGAGCAAAATTCTTTGGCATAAGTGTGTTCTAGAGACATGGAAGATCACAGGTTGATTTTGTCTCTGGATGATTGTGTGATATTGGTTAGCACGTCGATGGTTGGATAGTTTACAGAACAGAGTCCTGATTCACATGATGAGGTTAAGTACATGCGTAATAGACCTGAGGTTGCCCAAGTAGTGGGTGCTGTCAGAAAGTTTGGAGCTGATTTGGGAAAGAAGCACTAGAGGGCAGTTCAGTGGATTCTCAGGTATCTGAGAGGGACCAGCAGCATGTACACATGCTATGCAAGGTCAAGTTTTTTTTTACATGTGTTTGTAGATGTGGATGCGGTAGGTTACTTGGATGACAGGAGGTGCACCACAAGTTTTATGGTGGGTGGTCTTCAAGATGGAGCTTGAAGAGGGATACAAGCCAATAAATAGATTAGATGGTGTACAGGTACAGGTACAGTGCATCTATTTATCTCTAAGTGGGAGATTGTTAGGTTGTGGAGCTAAAAGCTTCACTAATGCAAATAGGGAAGGAGGCTGCTGAGTGGCAGAGAAACTGACGTTAGTCTAATCAACTGACGTCGGTCATATACAATGAGAAGAGCAACCAACATCAGTCAAATGTTGGCCAATGTCGGTCACCTCCAGGCAGACAGGGACCGACGTCAGTCACCTGTGCGGTTCTGGAACTGTCGGTTGCACGAATAGTTAGTTAATGAACTGGTTGTTGCATGTAGAAGGCCAATTTTAGACTTGAAGCTGTGGATCTAATTATTGTAATTAGGTGTCTAATTATTGTTTGCATGAGATCTATATAATAGACTCATGGGCTGTATTGTAATTTGTGCTAGAGAGTAAGAGAGCAAATATTAGCTCCTTCAGAGTGAAGAGAGCATGGTGTGTTCCTCTTAGTGCCATAGTGCCAAGTATGGGTGCTGGTTTGGAGAATCAAAAGGATTCTTCATGTATATAGGATCTTGGTCAGCAGGTGTGCAAGGCCACGTTTAGAGATCTACATGGTAAGTAAGATCATTGATCTGCAGGTGTATGTGTGTGTGAGGTCTAGGTTTGCAGGTGTGCAGAACCAGGTTGATCTGTAGGTGGCAGTAGGATCAAGGTGACAGCAACACAATAGGGAGCAAGATCAGGTGGGATCTACTTGGAGTATGGTGTGTACTCAGTTGGAGAGCAAAGAGGAAGGCAAGGTAGTTCCTTCCAAAGTAATATCATTTGAGTTGCAGGTTGTTGCAAGTTCATGGGAGATCTACTTGGAGTGCATTGTGTACTCGGTTGAGTATGTTTGTATACTCGGTGTACTGGCAGTAGTGGATACTGACTGGTTGGAGGTGAACACCAACTCTGTGTTTGAGTTTTGTGTTGGGACCGTAATTGAGAGAGTGAGCTCTTGAAGGTGAATTACTGAACACTTGGTGTGGCGAACCTGTAAGGTGGAAGAGTGTGGCGTCTCTTTGTTGTAATTATTTTTTGGAAGAGTATTAATACAATTGTGTATTGTCTCTCATATTTTGTGTTATTTTTGAATTCTAGTTACTTGTGATTCTGGTTTATTTTCTGCATATTAAGTTGCTTGTACATGGTAATCAATGGTGCTTTCGGGTCCTAACAGATAAGGCTCCTTACACCCTTCTAAAACCCCATAAACATGGTTTTACCTTGTTTAATCATGTTTGAAAGTTCATGTATGAAAATAGAAAGTTTTAAATATCCTAAAATGTCTACACAATCCTCCCACATAATCTTCCATCATCATTTGACATGTGTGAGTCAAAAGGCAAGAAACCTTCATATTAAAGAAAGTTACATGCTAGAAGTAATGGAGTTCTTGATGATTTTTTAGATTCAAATAGGTGAGATAATGTTGATGAGATATAATACAATATAAACATATATGTGATGCTCTACGTAGTCACTAAATAACCCCTCAATGTGTACATGGTCTAAAACTCCTCATAAGTATAATATTTCTCCTAGGTTACAGGTGTAAGCATGAATAACAATGGAAGGTTGTTGATAATGTGAGATATTTATAGCATGGGAGTGATGGAAAAGGTTGTAAAAATGGTATTCAAGATTATGAAACTATCCTTAGATATCCTCAAGGAAAATAGTAGGCCCAAAATGGCAAAAACGTTGTACAAGCATACATACCAAGCTGACAGTGCCAAATATAAAGTCTAGAATGATATAGTATTGACAAACCCTACATGTTTCTACTTGAAAAGGGTCATAAAACAAGATAAATATATTTTAATTTTATATCAATATCATTTGAGGTCACCTAATAAATAATTGTCACTAAGAATAGGCCTGCAATGAGGTCTGAACTTAGAAATGTTCACTTACAGGTCTGCAACCAAGAAATGGAAGGAGTGATTGCCTTTGTGAGTCCAAGTTGACATTAAGATCTCATGATGAATGTATGGATCTATGAATTGTACCCTAATAAATCTTGTGTATATGTATAATAATATTATGCATTCAAAATAACCTTTCTCAAGACTTGACAAGGTGACATGCCTTAAATAAAGCAATAGGTCTTAATTTATATTTTGAGGTGTTTCTAGGCCTCATGATCATTTGGGGAGTTTATCACACCTAATTAGAGTCATAAAAAACCTCATCCATATCTCTTATACTAATCCCAATCAAATTAATAATTAGAGCATGAGGAAACTCATATGATTGTTCATGTTAAGTATGGTTATGTACAACTACAGATCCATACATAGGTATGTGAAGAAAGATGTAGGTTTTGGGTCAAGTTGGAGTTTGAGAGATCATGATAATTTCAACCAGACATTAATAAGGATTCAATACATTTTATATGGTAATTGGACTCCTTTTAATGATAAGGAACCACAATTTAGAGCCAAGACCTATTGGAGAATGTATTAGGTCTATAAGAGATCTAAAGAGAGATTTTGCATTTTAAATTCAATATTAAAGATAAAATGATGAGGATTGGTTTTTTATCACTAAAAATGATCTAAAAATATCCCACACATTTTTAATAAGTTCATACCTTCCATTTATATGCTTATTTTAATAGGAATATACATATAATTATATGCAATTTTAAAAGAGCACCTACAACCAAGGACAATTTTATACAAATATGATCAAAAGGTGTAATTTTTGGCTTGGGCATGAGTTTTGAAGGTATTTAAAGGTGTGATGAACCTTGATATAATTTTATAAAAAAATTTATACTTGAAAGAGAAGAGGGTAAATCACTCAAGGAAGATCTATTCTCAGGGCTTGGTAGTCATTCTTAGACCCAAAAGATGACCTACAAAACTGTATACAAAAGGCATGGAAAATATACATCTTGTGATTTATTTTGAATTATAATATTGGTATGGTATGATAATTAGCTTTAATAAGGTTTATATAATGATTATAACCTTTAGATAAGGAATAAAAACTGAGAAAAAGATCACTAAGGTCAATATGCATGGATTGCCTACTAACCCTCATCATGGCCAAAACATGGGTTAAAACATATTTAAGGGGTAAAATAAATTATAATACCACTTTAATACATCATATAATATATCATATACCTCAAGGAGGTATTTTGAGACACAAAAAGGGTAATTTTGGTGACTATTGTGCTAGTAGACCTATTTAGGTGTGTGGTAGTTGACTCAGGAGTTTGATAAGAGTGGTTTGAAATGATCAGAAATATGTTGGATTTTTTCATGGTTATAAATTCATTTTATATATGTTAATATGGTTCCACTAATCCAAATTTGTGGTATTAGTTCAATAGTTGAGGTCCTCAACTTTATGATCAATCATTAACAAGGTAAGCACTCTAAACCCTCTTAAAACCTTTCTAAGAGCATAATGACTGAGTTTTGAAATTTAAGTGGTTAAAAATATTATTTTAATTGGATTAAATTTTATGGTCATTTTGATTCCCAAGAGAATCCATTGAAGTAATCATTTGACATGTGTGAATATCAAAAGATACAAAAAATGGCCTAAAGAACTGGTCGCATGCCTATTTTCTAGAATTTGGGTGTGTATGGGTATCCAAGATAGTTGGTAAGGTTTTTAAGATCTAATAATAATCCAAATGACAATCCATAATTCATTATAATAGACCTTCATGATGATATGATTGGTTTCTAGTTTCTAGACCAATCCAAATGGTGAGTATACGTGTGAAGACCTAAAGAGACATATAACACCTAAAACAAAACTCTTGAATATACACTATAAGATAAATATAGATGGAATTATATTCTAAAATACATATATATTAATTTTATGAGATGTTAAGGATGTTTCCAAGCAAGGACTAGGTCTCAGCTTGTGAAATAAGCTTGCCCTCATCACCTTCCTTTTCATGGAATCAAACAAGCCTTGGTTAGTAAGTTGTAGGTCTCCAATGGTAGGAATGAAGGTGGATAAGTCTGAATTATTATTTTCATGCTTGTAAATATGAGAAAAGCATTTGAGGAGCCAATAATGACATAGCAATGTTTCAATAAGGCTAAGTGGGCATGTCTCAAAACATGAGCTTGTAGCTCCTCCTAAAACAAGAAAAGGCGGTCTCAATTGGCATTTGATGAGTCATCAAGCATAACCAAGATACATTTCCCTTTATATTTAACCCATAATTTATTTTTATTATTAAATCAAACTAAGTAAAATGACTATGATTTATTAAAAGAGGTGTCTTTATAAATAAAGATACATGCCCCTTTACATTTTATTATTACCTAACAACCTAAATAAGGTTAATACTTTAGAACAAGTCTATTCTTTGGACACATGCCAAGCATTTTTCTAAATTTCTCAAATTTTATTCTATCGAGGGGTTTTGTGAAGATATCAACTATCTTCTCAAGAGTTGGGCAATATATTATATCAAGTGATTTATTTGACACCATCATTCATAGATAATGATATTTGACATCCATATTTTTTGTTTTGGCATGAAATACTGGATTTATAGACATCTTAATCACACTTTTATTATCAATGTATAATTATGTAGGAGCGACCTAAGAAATAGGAAAGTATTCAAGAATGTGTTGTAAACAGACAATTTCTCTAGAAGAATCCCATGTTGTAATGTATTATAATTATGCTAATGAATTATCAATTGTATATTGCTTATTAAAACACCATGCAATGGAAGCTAAATCCATATGCATAGTGTACCTTGTTGTGGACACTCTATCATCCACACATCTGCTAAAATCTACATCAAAATACCCAACAAGTTTGTATTTCTTATTACAACAGTAATCAGGCCATATGTTTCTATTACCTAAAGGTAAAAAATTACTCTTTTTGTTTCATGCCAATGAATTTATCTAGGTTCATTCATTATTAACCTAGACAAAATTCAAACGGCAAAAGATATATTAGGCCTAGTAGTCATCAAGTATATCAAACCTCCCACTAACTGTCGGTATTTGGTGCAATAAAAAAGAGCACTAACATCATCCTTAGATAATTTCAAGTTACTTTCCATGAGAATGAGGTTAGGTTTGAGATCATTCGTGCCAAACCTATATAATAACTCAGAAATATATTTAGTTTATGAAATGAAAATAATTTGATCTTTTTGAGTAACTTCTATGCCAAGGTAATAGTGAAGAAGTTCAAGATCTGTCATCTCAAACCCATCTTTTCATTCTTTATTCATAGATGTTTTATGGTTTTCATCATTTTTTGTGATAAACAAGTCATTGACATAGAGAACAAGAATTACCAATTTCTTTCTGTGAACTCAAATCTAAAGATTATCATCTTATTCACTGTGTTTGAAGCTAATTTTATGAAAGTAGGAATCAATTTTTTCATATCAAGTGTTGGGTACCTATTTCATCCCATAGAGAGCTTTAAATAATTTACACACTTTGTGTTTAGCACCCACTTTCTCAAAACCTTGTGGTTGTTTCATTTACACTTCTTTTTGTAAATTAAAATTCAAAAAATCACTTTTGACATCAATCTGATGTACTCTCCAACCATTTTGTGATACTAAGGAAATAACCATACAAATAGTGTGCTATTTGGCAGTTGGTGCAAATGTTTCTTCATAATTAATACCTTCTTGTTGTACATAACATTTCGTAACATGTCTTGCATTATGTTTATCAATGGAGACAAATGATTTATACTTAACCCTATAAAAACATGTGCATCCACTATGTTGAACATGTGGACAAAGATCAACCAAAACCAAAGTATTATTATTAAGAATAGCATCATACTCAATTTTCATTGCAATTTGCCAAAGTTATTTAGTAGAAGCCTCCTCAAAATTGGATGGCTCAGTGGAATAAGTAGTACAATAACCATTTCATAATTTACCTATTTATGAGAACTCCTGGGACCTGTTAGACAAACTTCATCTACTTTCAAGTCAGAAAAAGTACTTTGAGTCCATTCTGGATACTTATCTAAATTGTTAAGATCAAGAAGACCAAAATTCTCTTCATGTGCACAATTCAAAAGAATACTTAGATAATTTTCAACATTTTCTAAGTCATTATCCTATGAAATACTTGAGGAAGTAGAAGAAATGGAAAGGAGACTAGTCTTATACCACAACCTATGAGAGTTAGCCTCATTATTCAATCCCTTGGCATGTTTTTGAATCTTCCTCTCTAACCTATCAAATTATCAATCAATTTTTGTAGTGTTCATAGTACCAAATTCATCAAATATCACATCCCTGCTCACTATGAATTTGCCTGTATCATGTGCAAGCAAATGACACCCCTTTTTATTTTTTGAATACCCAATAAATATACATTTTCTATGTCGAGGTTCTAAATTAGTTATATTTTTAGTAGGAACTAAATAAAGATAAAGACATCAAAAAAATTTCAAGTGTTTAAAACTTTTGGTTTAAACCTATACCAAGCCTCATATGGATTTGCACCCAAAAGTGTAACTACAAGGGACCTGTTTCTCAAAAACACTATAGTACCAATGGATTCAACCCAAAACTTATCATAGAGTTGTTTATAGTGCAATGTAGTTCAAGTTTTACCCATTAAAGTCCTATTTATTCATTCAGAATCTCCATTCTACTATGGAGTATAATTATTACTGTATTGTAGATGAATCCCATGTTCTCAATAATAATTTGAAATTTCATTTGAAGTATACTCACCACTATTATCTGAATGAAGAGTGGTTAAGTGTGAACCTATTTTTTTCCAACTAAGTGTAACTAGTCAACAAACTTAGTGAAAATATTTGATTTATTTTTCATTAAAAACACCCAAGTCATTCTATAAAAATCATCAATAAACAACAAAAAATATGTACACCCTCCAATGGATGACTTCTTCATGTCACAAACATCACTATGAACTAACTAAAAATATCTATTATCTCACCATGAAGAACTCTTAGGAAAATTTTCCCCATTTTATTTTCTCAAAACACATGATTCACAAAGAATACTATCTTTATGAAAAGTGGGCAAACCATTTGCCATACCATATCTCTATAAGTCCACAAAAGAGTTAACATTAAAATGTCCATAACAAATATGCCACAATCGTTGTGTAGACATGGTACTTGTACCTGTATCAATAATTTCTACTATTTCCACTATGGGAGGAAGCACTTTACAATGTTAATGAACCAAATTTCCATCCTCATAACCCGTATACATGGTTTTGTATCCATATTTCACCGAGTTGATATAAATGAGCCCATTTTCAAGCATAATTTGATAACCCTTCTTATGCATAGTTACCAAAGAAAGAAGATATTTTCCAATGTGGGAAGATACAAAACATTATCTTAGCAGTTGATAACACCATTAGGAAGCAAAATTATAATAGACCCAAGTCCCTGTGGAGTATGCATAGACTTATCTATCAAGAATACTAGAGTGAGAAATGCTTATTTAAAAGTCCAAAATAATTCTCTCCTGAATTTCATGTGTTTGGTTGCTCTTGTATCTAAAACCCACACATTTGTGAACTCATCTCTAACCTAATGTTCTATATAAGCAATGTTCCATAAAAGAGTGAATCAATATTAGTGAGCAACATTGTTTGACTCATCATAATCATGGTCATCATATTGAGTAGATTTATATTTAGTTAATTTTTATGTCTTCTAATTTTTTTCAAAAGAAATCCTACATTGAGAATTAATGTGACCAAGTTTTCTACATCTATGACATTGAATGTCTGATCTACCTTGACCTCTGCCTCTATAAGAGTTGTGACCATGTCCTCTATCATTCATCTCAATTGAATGATAATGACTATATTTTTTGGTTTGAATATTTGTTCTGATTATATCCTCTACATTTGTTTTGAAATTTGCTTCCTCTATAACCTCTACACCCCTTATAACTTTGCCCTCTATAGTTTTATTGACTAGAAGAAGAATAACTAGGCTTAGACTTTGTAACATGGGATTCCTCAATTTTACTAGATTTATTAGGTAGATAGAGGTCATGTTCAATAAGCAAATAAGCTAATTTATCAAAAATTATAACTATGATTTTGTCAAAGACATGTAACATTTCCACAAAGTTTTTATATGGCACATGTAGTCCTTTCAATGAAGCAGTAACAATGAGATCATCATCAAGTTTACCAAATCCATCCTTAGTATACTCAGTAACAGTATTACTCAATTTATACATGTACTCTTTTATATCCCTATCTTCCTCTAATGATAAACTAAACAACAAAACGTGTATATCTATCTTTTTATACTTGGGTTTTTATCATACAAGTTAGATAAAGTCTTCCATGTAGTGTAACTATGAGGATATTTTTCAATATGAATATAAGTATTTTTAGTGCAACAACACTTTATTAAAACTAGGGCCTTAGAATCATGCATATTGAAAATGTGAAGTTTAGACTATTATGTAAGCAACCTAGGATTTTCACTCTTCACAACATCCCATAACTCACTAAAAATTCATGAACCATCCATCAAACATTTTCAATTAGTGTAATTAGAAATTGTTAAACAATCACTATATAAAAGTAAAATTTGAGTTTTTGGCATTTTTAAATGAAATTAAATGTGAAAAATGAAATAAAAACATATTGATAGAATACTTTACACAAAACAAATATTCTATGGAGTTTTCAACCTAACCTCTTCATAGAGCAAAAGAGATATTTTTGATGGGTTTTACATTTAACCTCAGCAAAAAAAAATATTTACACCCTTATTTGACTAATTACATCCTTATTTCATCAATTACACCCTTATTTCACCAAAGAAACACACAACTATAGCTTTTCTCCCACTAAATTTCACTCTTTTACACAATATACACCCTTAACAATGTTCAAAACATTTATAACATTCCAAAAAAATGGAATATTCTTGTAAAAATCAAAAGACCAAATAGAAAATTTCACTAAAAAAGAGATTTGAACCCTGGACCTCCAACTTCCAAGGGTTTTTATGAAATTATGATTTCCAATTGCTCTATGAGCCTTTAAAAGACATATATGGAGAAATATATACTTAAATCTGATTTTTTCTCTATGGAAATTTAAAATAATAATGACAAAATTACTTTCCCAACTAAAATTAAATCATCCACGGTTTTTTTTTGAAAAAATGTAAAAAAGCTTGGATATTCATTGGACCCCCAAATGCTAAAATTTATTGATCAAACTATACTAAACTTTTGAAAAAATAAATTGTATTTCTCTTAGTTATTTCCATGCCATGACTATAACTTGGAATGCCATGGCTACCAAAAAATATATATATATATATATTGAACCTCTTCCATGTTGTACATGCCATCCCAGGCCATAAAAGGCCATACAAATGAGGTTTTGAGAAATTTTAAGCAATTTTAGACTACCATAAAAATATTTTATACAAAATGGATGATGGATGCAATATATGGGACACCATAGAGGTTGTATTAGTTCTCATGAAGGTTGTACAAGCTTAGAAAATGGCTTTAGATGCTTCCAAGAATGTTTAAAACCATATTTTTAATAATAAAAGCCTCAAACAAATAGAAACTCATGGAGTTTGTACCATATGTTTACATGTGTTTTTCAAGCTTTAAAATCCATACAAGTAGCTTTATTTGTCTATTTGGGTAGAAATTAAATAATTGATTTGAATAGATAGCTTCTATAGTATTCAATAAGGAGGATCAAACTTTAAAATGGAGGAAGATTTAATTTTGTTTCTTTTCAGGACATTCATACAAAATTAATATCCTCAATGTTTTTAATTTCTCAAATTCCTTCAATCACAGGATTTTACAAAAATTATTTGAAAATTTTGATATTTGAATAATTTTTTAAATGTTGACACCAAAGTTTTAATAAAATGGCATCCCTTATATTTACAAAATTAATTTTATGTGAGGCTTCCTTGTCCAATCACATGAATTACTTCACCTTTTATTTAATCTAAGATTTCCATGCTTATTTTACCATGCTCTAATCCAATTGATAGGACTTGAATTACTTTAACCAAGCAAAATCACTTTAGGGTAAATCTTGTGCACACTAAGGCAGGTCCATAACCATTTTATTAATTATTAGAAAACAAGTACATAGTAAGGGTGAATATCTCCTTAACCATTTTAATTACACAAATATGAATATATAGTTTTTACCTATGATTGGTAAAAAACAACTAACCAAATAACCAACTCTCCATAGGAATTCAACCCATAAGTTAGTTGTATTCTTAACTCAAATTATAAAACTAAACTAAGTAAAATGACTATGATTTGTTAAAGGGGTTATCTTTATAAATAAATATTCATTCCCATTTACATTTTCTTATTTCCTAACAACTTAAACTAAGCTTAAGACTTTGGAACAAGTCCTAAAAAAGATTACACTAGACTAATGCCCCATTCTACCTTTAATGGTTGGCATTCCCAAGTTCCTGAGTACCCCCTAAGCCATTTTACATTTAACAATTCCCAAGTATCTTATATACATATTTTATAGCTTCATGACACCACATAGTTTTAATTTCATCTTCTTCTACTACACACAGGTAGGCAATGATAGATTCATAACCTAGTTGAGTTCTTGAGAAGCCTATCAGCATTAGCATTTTGTGCTCTTGGTACAGACTAAATGTTGAAGGCATCAAAGCCTTTAATATGATCCCACACTTTATGATTATAGGCATTCAACAAGCTATTATTTATTGCATTTCAAACCCTAACCTAATTCACAACCAACTCACTATCACCAAACATTTGAAGTATATGTATTCCTAAATTATGAGTCAATTTGAGCCCTTGAATCAATGCTTCATATTTAATACATTATTATTACAACTAAAATCTAGATTAAATGAAAAATTACTTATTTTGGGGGGATATCAACACAATACCTATACTAGCACCATTTATGCTCTTTGAACCATAAAAAAACAACTGCCACGTACCTCCAAGATCCTCTCGTGGCTTCATAAGATTTAGTAGAATAGAGCCCTCTTAAAGGATGTAATAGGTACCTAACCCAATACCTTCTACATGATTATATGGATCAAATCCATAGTGCTCATTTACCCACTCATTAATTAAGATATCTAGAACCTCCTCCAAAGGCATTGTAATATCATAGAGGACAACATTATCCTATTGATAATACATGGGGAAATTCATGGGGCTTAAACTAGGATAATATGGTTCAAAGTGGTATCTATAAATGGGTTCAGCCTTTAGAGTTACTTTTGTACCATACGTAATTCTTAGCAATATGTGTGATGAAAATGAGGAGAGATACCAACCCATCTTTGTAATTTTAAATACTTGGAAAGACATATATAAAAATAGGGAGGGAGTTCTTTGATTAAAACATCTTGGGAGATGGATATGCTTGGGCAATCATGTAAGGTATGATTCAAATTCTTAATGATGCCAACGGTTTTGAAAATTATACCATATAATTGGATAACTCCTGATATGACTAGAGTTTACTCTAAACCTAGTAGGTCAATAATATTTATAGTCATAGTTGAGCTATTTACATCAGAATAAATAATACAATGATATACAAGGTGCTTACCAATAATCAAGGAGATATAAATTGGAGGTGGTTTCCTAATCTTGTCACTATATCCTTCTTTTGGTTGGCATAAGTTGGTATGAATAGATGTTACACTTGTTTTTCTTGTATGACCAAGATGGTTTAAAACTTCCTTCAATAGGTCTCTTTGAGTAGGAATGGAGAAAGAGCCTCCCACATGGTGACATTTAGATTTGTTCTCTTCATTTTCTCAACCATGTTGAAGGGGATTTGTCCTCCTTTTGACTACAACTTTAGAACAATAGTATCTTATCTTTGATATTGGATAATTTTAGGCTAAGTTTCATTTTGAAAAGTTGATTTCCTTGTGATTTATGTGGCTCAACAATTACTTTGTACTTGGTAGCTTCATGAGAGGCTTGGGAAGTAGGAATTTGACCAATTGAGGAAGATCGCTTTACCTCTATTGCTCTTTTATTAAACCTTATGTTGTAGGATACTAGAGTGCTTCTTTTACTTCACGATTTATTCTAATTTATGGCACAAAATTCACTCTCGTGCCAATTTAGAAGAGTAGACTCACCCTGTGCTTTTTCTTGTTCATGTACTTCTCCTCCTTGTGAAGTTATTTGACTTGATTGGCTAGGTGAACCACCCCATTTATAGCTCATCCAAAATTCTATAGAATATTTATTTTGGAATGTAATGTTTTATGATATGGCATGGGAGAAAACTAAAAAAAATATGAACCATTGCATTTGATAGTCACCAACTCAATGGTAAGAATTTTATAAAGCCTACTTATTAAAACGAAGTGTTGGTCATCCTTCATGCATTAAAAAATGGTGAAAATATATGATTGGAAGACATTTTAAGGTGAAGACAGATCATGATAGTCTAAAATACTTATTGGAAAAGATTTTTCATTATAAAAACAATAAAAATTAATCGCAAGTATGTCGGGATATGACTTTTAATGTGTATAAAAGAAAAGAAACAAGAATATTTTGTATAAATCACCATTGAGGATAAATGAGTTACCAAAGGGAATATTGTGTGCCATCTCCAAATTACATGTCGACTGTGTGAATGAAGTAAGATTAGAGTGTGAGAATGATGCCATTTAACATGATCTTATTCAAAATATCAATCAAGATCCAACTATGTTAGGTAAATTTGTGTGGAAATGAGATGATCTCTTGTACAAGGATAGTTTCACCTCTTCAAATTTTAAACTCTTAAACATTAATTACTTATGTAACTTTATGATTCTTTAGTAGGTGGAAACTCATGATTATTGAGAAATTATCATAGATTCAATCAGGATTTATTCTGGAAAGGGATAAAATAGGAAATCCAAAATTTTATGGAAATTTTTTTAGAGTCTCAGTAGAAAAGTAGATAAAATCAAGACCCCATGTCTATTCCAACTTATATCTATTCATATATACGTGTGGGAGGAGATTCCATGGATATCATCATGGGGTTGGTAAAATATGAAGAGAAAAATATCATCATGGTTATTGTGGATAGACTCATAAAATATGCCTATTTTTTGCACATTCATTTGTAACAAGTATAGTAGAAAAAACATTTATGGATATTGTTTTGAAAGTATTGGCACCCTAAAGATCATAGTAAGTGATTGTGATCCTATCTTACTAGTAATTTTTGGATTGAGCTATTATCATGTTTTAGTACCCAGATGGATCTTAGTGCATCTTATCAGTTCCAATCCAATGGGAAAATTGAGGTGGTTAAAAAGTGCCTAAAGGGCTATCATCAATTTTTTTATTTGAATAAACAATAGAGATGGGTTCAATGGATAACACTAGAAAAATGGTGGTGTAACACTTCTTTCCATACCAATCCAAAATGTCTCCATTTTATGAAATATATGGGTACCATCCACCATCCATAAACCTCATATTTAAGGGTCAATCCAAAGGATAGATCAGTCAAATAAGACATTTAAACATAGGAGGTACTTTCTAGTCTCATAGAGAACTTGGCCATGGTGTAGAATGACATGAAAAAATAAATTGACTAGCATCGCAATGAAAAACGTTTCAAAGTTGGATATTCGAGGTTCTTTTGTGAATAAGGATAATAGGCTTTCACCTATGTATCACAACCTTGACCAAGTATGGTGAAAATATTCATAGTGTAGCATACAAACTAGAGTTACCTCACTTAGTATAAATACATCATATCTTTGTTATCGTAATAATATGTAATGTATAGGTTGTTTTACATTATTTTCTAGACTATTTTGTGTACACATTTCACTTGTGCCAGTATCACAGTTTTAGAATGTTTATCTATTAGTCACCACCATTCCTGGTAGGTTAGTTACCATATTTTGGTAAATGGCTTTGTATATTTATGCATTGATAATGAATATTGAAGCACTACATTCTCATTCCATGCAATAATTGGTATCAAAGCAGTTTTGATTCATTCTTGGTAATGGGATTTTGAAAATAGCTAGGGGCAATCATGTTGTTTATCATTGCCTCAAGTAATGGTCTTATTTGAATATTTTCTTGAAACACTGGTAATATATATATATATATATATATATATTAGAATAGCTTAGTTTATTTCTTTATTTGTTGGAAAGAGAAGAAATCAAAATATAGTTTTGCATGATTTTCATCTGAAGCTTCAATGCCATTTTGGTCAATCCACGAGCCCATTTGCCAATATTCTCATCCAAGCATACTTCAAGTCTGCTTCAAGTCACCAGTCGATCCAATCATGATATAGAATCCTCTCTACATATAAATGGTTCTGTTAGGATCCTACTCCTCAATAAGAGTATATATGATTACCTCTTGTATTAGCAACTAAACACAGAATTTAACCAGAATGATAAGTAACTAGAAATATGAAACAACACAGGGTATGAGAGACAATACACAATTGTATTAATAATCACTCGGAAGAAAATACAATAAATAAGATGCCACTTCTTCTTCCACCTCTAAGGCTTGCCACACCTCAAGGACTTCTTCCCTCTCTCTCACGGTCCCAACACACAACTCCAATATAGAGTTGTTGTTTACCTCCACCAGTTAGTAACAGCACTGCCAGTACACCAAGTACACAATCGTACTCCAAGTAGATCTCCCTTTTCTTGCTGCCACCTGCAAATCAACAGACCTTACTTACCCTGTAGATATCTCTACACCCTAAAGAACCCTTGTCCTTGCCTCACCAAGTCCTTATGATTCTTCAACCAGTACCCCGATGGATCTCCTAGTAGAACTTGCACAACCTGCAACTCTCCCCGATCATACACACTCAACACCCCTTTGGAACTATGAGGAGCTACTCTAGCTCTCTCTTCAAGTTCAATGGCTTTCTAGCACACTTTTACAATACAGCCCATGAGTCTATTATATAGATCTCATGCATACAATAATTATACTTTCTTAATTACAATAATTAGGCACGCAACTCCAAGACTATAATTAGTCTTTAACATGTAAACTAACAGTCCAAAAATAGACCTGTCTGAAACCCGCATGTAAACTGCATGCACACATAGGTTGCCAACGTCGGCTCCTTCCTGACCGATGTCGACCGACTCATAACCGATGTCAGTTGCTTCTGCACTGTAATATGACCGACGTCGGTTCATTAGACCGACGTCGGTTGCCCTACAACTCGTTCTGCAACTCAACAATCCTTCGCAACCTCAGCAACCTCCTCCATGTCTGCATCAGTGAAGCTTTTAGCTCCACAACCTAACAGGTTCTTTTCTAATTTGTGCAACGTATTAGTGAAGATAATTTAATCAGTGGCCCTATCTATTTCATACCAAGTGTTGTGGCATCATAGTCAATGTGTATTAATATTGTTAAAGTTGTGCATTATATTCTATGATCTGACTTTTGATGGTGGGCAAAACAATATATGATTTAACAAATGAGATATGTGCAAAACATTGAGCAAAGGAAATTAGTTCTAACGTGCCTTATGCATGTGATACACATCATAGGAGTTTGTTACCAGATCTTCCATAGTCCAACACATTTATCATTTGGGTCAAAGGAGTCTTCCTCATTTAGTCATGTTTTTCTATGGTATTGGTGTGTACCATTAAACAATGTGTTTTAGTTGTTCATAAGACTTAAAATTATATGTCTTTGGTTTGTTTGATACATTTATGTTTTTTTATGTCATTTGGTCCATGTCATATTGATATGAGTATTTATTAGTTATTTTTAAAGTTCTAAATTGGTCAAACATCATTTGTATAATGTTTAGTTTTATTTTTGTGGTATTAGGTTTTAAAAGATTTTGTTAAAATTTGATGTTTATCATTTAGGGTTCTTAGTATCAAAAATAGTTTATATCTATGTAGTTTAAAGTTCAAGTCTAGAGTCATTTTTAAGAGTATGTCAAAATAAAAAAAATGTGTCATTTTTTATCAAACAGTCGAAGTCTTTTTGAGTTAGTAGTTGAGTCATTATTATCAAAAATTGTAAAAATACAAAAAATGTCTTATTGGATACATTATCGTTTATACGCAATATACATTATTGTAAATTGAGCTTCACCACCAAATTCACTAAGTAGCACCTTACTGGAGGTTGGAAGGTAATTGGCATCCTCTTGTGAGTTGCCTATGATAGGGTCACATCATTGCTATGGTGACATTTTTTAGTATGTTTATTTTATGTTGTGTGTGGTGTGTTTTTATTGTGCAGTGTGGTTTTCAATAAAAATAATAATCATTATTTTTTAGTTTGGTACCTCTTGATGAAGAACATTGTGGGCAGCAAAACCACTAAAATAACACTTGATTCTTGGAAAAGGGTTTCTAAAAATTTGAGAAACCATCGAAGTGTTTAAAATAGTTGAGACCTTTTATCACCTCCAGGTTCATGGTCAACCAACAGATAAAAAACCATAGGGGTTCATGGTAATCTAGGAAACTAATGAAGGTGTTAAGTGGAGAGATGTAAGACTATCACTTCCAAGTTTGTGGTAATCCTGCAAGGAAAAATCAAGGTGTCACCAAGGCCATGAAGCCACAAAGATGGCATGCCACCTCAAAGGTGAGCAAATTATACAGAGAGTGTAAAAAAAATCTAGTGTGTTTGAAATAAGGGTGGTTCCACTATCAAGAAATATGATGTTTGTAAAAATAATGTAATAAGAGGGGGAGTGTTAGCATAATTAGATGTAACATAACAATTGTTTTACATTATTTTCTAGACTGTTTGGTGTAACCATTTCAGTTATTCCAGTATCATAATTTTAGAATGTTTATCTATTAGTTATCACCATTCCCGATAGGTTAGTTACCATATTTTGGTAAATTTATTTGTATATATATGCATTGATAATGAATATTGAAGCACTGCATTCTCATTCCATGTAAAAATCTTCCATGTTTCCTACTTGAAGAAGGCAGTTTCAAAAATATTTCAGCATAGACAGAGTTATCTGATCTTGATGAAGAGGTTAGAATCATTTTTAAACTTGAGATAATAATTAAGACACACACTAAGAGGTTTTATACTAGGGTGATTATATATTTTCTAATTAAGTGGATGAATCTAGATAGTGAAGATGTGATATTGAAGGATGAAACATTCATGCAAAAGCATCCAACAATTATCAACATTGAGGACAACATTGTTTTGAACGAGAGGAGCATGTTAGGCTCTTAGATTATAGTGTGTATTTAGATATGTGTAGATAAATTGCAGTCATTGTAGATTTTAATTAACTAATATCATAATATTATAAATTATGTTCTTATTATACGGTTATGGAGGGTACCTACTTGAAGTGGCTCATCATTCATTCATATATTTTTCTCTATTTTTGTCATATTGTGATTGTATTTTATTTGTTAGGTAATTTCATTACATTTGGTTTCAAAATGGAATAATATTTTTGTGAATTAAAAATGTGTATTTAATTTTATTTATATATTGTGCAAGGCTAAACAATTCAATTTTATGTTGAATTTTCAAAGATCCCATTCTTTAATGTAATACTGTTTATATCCCCCCTTATGTTAAGAGATATAACATTGATAATTATATTGATGAATGAGAGATATGTTATGTTATTTTAAAGCTCTCAACAATATCATTTTTTTATTACCTTTAGTTTGAATGTTAGAGGGTTAATTAATTAACAATTGTTATCGAAACTAAAACAAGTCCAAATCTATTTTCATTAACAATCTCTATCTTAGAATGTTGTATAAGAATCTCAATCTCGGAACTAAGGACATAGAATTGAAGAGTTGAATTATGTGAATGAACCTAAAAAGTCAAATTCTAGTTGTAGATAACTTGCCTTTAAGCAAAAATTTTACCCTATACCCATTGCAAGCAAATTTTATAATTATCTCAAACTTTTCCAATCAAATTTAAATTTCAATAGAATATTCATCACAACTCTAATTACACACTTCAATATTCATATTTTGTAATAATTCTTCTACAATATTTAACATAAAATTTATTATTTATAAATCTCTATATTTCCTATTTAATATTATGTTATTTATAAATTAAATAACATTACCACATTTTATATGTATTATGCATGTTTTATTATATGTAATTTGTTTATTCAAATTACATTTTTTAATTCCCTAAATTCGCAAACCTAAGGGTTATCCCAATCCAAACATGTAACTTACCATTGAGTTGCATATATTCAATGTTAAAGTGTATATATGAATCACCTAATTTGTGTGTTCTCTAGTTTAAATTATTTTTTGTATGGGCCAACAACATGAGAGTGAGGATCTGTCACCATTATTGAGCCAGTCAAGAGTTTCTTTCACTCCCATTTTGAACTCCTAAAGCTTCCCTGCACTCTTTATAGTGAGAACAACATTGCACTGATTGATTGGAAAGGAGGTATCATATCCATACCAATTAAAAAGAAAAAAGGAAAAGAAAAAACATATAAAGTTAGTTATTTATTAGTATAAATATTTTAAATATATTTATTTTAAAATGTGGAGAGATACTAATATGAAAAAATTTATTTTACATTTTTCACATATCATAATATTAACAATTTTATTATATTCTTTTTAAAATTCTCATTATTTAATAATATTAACAATTTTATTATATTCTTTTTAAAATTCTCATTGTTTGATGATAATTTTTGTCAATTTAATTATATTTTAAATTTGATAAAAAAAAAAAATCTAAAATCCACAATATAGTTAAGATATTATTTTTCAATTAATTTCTTAAAAGAAAAAAGGAAAACTTTTTATAAATGATCGTAAAATATATATCAAAACTGAAGTAAAAATTACACATATTACAACCCACCACTGTTAAATACATTATCGAATGTCTCTTAACACAATTACACTTTTAATGCCATTAAAATGAAGAAACCAAACCACCAGTTTGGGTTAAAAGCATTGTCTTTGTTGTTATTTTTCCATATTTAAGTGAGACTGAATATTAGGAAAGTATTTACAAGGCCAACATCTTTTTCTGGTGAACAGCAACGAGATTCAAAAGACACTTTAGAGCCCACCATACATATACAATGCAAAATCAATCTTCATAATAAGTCACCAACAAAAACAAAGCGTTTCAATAGTAAAGGAATGTCAGGAAAATAAGAACGAGATGAAAAAACCGGGTTACAAACCAACTTCAACGTATAAATATTCAATTAACAAATAAAAGTTGTGAAAGTTGTAAACTGGTGTTTTGAGATTTATTTTTATCTTTTTTTCATTTCTGATGGTTTTGAGTCGCTCGTGGTAATGACCCGGTAGTACCAAACGACAATGCACTGTTTCTGTACTTTTATTTGTTATTTTTTTCATTTTTTATCATTGTGGGTTGTGATACTCACTCATTCATGAAATTTTATTGCTGCATTTACTCTTTCTTTTCAGAGGATAGAGTACATTTTCACGTCATCAATTTCATCCGATCGTGAAGGTTAGGAATCCAATACTAAAACCGTTTTAAAATCGTTAAATGGAAAAACAAAACCCTTCATATATTCTATTATAAATCTCTACTAACCATTAGACACACAATTTACTATACACTATTTTAAACGATTACCAAAATTGCATACTAAGAAAATCCATAAACTCTCATAGAAAAACATCCAAGCTGCCAGACCAAAGGAAAGGGAAAAGCCACAGAAGCGACTAACAGCCTTAACAACTCGATTAGCTTTATGGTATCCTCAATTCAAATTACTAAAATAATTCAAATAATAACACGAATCAGATCAAATTCATGCCGAAAGTACCATCATTCACTTCGTTTAGTATATGAAATAGTACAAGATTATAAACTCACAACAAGCGCGTGTGCAAACGACACTAAGAAAATGGGTGAAAGTTTTTTTTTTTTTAAAAAGGTGAGGGGTTGAAGATGTGGCTAATTTCTTCAGGGAAGTTGGGTGATGAGAGATGCACAGAAACTCTCACAGCGGATGCACTTGAATTCGTTGGTGGTAAGAAAGCAGGTATTATTTATCTACTTGCTTATATTACTGATTCTTCTTCTATTGTGAAGATGTGGCTTTGTAGGCTTGGTCACATGAACAAGAAAGAGATGCATGTTCTTAACAGAAAGTCAGATGTGTTTGACAAACTTAAGAACTGGAAAGCCTTGGTGTTTCTGAAGGAGATGACGGACAAAGATCAGTGGAGAAGGCTGGACATCTCTGAGCAGGCAGTTTGGACAGGGTTTTGTTCCATGGAGAGCTCACGGGTAAAAAGTCATCACTCACAGGTGAACACAGTTACCGGCGTCGATCAAGGGGAACCGGCGTCGAACAGACAGGTGTCGATGTTGATCATGTGCAGACCAGAGCCGGTGGTGTCAGGCAAGGTGGCTACCGACGTCGGTCAAGGAACCGACATTGGTGACCAGGTAAGACTGACGTCGGTCAAAAAACCAGCATCGATAGAAAGGACAGTCGCATGAGAATCGACGTCGGTCAGATGCAGATTGTGTGGTGACCGAGGTAGGTCACTGAGATGGATTTTGGGTGGACAGCAAGCTGTCAAGGAGTCTCAAATGCCCATGGGGAGGACTGAAAAGGTAAGTAAGCCTCAAATTCGTTGTTCCTCTTCTTTATACTCGTTGCTCACTACAGAGCAGGAAGGATCTAGGAAATAGTGGGAGCATGGCATGAACAAAATGTAGAACTAAATGGGAGATTTGGTAGGGTTGCCAGCTGAAAGAAAGCACTGAAAGACGAATGGATTCCTTGGTTAAAGAATAGAGAGAATGGATACGTGAGACGGAAGGCCTGGTCATATGGTCTTGTGGAAACTCCAGGATAGTGGTACAGGTTTGACAGGTGGATGACAAAGCATGGCTTTAGTAAATGTCATTGTAACTACTATGGTTTCTTTACCAAGTGGATGATGAGTCGCGATATCATCTTGTTACTGTATGTTGTGTGTTTGATGCAGGGTTACACATGCAGGGTTTTGTTGAATTAAAGGTAAAGTTAGTTCAGTGGTGTGTCATGAAGAATTTGGAGGAGCAAAATTCTTTGGCATAAGTGTGTTCTAGAGACATGAAATATCACGGGTTGATTTTGTCTCCGGATGATTGTGTGATACTGGTTAGCACGCCGATAGTTGGACAGTTTATAGAATAAAGTCCTGATTCACATGATGAGGTTAAGTACATGCATACTAGACATGAGGTTGCCCAAGCAGTGGGTGCTGCCAACAAGTTTGAAGTTGATCTGGGAAAGAAGAACTGAAGGGCAGTTCAGTGGATTCTCAGGTATCTGAGAGGGACCAACAGCAGGTGCACATGCTATGCAGGGTCAAGTTCTTTTCTACATGTGTTTGTAGATGCGAATGCAACATGTTACTTAGATGACAGGAGGTGCACCACAGGGCTTGTGGTGGGTGGTCTTCAAGATGGAGCTTGAAGAGGGATACAAGCTAGGAAATAGATTAGATGGTGTACAGGTACAGGTACAGTGCAACTATTTATCTCCAAGTGGAAGATTGTTAGGTTGTGGAGCTAAAAGCTTCACTGATGCAAATAGGGAAGGAGGTTGTTGAGTGGTAGAGAAATTGACGTCGGTCTGATCAACCGACGTCGGTCATATATAGTGAGAAGAGCAACCAACGTCGGTTAGATGTCGGCCGACGTCGGTCACGTCCAGGCAGACAAGGACCGACGTCGGTCGCCTGTGTGGTTTCAAAACTGTCAGTTGCACGAATAGTTAGTTAATGAACCGGTTGTTTGCATGTAGAAGGCCAATTTTAGACTTGAAGCTGTGGATCTAATTATTGTAATTAGGTGTCTAATTATTGTTTGCATGAGATCTATATAATAGACTCATGGGCTATATTATAATTTGTGCTAGAGAGTAAGAGAGCAAATATTAGCTCTTTCAGAGTGAAGAGAGCATGATGTGCTCCTCCTAGTGCCACAGTGCCAAGTATGGGTGCTGGTCTGGAGAATCAGAAAGATTATTCATGTATGTAGGATCTTGGTCAGCAGGTGTGCAAGGCCACGTTTGGAGATCTACATGGTAAGTAAGATCATTGATTTGCAGGTGTATGTGTGTGCGAGGTCTAGGTTTGCAAGTGTGCAGAACCAGGTTGATTTGTAGGTGGCAGCAGGATCAAGGTGACAGCAACACAACAGGGAGCAAGATTAGGTGGGATCTATTTGGAGTATGGTGTGTACTCAGTTGGAGAGCAAAGAGGAAGGCAAGGTAGTTCCTTCCAAAGTAAAACCATTTGAGTTGCAGGTTGTTGTAAGTTCATGGGAGATCTACTTGGAATGCGTTGTGTACTCGGTTGAGTATGTTTGTATACTCAGTGTACTAGTAGTAGTGGATACTGACTGGTTGGAGGTGAACACCAACTCTGTGTTTGAGTTGTGTGTTGAGACTGTAATTGAGAGAGTGAGCTCTTGAAGGTGAATTACTGAACACTTGGAATGGCGAACCTGTAAGGTGGAAGAGTGTGGCGTCTCTTTGTTGTAATTCTTTTCTGAAAGAGTATTAATACAATTGTGTATTGTCTCTCATATTCTGTGTTATTTCCAAATTCTAGTTACTTATGATTCTGGTTTAATTTCTGCATATTAAGTTGCTTGTACATGGTAATCAATGGTGCTTCCGGGTCCTAACAGATAAGGCTCCTTACACCCTTCTAAAACCCCATAAACATGGTTTTACCTCGTTTAATCATGTTTGAAAGTTCATGTATGAAAATGGAAAGTTTTAAATATCCTAAAATGTCTACACAATCCTCCCACATAATCTTCCATCATCATTTGGCACGTGTGAGCAGTCAAAAGGCAAGAAACCTTCATATTAAAGAAAGTTACATGTTAGAAGTAATGGAGTTCTTGATGATTTTTTAGATTCAAATAGGTGAGATAATGTTGATGAGATATAATACAATATAAACATATATGTGATTCTCTACGTAGTCACTAAATAACCCCTCAATGTGTACATGGTCTAAAACTCCTCATAAGTATAATATTTCTCCTAGGTTACAGGTGTAAGCATGAATAACAATGGAAGGTTGTTGATAATGTGAGATATTTATAGCATGGGAGTGATGGAAAAGGTTGTAAAAATGGTATTCAAGATTATGAAACTATCCCTAGATATCCTCAAGGAAAATAGTAGGCCCAAAATGGCAAAAATGTTGTACAAGCATACATACCAAGCTGACAGTGCCAAATATA
The DNA here is from genome assembly GCA_037957365.1 of Torreya grandis. Taxonomy (NCBI): domain Eukaryota; kingdom Viridiplantae; phylum Streptophyta; class Pinopsida; order Cupressales; family Taxaceae; genus Torreya; species Torreya grandis. The sequence continues at coordinate 513,052 of JARHVA010000469.1, read as the reverse complement.
AAGTCTAGAATGATATAGTATTGACAAACCCTACATGTTTCTACTTGATAAGGGTCATAAAATAAGATAAATATATTTTAATTTTATATCAATATCATTTGAGGTCACCTAATAAATAATTGTCACTAAGAATAGGCCTGCAATGAGGTCTGAACTTAGAAATGTTCACTTACAGGTCTGCAACCAAGAAATGGAAGGAGTGATTGCCTTTGTGAGTCCAAGTTGACATTGAGATCTCATGATGAATGTATGGATCTATGAATTGTACCCTAATAAATCTTGTGTATATGTATAATAATATTATGCATTCAAAATAACCTTTCTCAAGACTTGACAAGGTGACATGCCTTAAATAAAGCAATAGGTCTTAATTTATATTTTGAGGTGTTTCTAGGCCTCATGATCATTTGGGGAGTTTATCACACCTGATTAGAGTCATAAAAAACCTCATCCATATCTCTTAGACTAATCCCAATCAATTTAATGATTAGAGCGTGAGGAAACTCATATGATTGTTCATGTTAAGTATGGTTATGTACAACTACAGATCCATACATAGGTATGTGAAGAAAGATGTAGGTTGTGGGTCAAGTTGGAGTTTGAGAGATCATGATAATTTCAACCAAACATGAATAAGGATTCAATACATTTTATATTGTAATTGGACTCCTTTTAATGATAAGGAACCACAATTTAGATCCAAGACCTATTGGAGAATGTATTAGGTCTATAAGAGATCTAAAGAGAGATTTTGCATTTTAAATTCAATATTAAAGATAAAATGATGAGGATTGGTTTTCTATCACTAAAAATTATCTAAAAATATCCCACACATTTTTCACCTTCCATTTATATGCTTATTTTAATAGGAATATACATACAATTATATGCAATTTTAAAAGAGCACCTACAACCAGGGACAATTTTACACAAATATGATCAAAAGGTGTAATTTTTGGCTTGGGCATGAGTTTTGAAGGTATTTAAAGGTGTGATGAACCTTGATATAAGTTTATAAAAAATTTATACTTGAAAGAGAAGAGGGTAAATCACTCATGGAAGATCTATTCTCAGGGCTTGGTAGTCATTCTTAGACCCAAAAGATGACCTACAAGACTATATACAAAAGGCATGGAAAATATGCATCTTGTGATTTATTTTGAATTATAATACTGGTATGGTATGATAATTAGCTTTAATAAGGTTTATATAATGATTATAACCTTTAGATAAGGAATAAAAACTGAGAAAAGGGTCACTAAGGTCAATATGCATGGATTGCCTACTAACCCTCATCATGGCCAAAACATGTATTAAAACATATTTAAGGGGTAAAATAAATTATAATACCACTTTAATACATCATATAATATATCATAGACCTCAAGGAGGTAGTTTGAGACACAAAAAGGGTAATTTTGGTGACTATTGTGCTAATAGACCTATTTAGGTGTGTACTAGTTGACTCGGGAGTTTGATAAGAGTGGTTTGAAATGATCAGAAATATGTTGGATTTTTTCATGGTTATAAATTCATTTTATATATGTTAATATGGTTCCACTAATCCAAATTTGTGGTATTAGTTCAATAGTTGAGGTCCTCAACTTTAGGATCAATCATTAACAAGGTAAGCACTCTAAACCCTCTTAAAACCTTTCTAAGAGCATAATGACTGAGTTTTGAAATTTAAGTGGTTAAAAATATTATTGGAATTGGATTAACTTTTATGGTCATTTTTATTCCCAAGAGAATCCATTGAAGTAATCATTTGACACGTGTGAAGATCAAAAGATACAAAAAATGGCCTAAAGAGCTGGCCGCATGCCTATTTTCTAGAATTTGGGTGTGTATGGGTATCCAAGATAGTTGGTAAGGTTTTTAAGATCTAATAATAATCCAAATGACAATCCATAATTCATTATAATAGGCCTTCATGATGATATGATTGGTTTCTAGTTTCTAGACCAATCCAAATGGTGAGTATACATGTGAAGACCTAAAGAGACATATAACATCTAAAACAAAACTCTTGAATATACACTATAAGATAAATATAGATGGAATTATATTCTAAAATACATATATATTAAATTTATGAGATGTTAAGGATGTTTCCAAGCAAGGACTAGGTCTCAGCTTGTGAAATAAGCTTGCCCTCATCACCTTCCTTTTCATGGAATCAAACAAGCCTTGGTTAGTAAGTTGTAGGTCTCCAATGGTAGGAATGAAGGTGGATAAGTCTGAATTATTATTTTCATGCTTGTAAATATAAGAAAATCATTTGAGGAGCCAATAATGACATAGCAATGTTTCAATAAGGCTAAGTGGGCATGTCTCAAAACATGAGATTGTAGCTCCTCCTAAAACAAGAAAAGGCAGTCTCAATTGGCGTTTGATGAGTCATCAAGCATAACCAAGATACATTTCCCTTTATATTTAACCCATAATTTATTTTTATTATTAAATCAAACTATAAAATCAAACTAAGTAAAATGACTATGATTTATTAAAGAGGTGTCTTTATAAATAAAGATACATGCCCCTTTACATTTTATTATTACCTGACAACCTAAATAAGGTTAATAATTTAGAACAAGCCTATTCTTTGGACACATGCCAAGCATTTTTCTAAATTTCTCAAATTTTATTCTGTCGAGGGGTTTTGTGAAGATATCAACTATCTTCTCAAGAGTTGGGCAATATATTATATCAAGTGATTTATTTGACACCATCATTCATAGATAATGATATTTGACGTCCATATTTTTTGTTTTGGCATGAAATATTGGATTTATAGACATCTTAATCACACTTTTATTATCAATGTATAATTATGTAGGAGTGACCTAAGAAATAGGGAAGTATTCAAGAATGTGCTGTAAACAGACAATTTCTCTAGAAGAATCCCATGTTGTAATGTATTATAATTATGCTAATGAATTATCAATTGTATATTGCTTATAAAAACACCATGCAATGGAAGCTAAATCCATATGCATAGTGTACCTTGTTGTGGACACTCTATCATCCACACATCTGCTAAAATCTACATCAAAATACCCAACAAGTTTGTATTTCTTATTACAATATTAATCAGGCCATATGTTTCTATTACCTAAAGGTAAAAAATTACTCTTTTTGTTTCATGCCAATGAATTTATCTAGGTTCATTCATTTTTAACCTAGACAAAATTCAAACGGCAAAAGATATATTAGGCCTAGTAGTCATCAAGTATATCAAACCTCCCACTAACTGTCGGTATTTGGTGCAATAAAAAAGAGCACTAACATCATCCTTAGATAATTTCAAGTTACTTTCCATGAGAGTGAGGTAAAGTTTGAGATCATTCATGCCAAACCTATATAATAACTCAGAAATATATTTAGTTTATGAAATGAAAATAATTTGATCTTTTTGAGTAACTTCTATGCCAAGGTAATAGTGAAGAAGTTCAAGATCTGTCATCTCAAACCCATCTTTTCATTCTTTATTCATAGATGTTTTATGGTTTTCATCATTTTTTGTGATAAACAAGTCATTGACATAGAGAACAAGAATTACCAATTTCTTTCTGTGAACTCAAATCTAAAAATATCATCTTATTCACTATATTTGATGCTAATTTTATGAAAGTAGGAATCATTTTTTTCATATCAAGTGTTGGGTACCTATTTGATCCCATATAGAGCTTTAAATAATTTACACACTTTGTGTTTAGCACCCACTTTCTCAAAACCTTGTGGTTGTTTCATTTACACTTCTTTTTGTAAATTAAAATTCAAAAAATCACTTTTGACATCAATCTGATGTACTCTCCAACCATTTTGTGATACTAAGGAAATAACCATACAAATAGTGTGCTATTTGGCAGTTGGTGCAAATGTTTCTTCATAATTAATACCTTCTTTTTGTGCATAACCTTTCGTAACATGTCTTGCATTATGTTTATCAATGGAGACAAATGATTTATACTTAACCCTATAAAAACATGTGCATCCAATATGTTGAACATGTGGACAAAGATCAACCAAAACCAAAGTATTATTATTAAGAATAGCATCATACTCAATTTTCATTGCAATTTGTCAAAGTTATTCAGTAGAAGCCTCCTCAAAATTGGATGGCTCGGTGGTATAAGTAGTACAATAACCATTTCATAATTTACCTATTTATGAGAACTCCTGGGACCTGTTAGATAAACTTTATCTACTTTCAAGTCAGAAAAAGTACTTTGAGTCTATTCTGGATACTTATCTAAATTGTTGAGATCAAGAAGACCAAAATTTTCTTCATGTGCACAATTCAAAAGAATACATAGATAATTTTCAACATTTTCTAAGTCATTATCCGATGAAATACTTGAGGAAGTAGAAGAAATGGAAAGGAGATTAGTCTTATACCACAACCTATGAGAGTGAGCCTCATTATTCAATCCCTTGGCATGTTTTTGAATTTTCCTCTCTAACCTATCAAATTATGAATCAATTTTTGTAGTGTTCATAGTACCAAATTCATCAAATATCACATCCCTGCTCCCTATGAATTTGCCTGTATCATGTGCAAGCAAATGACACCCCTTTTATTTTTTGAATACCCAATAAATATACATTTTCTATGTCGAGGTTCTAAATTAGTTATATTTTTAGTATGAACTAAATAAAAATAAAGACATCAAAAAAATTTCAAGTGTTTAAAACTTTTGGTTTAAACCTATACCAAGCCTCATATGGATTTGCACTCAAAAGTGTAACTACAAGGGACCTGTTTCTCAAAAACACTATAGTACCAATGGATTCAACCCAAAACTTATCATAGAGTTGTTTATAGTGCAATGTAGTTCAATTTTTACCCATTAAAGTCCTATTTATTCATTCAGAATCTCCATTCTACTATGGAGTATAATTTTTATTGTATTGTAGATGAATCCCATGTTCTCAATAATAATTTGAAATTTCATTTGAAGTATACTCACCACTATTATCTGAATGAAGAGTGGTTAAGTGTGAACCTATTTTTTTCCAACAAAGTGTAACCAGTCAACAAACTTAGTGAAAATATTTGATTTATTTTTCATTAAAAACACCCAAGTCATTCTATAAAAATAATCAATAAACAACAAAAAATATGTACACCCTCCAATGGATGACTTCTTCATGTCACAAACATCACTATGAACTAACTAAAAATATCTATTATCTCACCATGAAGAACTCTTAGGAAAATCTTCCCCATTTTATTTTCCCAAAACACATGATTCACAAAGAATACTATCTTTATGAAAAGTGGGCAAACCATTTGCCATACCATATCTCTATAAGTCCACCAAAGAGTTAACATTAAAATGTCCATAACAAATATGCCACAAATGTTGTGTAGACATGGTACTTGTACCTGTATCAATAATTTCTACTATTTCCACTATGGGAGGAAGCACTTTACAATGTTAATGAACCAAATTTCCATCCTCATAACCCGTATACATGGTTTTGTATCCATATTTCACCGAGTTAATATAAATGAGCCCATTTTCAAGCATAATTTGATAACCCTTCTTATGCATAGTTACCAAAGAAAGAAGATATTTTCCAATGTGGGAAGATACAAAACATTATCTTAGTAGTTGATAACACCATTAGGAAGCAAAATTATAATAGACCCAAGTCCCTGTGGAGTATGGATAGACTTATCTATCAAGAATACTAGAGTGAGAAATGCTTATTTAAAAGTCCAAAATAATTCTCTCCTGAATTTCATGTGTTTGGTTGCTCTTGTATCTAAAACCCACACATTTGTGAACTCATCTCTAACCTAATGTTCTATATAAGCAATGTTCCATATAAGAGTGAATCAATATTAGTGAGCAACATTGTCTGACTCATCATAATCATGGTCATCATATTGAGTAGAGTTATATTTAGTTAATTTTTATGTCTTCTAATTTTTTTCAAAATAAATCCTACATTGAGAATAAATGTGACCAAGTTTTCTACATCTATGACATTGAATGTCTGATTTACCTTGACCTCTGCCTCTATAAGAGTTGTGACCATGTCCTCTATCATTCATCTCAATTGAATGAGAATGACTATATTTTTGGTTTGAATATTTGTTCTGATTATATCCTCTACATTTGTTTTAAAGTATGCTTCCTCTATAACCTCTACACCCTTTATAACTTTGCCCTCTATAGTTTTATTGACTAGAAGAAGAATAACTAGGCTTAGACTTTGTAACATGGGATTCCTCAATTTTATTGGATTTATTAGGTAGATAGAGGTCATGTTCAATAAGCAAATAAGCTAATTTATCAAAAATTATAACTATGATTTTGTCAAAGACATGTAACATTTCCAAAAAGTTTTTATATGGCACATGTAGTCCTTTCAATGAAGCAGTAACAATGAGATCATCATCAAGTTTACCAAATCCATCCTTAGTATACTCAGTAACAGTATTACTCAATTTATACATGTACTCTTTTATATCCCCATCTTCCTCTAATGATAAACTAAACAACAAAATGTGTATATCTATCTTTTTATACTTGGGATTTTTATCGTACAAGTTAGATAAAGTCTTCCATGTAGTGTAACTATGAGGATATTTTTCAATATGAATATAAGTATTTTTAGTGCAACAACAATTTATTAAAACTAGGTCCTTAGAATCATGCATATTGAAAATGTGAAGTTTAGACTATTATGTAAGCAACATAGGATTTTCACTCTTCACAACATCCCATAACTCACTAAAAATCATGAACCATCCATCAAACATTTTCAATCAGTGTAATTAGAAACTGTTAAACAATCACTATATAAAAGTAAAATTTGAGTTTTTGGCATTTTTAAATGAAATTAAATGTGAAAAATGAAATAAAAACATATTGATAGAATACTTTACACAAAACAAATATTCTATGGAGTTTTCAACCTAACCTCTTCATAGAGCAAAAGAGATATTTTTGATGGGTTTTGCATTTAACCTCACCAAAAAAAATATTTACACCCTTATTTGACTAATTACATCCTTATTTCATCAATTACACCCTTATTTCACCAAAGAAACACACAACTATAGCTTTTCTCCCACTAAATTTCACTCTTTTACACAATATACACCCTTAACAATGTTCAAAACATTTATAACATTCCAAAAAAATGGAATATTCTTTTAAAAATCAAAAGACCAAATAGAAAATTTCACTAAAAAGGAGATTTGAACCCTGGACCTCCAACTTCCAAGGGTTTTTATGAAATTATGATTTCCAATTGCTCTATGAGCCTTTAAAAGACATATATGGAGAAATATATACTTAAATCTGATTTTTTCTCTGTGGAAATTTAAAATAATAATGACAAAATTACTTTCCCAACTAAAATTAAATCATCCACGGTTTTTTTTTTTAAAAAGGTAAAAAAGCTTGGATATTCATTGGACCCCCAAATGCTAAAATTTATTGATCAAACAATACTAAACTTTTGAAAAAATAAATTGTATTTCTCCAAGTTATTTCCATGCCATGACTATAACTTGGAATGCCATGGCTAGCCAAAAAAAAAAAATCTTGAACCTCTTCCATGTTGTACATGCCATCCCAAGCCATATAAGGCCATACAAATGAGGTTTTGAGAAATTTTAAGCAATTTTAGACTACCATAAAAATATTTTATACAAAATGGATGATGGATGCAATATATGGGACACCATAGAGGTTGTATTAGCTCTCATGAAGGTCGTACAAGCTTAGAAAATGGCTTTAGATGCTTCCAAGAATGTTTAAAACCATATTTTTAATAATAAAAGCCTCAAACAAATAGAAACTCATGGAGTTTGTACCATATGTATACATGTGTTTTTCAAGCTTTAAAATCCATACAAGTAGCTTTGTTTGTCTATTTGGGTAGAAATTAAATAATTGATTTGAATAGATAGCTTCTATAGTATTCAATAAGGAGGATCAAACTTTAAAATGGAGGAAGATTTAATTTTGTTTATTTTCAGGACATTCATACAAAATTAATATCCTCAATGTTTTTAATTTCTCAAATTCCTTCAATCACAGGATTTTACAAAAATTATTTGAAAAATTTGATATTTGAAAAAAAATTTAAATGTTGACACCAAAGTTTTAATAAAATGGCATCCCTTATATTTACAAAATTAATTTAATGTGAGGCTTCCTTGTCCAATCAAGTGAATTACTTCACCTTTTATTTAATCTAAGATTTCCATGCTTCCTTTACCATGCTCTAATCCAATTGATAGGACTTGAATTACTTTAACCAAGCAAAATTACTATAGGGTAAATCTTGTGCACACTAAGGTAGGTCCATAACCATTTTATTAATTATTAGGAAACAAGTACATAGTAAGGGTGAAAATATCCCCTTAACCATTTTAATTACACAAATATGAATATATAGTTTTTACCTATGATTGGTAAAAAACAACTAACCAAATAACCAAATCTCCACAGGAATTCAACCCATAAGTTAGTTGTATTCTTAACTCAAATTATAAAACTAAACTAAGTAAAATGACTATGATTTGTTAAAGGGGTTATCTTTATAAATAAATATTCATTCCCATTTACATTTTATTATTTCCTAACAACTTAAACTAAGCTTTAGACTTTGGAACAAGTCCTAAAAAAGATTACACTAGACTAATGCCCCATTCTACCTTTAATGGTTGGCATTCCCAAGTTCCTGAGTACCCCCTAAGCTATTTTACATTTAAAAGTTCCCAAGTATCCAATATACACATTTTATAGCTTCATGACACCACATAGTTTTAATTTCATCTTCTTCTACTACACACAGGTAGGCAATGATAGATTCATAACCTAGTTGAGTTCTTGAGAAGCCTATCAGCATTAGCATTTTGTGCTCTTGGTACAGATTAAATGTTGAAGGCACCAAAGCCTTTAATATGATCCCACACTTTATGATTATAGGCATTCAACAAGCTATTATTTATTGAATTTCAAACCCTAACCTAATTCACAACCAACTCACTATCACCAAACATTTGAAGTATATGTATTCCTAAATTATGAGTCAATTTGAGCCCTTGAATTAATGCTTCATATTTAATACATTATTATTACAACTAAAATCTAGATTAAATGAAAAATTACTTATTTTGGGGGGATATCAACACAATACCTATACTATCACCATTTATGCTCTTTGAACCATAAAAAAACAACTGCCACGTACCTCCAAGATCCTCTTGTGGCTTCATAAGATTTAGTAAAATAGAGCCCTCTTAAAGGATGTAATAGGTACCTAACCCAATACCTTCTACATGATTATAGGGATCAAATCCATAGTGCTCATTTACCCACTCATTAATTAAGATATCTAGAACCTCCTCCAAAGGCATTGTAATATCATAGAGGATAACATTATCCTATTGATAATACATGGGGAAATTCATGGGGCTTAGACTAGGATAATATGTTTCAAAGTGGTATCTATAAATGGGTTCAGCCTTTAGAGTTACTTTTGTAACATACCTAATCCTTAGCAATATGTGTGATGAAAATGAGGAGAGATACCAACCCATCTTTGTAATTTTAAATACTTGGAAAGACATATATAAAAATAGGGAGGAATTTATTTGATTAAAACATCTTGGGAGATGGATATGCTTGGGCAATCATGTAAGGTATGATTCAAATTCTTAATGATGCCAACGGTTTTGAAAATTATACCATATAATTGGATAACTCCTGATATGACTAGAGTTTACTCTAAACCTAGTAGGTCAATAATATTTATAGTCATAGCTAAGCTATTTACATCAGAATAAATAATACAATGATATACAAGGTGCTTACCAATAATCAAGGAGATATAAATTGGAGGTGGTTTCCTAATCTTGTCACTATTCCTTTTTTGGTTGGCATAAGTTGGTATGAATAGATGTTACACTTGTTTTTCTTGGATGACCAAGATGGTTTAAAACTTCCTTCAATATGTCTCTTTGAGTAGGAATGGAGAAAGATCCTCCCACATGGTGACATTTAGATTTGTTCTCTTCATTTGCTCAACCATGTTGAAGGGGATTTGTCCTCCTTTTGACTACAACTTTGGAACAATAGTATCTTATCTTTGATATTGGATAATTTTAGGCTAAGTTTCATTTTGAAAAAGTTGATTTCCTTGTGATTTATGTGGCTCAACAATTACTTTGTACTTGGTAGCTTCATGAGAGGCTTGGGAAGTAGGAATTTGACCAATTGAGGAAGATCGCTTTACCTCTATTGCTCTTTTATTAAACCTTATGTTGTAGGCTACTAGAGTGCTTCTTTTACTTCATGATTTATTTTAATTTATGGCACAAAATTCACTCTCGTGCCAATTTAGAAGAGTAGACTCACCCTGTGCTTTTTCTTGTTCATGTACTTCTCCTCCTTGTGAAGTTATTTCACTTGATTGGCCAGGTGAACCACCCCATTTATAGCTCATCCAAAATTATATAGAATATTTATTTTGGAATGTAATGTTTTATGATATGGCATGTGGCAAAACTGAAAAAAAATATGAACCATTGCATTTGATAGTCACCAACTCAATGGTAAGAATTTTATAAAGCCTACTTATTAAAACGAAGTGTTGGTCATCCTTCATGCATTAAAAAATGGTGAAAATATATGATTGGAAGACATTTTAAGGTGAAGACAGATCATGATAGTCTAAAATACTTATTGGAAAATATTTTTCATTATAAAAACAATAAAAATTAATCACAAGTATGTCGGGATATGACTTTTAATGTGTATAAAAGAAAAGAAACAAGAATATTTTGTATAAATCACCATTGAGGATAAATGAGTTACCAAAGGGAATATTGTGTGCCATCTCCAAATTACATGTCGACTGTGTGAATGAAGTAAGATTAGAGTGTGAGAATGATGCCATTAAACATGATCTTATTCAAAATATCAATCAAGATCCAACTATGTTAGGTAAATTTGTGTGGAAATGAGATGATCTCTTGTACAAGGATAGTTTCACCTCTTCGAATTTTAAACTCTTAAACATTAATTACTTATGTAACTTTATGATTCTTTAGTAGGTGGAAACTCATGATTATTGAAAAATTATCATAGATTCAATCAGGATTTATTCTGGAAAGGGATAAAATAGGAAATCCAAAATTTTATGGAAATTTTTTTGGAGTCTCAGTAGAAAAGTAGATAAAATCAAGACCCCATGTCTATTCCAACTTATATCTATTCATATATAGGTGTGGGAGGAGATCCCATGGATATCATCATGGGGTTGGTAAAATATGAAGAGAAAAATATCATCATCGTTATTGTGGATAGACTCATAAAATATGCCTATTTTTTGCACATTCATTTGTAACAAGTATAGTAGAAAAAAAATTTATGGATATTGTTTTGAAAGTATTGGCACCCTAAAGATCATAGTAAGTGATTGTGATCCTATCTTACTAGTAATTTTTGGATTGAGCTATTATCATGTTTTAGTACCTAGATGGATCTTAGTGCATCTTATCAGTCCCAATCCAATGGGAAAATTGAGGTGGTTAAAAAGTGCCTAAAGGGCTATCATCAATTTTTTTATTTGAATAAACAATAGAGATGGGTTCAATGGATAACACTAGAAAAATGGTGGTGTAACACTTCTTTCCATACCAATCCAAAATGTCTCCATTTTATGAAATATATGGGTACCATCCACCATCCCTAAACCTCATATTTAAGGGTCAATCCAAAGGATAGATCAGTCAAATAAGACATTTAAACATAGGAGGTACTTTCTAGTCTCACAGAGAACTTGGCCATGGTGTAGAATGACATGAAAAAATAAATTGACTAGCATCGCAATGAAAGACATTTCAAAGTTGGATATTCTAGGTTCTTTTGTGAATAAGGATAATAGGCTTTCACCTAAGTATTACAACCTTGACCAAGTATGGTGAAAATATTCATAGTGTAGCATACAAACTAGAGTTACCTCACTTAGTATAAATACATCATATCTTTGTTATCGTAATAATATGTAATGTATAGGTTGTTTTACATTATTTTCTAGACTATTTGGTGTACACATTTCAGTTGTGCCAATATCACAGTTTTAGAATGTTTATCTATTAGTCACCACCATTCCTAGCAGGTTAGTTACCATATTTTGTTAAATGGCTTTGTATATTTATGCATTGATAATGAATATTGAAGCACTACATTCTCATTCCATGCAATAATTCGTATCAAAGCAGTTTTGATTCATTCTTGGTAATGGGATTTTGAAAATAGCTAGGGGTAATCATGTTGTTTATCATTGCCTCAAGTAATGGCCTTATTTAAATATTTTATTGAAACACTGGTAATATATATATATATATATATATATATATATATATATATATATATATATATATATATATATATATATATATATTATATTAGAATAGCTTAGTTTATTTCTTTATTTTTTGGAAAGAGAAGAAATCAAAATACAGTTTTGCATGATTTTCATCTAAAGCTTCAATGCCATTTTGGTCAATCCACCAGCCCATTTGCCAATATTCTCATCCAAGCATACTTCAAGTCTGCTTCAAGTCACCAGTCGATCCAATCATGATATAGACTCCTCTCTACATATAAATGGTTCTTTTCTAATCTGCGCAACGTATTAGTGAAGATAATTTAATCAGTGGCCCTGTCTATTTCATACCAAGTGTTGTGGCATCATAGTCAATGTGTATTAATATTGTTAAAGTTGTGCATCATATTCTATGATCTGACTTTTGATGATGGGCAAAACAATATATGATTTAACAAATGAGATATGTGGAAAACATTGAGCAAAGGAAATTAGTTCTAACGTGCCTTATGCATGTGATACACATCATAGGAGTTTGTTACCAGATCTTCCATAGTCCAACACATTTATCATTCGGGTCAAAGGAGTCTTCCTCATTTAGTCATTCTTTTCTATGTTATTGGTGTGTACCATTAAACAATGTGTTTTAGTTGTTCATAAGACTTAAAATTATGTGTCTTTGGTTTGTTTGATACATTTATGTTTTGTTATGTCATTTGGTCCATGTCATATTGATATGAGTATTTATTAGTTATTTTTAAAGTTCTAAATTGGTCAAACATCATTTGTATAATGTTTAGTTTTATTTTTGTGGTATTAGGTTTTAAAAGATTTTGTTAAAATTTGATGTTTATCATTTAGGGTTCTTAGTACCAAAAATAGTTTATATCTATGTAGTTTAAAGTTCAAGTCTAGAGTCATTTTTAAGAGTATGTCAAAATTTAAAAAATGTGTCAGTTTTTTATCAAACAGTCAAAGTCTTTTTGAGTTAGTAGTTGAGTCATTATTATCAAAAATTGTAAAAATACAAAAAATGTCTTATTGGATGCATTATCGTTTATACGCAATATCCATTATTGTAAATTGAGCTTCACCACCAAATTCACTAAGTAGCACCTTACTGGAGTTTGGAAGGTAATTGGCATCCTCTTGTGAGTTGCCTATGATAGGGTCACATCATTGCTATGGTGACATTTTTTAGTATGTTTATTTTATGTTGTGTGTGGTGTGCTTTTATTGTGCAGTGTGGTTTTCAATAAAAATAATAATCATTATTTTTTAGTTTGGTACCTCTTGATGAAGAATATTGTGGGCAGAAAAACCACTAAAATAACACTTGATTCTTGGAAAAGGGTTTCTAAAAATTTGAGAAACCACCGAAGTGTTTAAAATAGTTGAGACCTTTTATCACCTCCAGGTTCATGGTCAACCTACAGATAAAAAACCATAGGGGTTCATGGTAATCTAGGAAACTAATGAAGGTGTTAAGTGGAGAGATTTACTCCTATCACTTCCAAGTTTGTGGTAATCCTGCAAGGAAAAATCAAGGTGTCACCAAGGCCATGAAGCCACAAAGATGGCATGCCACCTCAAAGGTGAGCAAATTATACAGAGAGTGTAAAAAAAATCTAGTGTGTTTGAAATAAGGGTGGTTCCACTATCAAGAAATATGATGTTTGTAAAAATAATGTAATAAGAGGGGGAGTGTTAGCATAATTAGATGTAACATAACAATTGTTTTACATTATTTTCTAGACTGTTTGGTGTAACCATTTCAGTTATTCCAGTATCATAATTTTAGAATGTTTATCTATTAGTTATCACCATTCCCGATAGGTTAGTTACCATATTTTGGTAAATTTATTTGTATATGTGTGCATTGATAATGAATATTGAAGCACTGCATTCTCATTCCATGTAAAAATCTTCCATGTTTCCTACTTGAAGAAGGTAGTTTTAAAAATATTTCAGCATAGACAGAGTTATCTGATCTTGATGAAGAGGTTAGAATCATTTTTGAACTTGAGATAATAATTAAGACACACACTAAGAGGTTTTATACTAGGGTGATTATAGATTTTCTAATCAAGTGGATGAATCTAGATAGTGAAGATGTGATATTGAAGGATGAAACATTCATGCAAAAGCATCCAACAATTATCAACATTGAGGACAACATTGTTTTGAACGAGAGGAGCATGTTAGGCTCTTAGATTATAGTGTGTATTTAGATATGTGAAGATAAATTGCAGTCATCGTAGATTTTAATTAACTAATATCATAATATTATAAATTATGTTCTTATTATACGGTTATGGAGGGTACCTACTTGAAGTGGCTCATCATTCATTCATATATTTTTCTCTATTTTTGTCATATTGTGATTGTATTTTATTTGTTAGGTAATTTCATTACATTTGGTTTCAAAATGGAATAATATTTTGTGAATTAAAAATGTGTATTTAATTTTATTTATATATTGTGCAAGGCTAAACAATTCAATTTTATGTTGAATTTTCAAAGATCCCATTCTTTAATGTAATACTGTTTATATCCCCCCTTATGTTAAGAGATATAACATTGATAATTATATTGATGAATGAGAGATATGTTATGTTATTTTAAAGCTCTCAACAATTTCATTTTTTTATTACCTTTAGTTTGAATGTTAGAGGGTTAATTAATTAAAAATTGTTATTGAAACTAAAACAAGTCCAAATCTATTTTCATTAACAATCTTTATCTTAGAATGTTGTATAAGAATCTCAATCTCGGAACTAAGGACATAGAATTGAAGAGTTGAATTATGTGAATGAACCTAAAAAGTCAAATTCTAGTTGTAGATAACTTGCTTTTAAGCAAAAATTTTACCCTATACCCATTGCGAGCGAATTTTATAATTATCTCAAACTTTTCCAATCAAATTTAAATTTCAATAGAATATTCATCACAACTCTAATTACACACTTCAATATTCATATTTTGTAATAATTCTTCTACAATATTTAACATAAAATTTATTATTTATAAATCTCTATATTTCCTATTTAATATTATGTTATTTATAAATTAAATAACATTACCACATTTTATATGTATTATGCATGTTTTATTATATGTAATTTGTTTATTCAAATTACATTTTTTAATTCCCTAAATTCGAAAACCTAAGGGTTATCCCAATCCAAACATGTAACTTACCATTGAGTAACGTATATTCAATGTTAAAGTGTATATATGAATCACCTAATTTGTGTGTTCTCTAGTTGGAATTATTTTTTGTATGGGCCAACAACATGAGAGTGAGGGTCTGTCACCATTATTGAGCCAGTCAAGAGTTTCTTTCACTCCCATTTTGAACTCCTAAAGCTTCCTTGCACTCTTTATAGTGAGAACAACATTGCACTGATTGATTGGAAAGGAGGTATCATATCCATACCAATTAAAAAGAAAAAAGGAAAAGAAAAAACATATAAAGTTAGTTATTTATTAGTATAAATATTTTAAATATATTTATTTTAAAATGTGGAGAGATACTAATATAAAAAAAATTATTTTACATTTTTCACATATCATAATATCAACAATTTTATTATATTCTTTTTAAAATTCTCATTATTTAATAATATTAACATAATAATTAAAATAATATCAAATTACTAGGTCGTAATCCTCAATTCAAATTACTAAAATAATTAAAATAATAACACGAATCAGATCAAATTCATGCCGAAAGTACCATCATTCACTTCGTTTAGCATGTGAAATAGTACAAGATTATAAACTCACAACAAGCGCGTGTGCAAACGACACTAAGAAAATGGGTGAAAGCTTTTTTCATATATATATTTTTTTGTTTAAGCTAGCATTGATTTAGAGTATTATTGTGGTGCGCTCTCTTTTCATCAATATTTTTATAAATATTAAAATATTTATATTAATAATATAATCTTTATTTCATTTTTAAAAAAGAAACAAATTAATTAATTAAATTTATATTGAAAATAAAAAATTAATTTTAAATATAAAATTATTTATAAATAAATTAATAAAAGATGGGATAGACGAAGTGGGGGTCAAGGAGGATAACATCAATGAGATAAACAAATTGTTCATTCTCTTTTTGATCTTTAAAACATCAATGCGATAAACAAATTGTTCATTCTCTTTTTGATCTTTAAATATGTAATGGTATTGATTAATTCCACAAAGGTTTTCGACTAATGTTTAGATAAAGCTTGCAGAAATTTTATTGATTAAAGTGGTTTTTTTTTTCTTTTTTTAATTTATTAAATATTTTTTTCGAAAATAGAAATTATAAATCAGATTTGGGATATAATAACAGGATTAGTATTTAGAAAACCACTAAAATAATATAACTAACCAACACAATTAATTATTATTTGTGTATAAGTATATAATAAGATTTAAACTTACCACTAAAATAATATAACTAATCAACACAATCAATTATTGTTAGTATACAAATATATAACAAAATTTGAATTTGAATAAAATTGGACAAAACCAATTAACTTATCAATCGATCTACATCTCATTAAATTTTTATTGATAAAAAATTGTTCAATATCAAATAAACAATATAATGTAATTTCGAAAAAAAAATTCTTAACAAAAATAAATTGCATATTTTTCCCTTATTCTCCATCTTACATCTACTTAAATTTATCAAATAACAATGAGTTTTTACTTGGTTATGCTAGTAAAATGTTTCCTAGAATGATTACATGTAGAACCATAACAACAAGCATGGAATGAATTAAGTCACATGATAGCAAAAATAAAATAAAAAATTAATGTGTGGAAAGCCATCTAACAATAATAGTTGCAGATATTCCTATTATTTCCAGTGAGCAAGGAAACAATACAAATAGTTTAAATATATCAAACTTTCTTATGTGGCTAGTCATATCAAAAACTCAAATTTGTATTTGAATTAATTATGACATCACATTTGCATGATGGTCAACCCCAACGAATGACATTTATAAATTGTATTCCATCTATCATACGTGTTTTTCATCATTACATACACAATTATATGGGTCACACGTACACACTCATGGATTTTCGTAACATACTATATATGTATGCATGCATGAAATTACATAGTCATTCATGTAGGGGACTGTTTAGGAATTTGTGTTGGGAATTGTCCAATCACAATTTTTAAATCTGACAATGGAAGCAAACAATGCAATTCGATAGGTTCCAAATTTTTTAAAAATCATGCTAAGTCTTAAAAGAGAAACTATCTGTTTGATAATTTGGTGGTGGTGGTGGTTTTTTGGTTGGTTGGTTGGTTGGTTGGTCGGTCGGTCGGTCGGTCAGTCGGTCGGTCGATCGGTCAGTTATGAAATAGAGGTTCTATTATTAATATAAAAATATGAAAGTTACAAGATTATTTACAAAAAAGATTTCATGGTAAGAGAACAGCGTATAATGATACATTAGATTTAATTTAAAAAATAAAAATGAAGTTAAAAATATTAGGAATAGAAAATTAGGTCAAGCTTAGAAAAGATCTAAAACATCAAAAAATTAGATACTTAAGTAGTAGTAGCAAAGAGATTATTAGCAAAGGATTTGTGATCAAGAGGATCACCTTGGCCACAACTTAGAAGATCATTCCCTTCAACAATAGGGTCCTATCTAGAATCAGTGACTTGTTGATCAATCTCATCTCGCACCTCAAAAATTTACACATTGTGGTATGGAGAAATAGATGAAGTAAGCCAGGGGAAGTCTTTATCTAGTGGTGGTTTTCTGCCATCCTACGAACTCGAGTGGGAGGATCCAGCTACGCTTGTCTACAAGAGGCAGAGAACCCCACCCCTTGGCCTGCAGATGGCCATGTGTTATGTTGTCTTCTATCTTTCTATTTTTTATTTTGAAAGAATCAAAAGTAGCATAATTAGTATGAAGTTATGCACAATTGGCTGCTCATCGCTACGTAACTACACATTCACTATTTCACTCCTACACTTGTCCTTCATGTATTGATGTAAATTCACTAACTTGTGATTGTCTCTATGAAATTTTCTATACCATTAAATTCTAGTCTATATTGGGACATGAGTTGAAAAATTATGGCTAGCATAAATTTTTAATAAGTTATATGATCATTTATGTATCTTGATATTGGTAATAATGTCAACATATCCAGTATTCATCGACTAAATAGGATACATATACAAGGTATAAGTTTCTATTGGAGAATCATATAATGAATTTTGTTCTTAGTGCAAGGTTGTTGAGGGTTCCCTCTCTTGAAGTATCTTAGTAGTATATTTATATTGTTTTACTCCACTACCAATCATTTATGAGCATTTTTTCTTTTGTGATTTTATTATTGTGTGTCTACCCTTAGATTTAGATTGGTGGGGATATGGTTGAGAATATAAAATTAACTTAAGCATAAGGGTGATAAACTAATATATAATGGGATAATTAATTAAAAACTTAAAGAAATTAATATTCTAAATTATAAAACTAAGACATGCTAAATATAGAAAGTACCAAAACCAAAAATGTTAAATTCATTGCAATACCCAAGAAAAAGGATACTTAGGTTTATTGTGCACAAGTAGATCTAGGTTAGATACCAACAAAAGTATCTATGTTAGATTATGTAAATATTTTTTATATATCCATAAACACTACCATCAACCTTTGGGTACTACCATCAATGCTACTATCCATACTGTGACACTATTGTCCTATATAAAATATACACAAGATATCGATGCAACCAACTTCATCATTGTAGGTTTTTTATTGCCTTTATGATGATGTCATAAAATTAAGAATATAAATTGTCACTCTTTTCTTATTGATCAAACCCTATCTCTTCACCCTTATTTAACATTAGAATGAGTTTTAAAATAAATGGGCTAGTGAGATCATATTGTCGAGCTAACCTCAAAGAGCCCTCTATTAATGAGTGCTACCTACATAGCCAATATTCCAAGAAAGGCCTTATACAGTTATCCCTATATGTGTGAAAAATGGTGTAATATGTTATATGAAGATATATATAGTGATCTAGGTTGTAACTTGACAAATACCACTCATAAACTATTCTTTTGATGCTTCAGACATTTTGAATGAATGTTACTATAAATGATAAATAAATATGATGAATAGAGTAGATTAAATAAGTTGTGTGATTTACTGAATGAGCCTTAATAGGTGCTTGCTTGATATTTACTATATGTACAATTTAAAGGTGTAGACTTGTATTTATAACACACCTTTTGAAAATACCTATGAGTAGGGTTCACTAAGACAAATAAGCCAATCCATAGGTTTCAAATACTTTGTAATTTAGATGAAAATTGAGTATTAGACACTAAATAAATATATGTACATTAGTGTTGACGCTATTGTCCCTCTGTGGTCAATAGTGTCTAGAGGATTAGAAAGTATGTATGGATATGTAACTAATAGTGAAGGATGCATATAAGGTTTTGAGCTTTCTGTAGTATACAGGTTATCTTGGTTATAACAATGTTATGATTCAGAATATAAGGCAATCATTTAGACATAATCTAATCATGAATGCGAGCCTTTTGACAATGATAAAGTTTACAACTAAAGGGTAGAGCCCTGATTGTTATTTGTCAAAATTTTAAGACTTAGATGTTATAAATATTCAATTTGAATATCTTCATTCTCCTCCCCTCCACCTTAATCTAGTAAAACATAAGAATATAATTACTAGGTTAAAGGAAAGAAATGTGCAACTGGCTATGTACAACACACCTTGTCTTTGTTTGAGCCCACTTTTAATGTTTTTTAATATATGACCTATAATAAAAATCAATGCATATAGTCTAAATTTTGAAATAATTGAAATGATTGAATATAAAGGGAGAAAAAAAGGAGAAAACTTGTGTATTGATGCAACCATGTTTCCTCTTTGGTATTCTAATTAGTAAATATACTTCCTTATGAAGCATTGGAGTTAAGAGAGGTTTAGACATAAACCTTGGAGATTTGACGAGGTATATTAGAAGTTATTATTCCCTAAGCCTAGTGTAAGGGTGAGATGTGACATGACCATCAAGATCACCAAATCTCAATCGTAAAATTCAAGTGTAAATATATAATCTAGTGAGGGTGAGTCATTTAATCAACTAGTCCTATCAATCTGGTGAAGTTAGATGATTTAATCAACCCAACCTATAAATCTAGTGAGGTTGAATGATTTAATTTGTTCAACATATAAAGATAACCATTTTTTTTAGACAAAAAAGCTGTTGAGTATTGTCATTGATGTCAAAGGTGCATCTTACACGAGGTTGATGTCATTGAGAGAGTGTGCCTGATTTTCAATGTGTTGATGTGACAAGGGGCATTGATGAAGTGTTTTCATTGAAATATGTTGTCATGAAAGATAATTTGAAGGAAAATAATTCCCTATGGTTTCATGAAAGTATAAGTCTTTGAGGTTAAGTGCTTAAGTAGCCTAAGCCTAGTTATGGCGTGAAAATACCTTCTGAGAAGGTATGAGCATGGTGTCTTGGTGAGATGAGTGCACACAATCATGAGTGGTTTTATGAGGTTGTTTGAGTATGTAATTTAGATGGATAGTGCATGGAAAGTGGTGAAGGTAATTTTTAAGGCCTACTGTGGTTTGCAGGTCAAAGTATAAAGAACAAAGAGAGAGAGTGTGTGGCCTAATGAAGGGTCATGATAAGATTTCAAGGTGCTTGAACTCATATAAGCATTTTCAAAGGTGAGGCATGTTGTTTCAAATTTTTTCATGCATTTTGAGGTCATAGTGTGAAGGACAAGGCATGAAACATTGTTTAAAGGTCTATTGAGTGCTCATAATGAAGGGTTCTCAACCTAAGAAGGATTTTCTTATGTTCATTAGATTATCAAACCTTTTCATGGGAACCTAATATATTAATGAGAGGTTGGGAAGGTTATGAACCTAAGAAGGATTTTCTTATGCTTTATCAATGATCATTAAGAGTGGAAACTGGTTTAAACCCTCTTAAAACACTAATGAAGACTTAATGTTGAAGATGTTGCTCAAAAATTATCAAGATGGATTGAATTAATTATTTAAGCTATTTTATCTTATATTTGAATCTCTCAGGTACCTCTAGGTGGTATTGGTTAGAGAGAGGAGAGATAAAATGTTGAGTTATAGGTTTAATTCTGAATAAGTTATTGTAGAAGTCAAAATTTGCATTGAACATAGTAAGCAAATGGATGGAGGAATAAGGTAGAGACTCATTTTTCATGTCCAAAAAGTTTTAAATATAGTTTATAGTCTTGAAATGTGATAAACCAATCATCCAATATATCCATTCGTTAACAAGCCTAATGGTACAAATAGTGAAAAACCCAAACAACAATGAGTACATGAATTATAATGTGTTTTCATGATAAAATGATGAAACCAATTTAATAGATATGTTTTTCAAAAAAATTATGTCATGTAATATGGTGAAAGGCTACTCACAAGTTGACCTGTCTAGTTCAGATAAGACAATATGATATAAGGTCATGAGATTAGTCTGAAAGACCAATATTTTTCTATTAGACCTGTTGGGATTAGCTATTGAACCTACAACCAGGCTCTGATACCATGTGTTGGGATAAACACTGGAAGCACACAATTGATTACCAAGCAACTTAATATGTAGAAATTAACCAGAATACACAAGTAACTAGAATTCAGAAGTAACACATGATATGAGAGACAATACACAACTTGTATTAAAACTCTTTCAGAAGGAAATACAACAAAGAAGGCTGCCACAGTGCTTCTTCCTTACACACCTCTAGGGCTCCCACACCTCTAGGATATAAACAGTAAATCTTCCCTCAAAGCTCTCTCCTAGGTCCCAACACCCAACTCAAACACAGAGTTGGTGTTCACCTTACACCTGTGCTCCACGCACACCACAAGTGCTCCACGCACTCCACAAGTACACAAACGTACTTCAAGTAGATCTCCCCTGAACCTACAACAACCTGCACCTCAATAGACCTTACTTATGGAAGGATCTTCCTTGCCTTCCTCTATGCTCTATCTGAGTACACACTGTACTCCAAGTAGATCTCTCCTGATACTGCTCCCTATTGTGTTGTTGTCCTCTCTGATCTTGCACACCTACAAATCAAACTAGTTCTGCACACCTGTGAACCTTGACCTTGCACACACATACACCTGCATATCAATGATCTTACTTACCATGTAGATCTCCTATAGAAGCCATGGACACCCGCTGACTAAGATCATACACCCCTGAAGAATCCTGCTGACTCTCCGAAACCAGCACCCACCTTGGTACTGCGACACTAGGAAGAACACACCATTGCTCACCTCACACATAGAAGGAGCTTATAATATTGCTCTCTTACTCTCTAGCACAAGTTTACAATACAACCATGAGTCTATTATATAGATCTCATCCAAATAATAATTAGACACCTAATACAATAATTAGATCCGCAGCTCTCAATCTAAAATTAGCTCTAACCATGCAAACACTTGGTTCGTCAACCAACTACCCGTAATATACTCATAGTCGAACCACACAGGCGACCGATGTCGGTCCCTGTCTGCCTGGGGGTCGCCGACGCCGGCCAACTTCTGGCCGACATTGGTTGCTTCCTGTCTCCTACCTGCCGACATTGGTTGCCCTGACCAACGTCGGTGCCTGACACACTCAGCAACCCTTCTGCAACCTCCTCCTCTGTTTGCATCAGTGAAGCTTTTAGCTCCACAACCTAACAGTTTGGCATGTGTGACCAGCCAAAAGGAAAGAAACCTTCATATTGAAGCAGGTTATAGGCTAGAAGCAATGGAGTTTGTGATGCTTTTAGTGATTCAAATAGATAAGAGCATGTTGTTGATATCTCACACCATATCCAAATCACCAAAATGATTTTTAGAGTTACAAAATAACCCCTCAATTCATATAGGTTCTAAAACTCTTCAAAAGCATAATATTTTTTCTAGGTTACATGTGTAAGCATGAAGAGAAAAGAGGAAGGCAAGGGATAGATCTCATGGTTGTATTGTAAACTTGTGCTAGAGAGTAAGAGAGCAATATTATAAGCTCCTTCTGTGTGCGAGGTGAGCAATGGTGTGTTCCTTCTAGTGCCGCAGTACCAAGGTGGGTGCTGGTTTTGGAGAGTCAGCAAGATTCTTCAGGGGTGTATGATCTTAGTCAGTGGGTGTGCATGGCTTCTATAGGAGATCTACATGGTAAGTAAGATCATTGATATGCAGGTGTATGTGTGTGCAAGGTCAAGGTTCACAGGTGTGCAGAACCAGTTTGATTTGCAGGTGTGCAAGATCAGAGAGGACAACAACACAACAGGGAGCAGTATCAGGAGAGATCTACTTGGAGTACAGTGTGTACTCAGATAGAGCATAGAGGAAGGCAAGGAAGATCCTTCCATAAGTAAGGTCTATTGAGGTGCAGGTTGTTGCAAGTTCAGGGGAGATCTACTTGAAGTATGTTTGTGTACTTGTGGAGTGCGTGGAACACTTGTGGTGTGCGTGGAGCACAAGTGTAAGGTGAACACCAACTCTGTGTTTGAGTTGGGTGTTGGGACCTAGGAGAGAGCTTTGAGGGAAGATTTACTATTTATATCCTAGAGGTGTGGGAGCCCTAGAGGTGTGTAAGGAAGAAGAACTATGGCAGCCTTCTTTGTTGTATTTCCTTCTGAAAGAGTTTTAATATAAGTTGTGTATTGTCTCTCATATCATGTGTTACTTCTGAATTCTAGTTACTTGTGTATTATGGTTAATTTCTGCATATTAAGTTGCTTGGTAATCAATTGTGTGCTTCCAGTTTTTATCCCAACACGTTGTATCAGAGCCTGGTTATAGGTTCAATAGCTGATCCCAACAAGTGGTATCAGAGCCTGGTTGTAGGTTCAATAGCTGATCCCAACAAGACCATATGTTATTTGTGTTTTAGGATTTTTTGAAGATATCATAAAATATTTTGAATGAATAAATATTATTTTATAATTTATACATAGGTGTTTAATTTTGAAATCACCATGAATGGTCTTTGAGGAAAAATGGAGTTCTGAGTGAGTGAGTTGTAGACGTATTCTTCAGTCCTTATCTCTTGAGTGGAAGTGTCTAATGCATATTGTGATATTTTTGAGTTTACATAGATTCTAAATAAGTAATTTATTTCCATGTTTGTGTGGCTAAATGTTGTGTTATATTTAGTTATTCAAGACAGACTTTTTTATGTGTTTAAATGACTAATGTGAATAGTGCTAATGAAGTGTTTCAAATGGTAGTTAGACCTAAAAAGTGTCATGATGATAAAAATATGTTGGCTATGGCCAATTTGATTATTTTATGAAAATTTTATGCCATGTATAGAGTTGTAGAGTGTTTCAAGGGGTCATAAGGTAACGTGTCTTAAAGTAGGCCTAATGAAACTAGGTTTCCATAACACCTAAAGAAGGATTTGGTCTATTTGAGTTATGGACAACCTATTTTGATGATTAATTCATAATAGTAACTTGTCCTAAGGCCTATTTTTTTGCCAATATAAGTGGTAAAGTGTGTGTGGCCAAACAAAAGGTGTATGAGCAAGAGGCTTGTATAAGAACAAGGTTTTTTAGGCCTAATTCAGTGTTAAAAAAAAAAAGAGGAGAAGAGAAGTAAATGAAATATAAGATTGAGGAATAAAATGAGGTCTTATATACCATTAAATTGGTTTAGATAAAATATCATGAATATCCAAAAGGATTTATATGTATGAAAATCAAGGTCATATGACCTAATCAATCTTGAAGAGACCTAGTTGAGTGAAGAGGCCTAGAAAGTAGTTTGAGAGGGATAAGAAAGTGAAGAGATAAAGAGGTGTTCATCATATTTTGGTTGAGTAACATAGTGATTTTAAGGTGATAAAAGTAATTAGATGGCTAATTTGAGTGACCTAGGGGGTTGTTGTCTCCTTGTAATTGGGTGCTTGATAAAGCCTAGTCAAGTGGGTGATTGGATAGTTAGGGTTGGTGATCCATGTAGAATTTGGGCTTCACTAAATTTGGTTTTTATCTTATAATATTTTAATCCATTTATAGATATCAGTGGTTTTTCTTCCCATTGAGGGATTTCCATATATGTTATGTGTTTTTGTATTTCATGTATGATTGTTTGTGCTTTGACTGATCTACATTTTTTTATGAATGGATCATGAATGTTAAGTGGAAATTAATGAATGTTTTGAAGACTGATTCATCCCCCCTCATTTATTGTGCTTGCAATAATTGGTATCAGATCTTGGTCCTTTGAAATAAGCTTAACATCTTGAAGGTGATCCTAAGAAGCACAACATGTCTAGTGATCAAGAAGAAGAAGACAATATGTATGATGAAGAAGTCTACTATGACAATGAAGAAGGAGAAGCTAAAGTAGACATTGAAGCTGAGATTATAAGTGCCCTAGATGATTTGAAGCATCAAAATAAGAGGAAACATGAGTTGAGATATACGGTTAAGGATTTTAAGGAATAAATATGTACCTTGAAGAGTGATATGGTCAAAAAATCCAAAAAGGATGAGAAGACAATCAAAGATATCAAGAATCAATTAGAAGGTGTCAAAACAAAGTTTAGATCAAATTAATTTGAGTTTGATTAGTTGAAGATAGAGATATATTCCTTGAAGGTTGAGCATGAGTAGCTCATAGGCAAGATGAGCAAGTTTTATAAAGAGTGTGAGATGTTAGAACAAGTCAATAATAACAACATGAAATTCAACATGAAAATACAAATCAATAGACTTAATGAAATAAGGGATAATATATCATGGGACCATGAGAAAAGGAGTGATCAATCAAGAGGTAAGTATAAAAATGTTGTTTGATACAATTGTCATAATATGAGACACATTTCAAGATTCTATCCTAATAGAGTTAGAAGGACCTCAAGATTAAAAAAGATATATGTAGCTCCTAGAGTACATGATAAGGGTCAAACATTGGTATGGAATCCAAATCAAGTTAGGACTTATCATATTGAGCCCAATAATCAAGATGGATTATTTACTAAGGAATATCAGGAGACTAAAGAAGAATTTATGCTAGCTTAGACTGACTTTCACATTCAACATGAAGGCATAAAATGGTATATAGATAGTGGTTTTTCAATCCACATGACAAGAAACAAAATTAATTTCATCTCACTCAAGAAGAATGATGTAGTAACAATGAGATTTGGAGATAACACAACTAACAATATAGTTGGTAAGGGTATCTTGAGTTTGGACAATGGAAAGACCAAGATAGAAAATGTGTTGTATGTGAAAGGTTTAAAACATAACCTACTTAGTGTGATTCAAATGTTCAACCAAGGACACATACTAACCTTTCATGACAAAGGATGTGATATAAGGGGAGCCAAATCAGGAAGACAAACTACCAATGCCAATAAAATTGAGAACAATATATATGTCTAAAATGAGATCAAGAAGGAAAGATGATTTATAAGCAAGATGGA
The DNA here is from genome assembly GCA_037957365.1 of Torreya grandis. Lineage (NCBI taxonomy): Eukaryota > Viridiplantae > Streptophyta > Pinopsida > Cupressales > Taxaceae > Torreya > Torreya grandis. The sequence continues at coordinate 486,167 of JARHVA010000469.1, read as the reverse complement.
TGAATGTTGGATATGGCATATAATATTGGGTCACCTAAAATTTGATAATCTAATTAGAATAAACACTGAAAAGTTTGTGAATAACATGCTTAAGATCACCAAACCAACAAACACACTTTGTAAAGCATGTAAACATGGTAAATATACTAGAAGAAGTTTCAATTCCAAGGAGTAATCTACTACAAGACCTTTGAATTTAATACACACTGATTAATCTAGGCCTACAAGCATCCAAAGCCTTCAAGAAGATAGTTACTTCGTGTTACTCATAGATGAATATATAAGAATGACTTAGGTAGCATTCTTGAAATAAAATTCATAAGCTCTTGACAAGTTTAAGTCATTCAAAGCTCTTGTTAAGAATGATAAGAATGGGAAGATTAAGTGTCTAATATATGATAGAGGAAGAGAGTTTTGGTCTAATGAGTTTGATGAATTATATGAGGTTAATGGAATAAGGAGATAGTTCTCAATAGATAGGACACCTTAGTAGAATGTGGTAGTGGAAAGAATATGACAGTTTAAAAGATGCCAAGAACTATGCTAAATGAGTCAAGATTATCTGATGGATATCAGAGAGAGGTAGTGAGCATTGTAGTTTACATTTAAATAGAGGGTAGATAAGGACTAATAGAAACAAGACTCTTTATGAACTATGGAAAGGTAGACCTACTAATGTGGAACACTTTAGAATGTTTGGGAGAAAATGTTTCATCAAAAAAAATGATGAAAACTTAGGAAAATTTGATTCCAGATCTGATGAAGATATATTCTTAGGATACTCATCAATGAGCTCAGCCTATAGACATTATAAGAAGAGGTTACAAAAAATAGTGGAAAGTACCAATTTGACGATTGATGAGACAAGGAAATCACACTCACAATCAAAGGATACATTAGAGAATATGGAATTCAAGAATGAAGATGAAACTATATAGGTTGATGAGGAAGAATAAGAAGTTGAGGAAAGACAAGACTCAAAAGGCCTATCAAGACATATTCAAAGAGATCATCCTAAATCACAAATCATTGGCAACAAGGATACAAGTATGTAAATAAGGAAAAGATTGATAAGTGACCTAAATCAAGATAATGTTGTTCTATTATAGAAGATTAGACCTAAGAAACTTGTAGAAGCAAACAAAGACAAATTTTGGATAGGTTCTATGAATGAGGAGTTAGACCAAATAGAGAAGAATGAGACTTGGGAACTAGTTCTTAGGCCTAAAGATAAGAATGTCATTGGCACAAAATGGGTGTTTAAAAACAAGTTGAAGGAAGATGGGCAAGTCACTAGGAAAAAAGATAGAACGATATGCAAAGGATATGCACAACTTGAAGGGATAGACTTTGAGGAGACCTTTACACCAGTGTCAAGATAGGAGGACATCATAGTATTTCTAGTATATGCAAGATTTAAAGGGATCAAGGTGTACCAAATGGATGTCAAATTTTCCTTTTTGAACGGAAACTTGGAAGAAAAGGTATACATAGAGAAACCTAAAGGGTTCTCATTATCAAGCAACAAGGACTATGTTTGCATATTGAAAAAGGATCTTTATGGTCTAAAGTAACTCCTAGAGCTGGGTATTCTGGGTTGGATAGGTATCTGTTGGACAAAGGATTCAAAATAGGAGTTGTAGAAAGTAATCTATACATAAAGATAGAAGATGACCATCAGCTGATAGTTGTTGTCTATGTGGATGGCATCATATTTAGTGGAAATAATGATAACATGACTAAGGCCTTTGTAGAGATGATGGAGAAAGAGTTTGATATGTCCATGCTAGGATAGCTATCATTTTTTCTTGGATTGCAAATCAGTCAATCTAAAAAAAGGTATATTCATTTCAAACTTGATGCAAAAAAGAGGTCAAACTTCTTCGAACCATAAATTTTGATCCATAATTTCATTTGATCCCACATTCATGCTAAAATGATTAGCTCAAAAATTTAAATGTTGCAATAACCCATTCTTTTACTTATGGGACATTTTAGATATTTTAAGAGGCTATACATGACCATCTAAGGGTTCAAAATTACCATTTAATATTATTTTTTAGTTTTTTTTATAAATTTATATATTATTGATTTTGGCAACCAGATTAAAACTTTATTTGAAATTCATCCAATAAATCAATTTTAGAGTTTAGTTTATTTTTAAATATTTTTAGAGTTGTGCACGCTTACATGTGAAACATACTAAAAATAACAAGTTAGAGTTTTATTTATTTTTAGAGTTATAGATTTTGCATGTCAAATCCAATTCTGAGTTGAGGCTTATTTATGTACAATTTTTAATTATTTGAATTATTCAATATGAATTAATACTGGTTGTTTTTTAGAATCTTCACCTATTGATACTTTTATTATCTTGATAGTATTCTAGTTCATTATTTGGTAATAGAGCAAGTTTAAATCTTGGATGTGTAAGAGATGGTGAGAGGACAAGGAGGAATCATTTAGATAAACTATAATTTGTTATGGCTACAAAGGCAAGTAGAATAATTAACTGAGATTATTATGAATTAAAGACAACAAAGAGCAGAAGTTGGCATAGATCATGAAGAAGAAATTCTATGAGAAGAGAAAAAAGAATAGCCTCCATCAATGGCAGAGAGGATGGTTAGAGATTTAGAAAGAAGGAATGAATGAATTAAATTTGACATTTGATATTATGGGGAAAGTTTATAACTACATGATTTTATAGATTGGATGAACAACATAAAGAAGTTTTTTTAATGGAAAACTATGAGAGAAGACAAGAAGGTAAAGTTTCCATGTAAAAAATTGAAGGATTATGCAATGATTTGGTGGGATCACCATAAGAAAAAAATACATAGAAAAGGTAAAGAGAATGTCAAATCATATTAAAAAATGGATAAGAATCTGAGAGAGAAATTTATTCTTGGAGATTATGCATTAATCATATACAAAAGATTTCAATGTTTGAGACAGAAGGATCACAATATATAAGAGTATACAAATGAGATTTACAAGCTTTTTATACATGTGTAAGATGATGATACATAAGAACAGTTTGATGTAAGGCATGTAAATGGTTTGAAGTTTTCTATTCAAAATGAATTAAGAATACATAAAATACTTTGCATGGAAAAAAATCATCAATTAGGTTTGAAGGAAGATGAAAAACAAAATAGATATAATTTCATAAGAATATCTACAAGGCCAAGAAGAGGACAATATCCTCCAATAAGGGGATGAGGTGGATTTAATAGAAATAGAGGTGCATATAATAACATTAGAGGAGAATCATCACGTCATCTATAAATAAAAGAAGATAATAGACAAAGGTTTCAAAATCAATAAAGAGGAAGAGGATTTCAGAGAGGATGAACCTATGGTAGTGGTAGAAGATGGTTTATAAATTAACATAGGTCTTATGTTTATTACAGATGTGGAAAAGAATGCCACAGAGTGTTCAAGTGTTCACACTACTAATATCAATAGAGTAAGCAAGATGATCTCCCAAGAGTGGTTTTAGTTGAAGCTGAAATAGAAAATCAAAATATTAAAGTTACAGCAACAAATATTAGAGAAACTCTCATGATGAGAAGAACAATGATTGCTCTAAATAAATAACAAGTGCAGAATAAAGAAGCTAGTGATATATGAATGTGAATAAATATATTTTGAACAAGGTGTGATTCAAAAGGTAAGATATGCAAAATAATTATAGATGGTGATAGTAGTGAAAATATAATTTTTAAAGATATGATCGAGAAACTAGGTTTTCAGTGTGAAAAGTATCCAATTCTTATTGGATTTCATAGCTTAAGAAATGTAATTAAATTATAGTAGATAAAAGGTGCTTAATCAAGTTTTCTATAGGTAAGACTTATAAAGATGAAATATTGTGTGATATTATACCAATGGATGCATGTCATGTGTTATTGGGAAGGCCATGGTAGTTTGATAGAAAAGCAGTTGATGATGGAGCAAAAAACACATATAGTTTCTAGAAAGGTGGCATGAAGACAATTTTATCACCTCTTAAAGAAGAAGGGTGGGATGAAATCATGTTGAATTAAAAATAATTTATCAAATACATGAGGATGACAGGTTCTTTCTATGCATTAGTAATGAATAAAGAAGATAGAAGTGGTGTAAATACCAACAAAAAAAAAATTGTGTTGAAAAAATGTGTAGATATTATACTTGATGAGTTATCATATGGTTTACCACCAAAGAGAGATATTGTACATCATATTGATTTGATTCCAAGATCATCTCTACCCAATAAATCAACTTATAAGCTGAGTCCAATATAACATGCATAATTGAATAAACATGTTACTAAATTGGTGACGAATGGTGTAGTAAGGGAGATCATGAGTCTATGTGCAACACCAACATTGTTAACTCCAAATAAATATGGAGGATAGAGGATGTGTGTAGATAGTAGAGTAATCAATAAAATTACCATCAATTACAAGTTTCCTATACCTCATTTATATGATATGATGGATGGTCTTGCAAGAGAAAAATATTTTAGCAAGATTTATCTAACGAGTAGATACTATCAAATTCAGGTACATGAAGGAGATGACTAGAAAACTATATTCAAGAGTTGATATGGTTTATATGATTGGATGGTGATGCCTCTCAAATTATCTAATACACCTAGCACATTTATGAGGGCGATGAAGATAATACTACGAGAATACAATGGTAAGTTTGTGGTGGTTTATTTTGATTATATTTTAATATTGAGTAAGAATAAAAAAGATCACTTACAACATTTGAGAATGGTATTAGAATTGTTAAGAATAATAAACTCTATGTGAATTTGAATAAGTGTAAGTTTATACATTAAAAATTTGTATTTTTAAGATTTATAGTTTCAACAGATGGTATAAGAATGGATGAAGAAAAAGTAAAGGGAATTTTTGAGTGCCCTATCCCAAAGAGCATCACAAAGGTAAGAAGTTTCCATGGTTTAGCAAATTTTTATATAAAGTTTATTAAGATTCTTAGTAGCCTTGTTGTACCAATAACAAACTGTATGAGAGAAAAAAAAATTGCATGGACAAGGGCAGAAATAGAAAACTTTGAGTTGTTGAATAAGAAAATTATAGAAAATCCAATTTTAGCATTACCAAATTTTAGAAAAGTGTTTGAGGTTGACTATGATGATTCATTTTTGATAATTGGTATTGTGTTGATTCAAGAGGAGAAACCAATATCATATTTAAGTGAAAAATTTAATGAGGTAAGAACAAATTATTCTATGTATGATGTTGAATTTTATGTCATTGTAAAAGCATTAAAATATTGGAAGCATTACTTAGTACCTAAAGAGTTTATCCTATTTACTGATCATGAGACTTTGAAAAATGTGAACACTCAAAAGAAGTTAAATAGTAGGCATCTGAAGTGGGTGTATTTGTTTTAGGGTTATAATTTTGTGTTAAAGCATAAATTAGGAAAACATAATCAAGTAGTTGATGCTTTGAGTAGGTGAGTGGGGTTCATAACTAGTATGGTAACTGAAACAATTGGATTTGAATTTATTAAATAAGTATATGATACTGATCCAAATTTTGGCAATATAGTTGAGCAATGTAAAAATCTTTTGACATGTGATACAATCAATGTTTATGCAAAGTGAATTATGCATGATGGTTATCTCTTCAAAAGGAGACAATTATGTATTTCAATTGGGTCTCTAAGAAATAATATAATAAGAGAATTGCATAGTGGTGGTTTAGCTAGACACTTTGGAAAGACAAAGACAATAACTTTAGTGGAGGATAAGTATTTTTGTATAAAGATAAAGAGAGATGTGACAAGATATGTTTCAAGGTGAAGGATATGTCAAGTGGATAAATGACATGTATAAAATACATGGATTTCAAGAGGTCCATGGATAGATTTGAGTATGGATTTGGTGTTAGGATTACCAAACACATATAGAGATAATGATTTAATTTTTATTATTGTAAACAAATTTTATAGGATGGTTTATTTTATTTCATGTGATGAAACCAATGATGTCATTGGAGTTGCAGAACTATTTTTGAATGATATTGTGAGATTGCATAGTGTTCCAAAAACTATTACATCAAATAGGGACACGAAGTTTCTAAATAATTTTTGGAGGAGTTTATGGAGAAAGATGGAGACTAAGTTACAATTCAATAATGCATACCATCTACAAATATATGGACAGATAGAATTTATAAATAGGAGCTTGAGAAATTTATTGAGTTGCATAGTTGAAGAGAAGCCCAAGCAATGGGACTTGGCTTTACCAAAATCTAAGTTTGCATATAACAATTTAGTGAACATATCAATAGGTAAATTAACATTTCAAATTATTGATAGAAATCCTATGAGTGTTTTAAATTTGGTATAATTACCAATTGAATAATGAGTTAGTGACGATGAAGAAACATTTGTAGAACATATATAACAATTACAAGAAGTAAGAAAAAAGTTACAAGAAAGTAATGAAACCTATAAATCAATGGAAAATATCAAAATAAGGTCAAAAATATTTGAAATAGATTTAGTGATGGTTTACTTTAGGAAAGAGAGATTTTTGAAATGCACATATAACAAATTAAAGTACAAGAAAATTAGGCCATGCAGAATTGTGAAGAAAAGCAATGACAATACTTATGAGGTGAGTTTATCATATAATTTTGATATCTCTCTAGTATTTAATATTTTGTATTTATATGATTTCCATAAAAGAGAGGGTGAAGGTAAATAAGATGAATAAGTAGATTGGTAGCAAGAAGTGCCAAACAAGAAAAATGAAAAGATGTTGCAGGTTATGGATAAGAAGATAGTAAACACAAGGCAAAGAAGCTATGATAAGTATTTAGTACAATGAGAAAGATTACAATAGAAAGACAATATTTGGATTATAGAATGGGAGATGAATAATATTGATAAGAATAAATTATACTAGTACGATAAGAGCAGCTCGCAGTCGTTGAGTTGTTTTCAACCAAAGGAGAATGATGCATAAAAAGAGGCCAAATTTTTGAGGGCCATAACTTTTTATTTGTAGCTCCATTTGAGCCCATCTTCACATAAAAATAATTGGATCAAAAATTTCAATGCTTCCATAAATTGACCTTATAGTTATGGGATGTTTTCGATATTTTTTGGAGGCCATATGTGATCATCTAAACGTCCAAAATTATCATTTAATATTATTTTTCAGTTTTTTTTTCTAAATTTAAAAATTATCTATTTTTAAACTAGACTTTAAATTCAATTGAATTTCCTCCAATAGATTAATTTTAAATATTAGTTTATTTTTAATAATTTTTAGAACTATGCATGCTTGTATGTGAAACTTATTAAAAATAATAAGTCAAATTTTATTTATTTTTAGAGTTTCATATTTTACATGTCAACTCTAATTTTAATTTGAAGTTTATTTATGTATAGTAAGTAAATATTTAAAATATTCAATATAAATAAATATTAATTATTATTTAAAATCTTAACTTATTAGTAATTTTATTGTCTTGTTAATATTCTAATTTATTTAAAATGTATAGAAAAAAATATGTAATATAATTTTAATTTTAAAATGTGATAAAATAGAGAAGGAACATAAAATATTTTCAACCCACAACATTCATGTCATTTAATTTTATTCAAAAATTTCTTAATTTGTTCAAATGCTTTCAATATGATCCAAAATTTTACATCCTAGAATAATTATAGTCTACATGACTACATTTTGTTGATACTTTTAGTTAAATAATTTACTCTACGTCAAATAATATGCTTTGGAAAATAAACCCACATTTTACATTCATAGAAAGTATGCAGCTACAAAAATATATCAATGATTATGCTTTGATCAATGTTTTTAATTGTATCAATCTTATCTTTTTGTGCATATAATTCCCTATTAGGATCATATTATATGACCCTCACAATGTATGAGGACTATATTATATGGTTTTGATATCCTTTCTCCCCTCTCCTTAAACAAGATGGTTTCATTTTTTCTTTTATACCTTTTGTGTTTCTAGCTATATGAAGTTGTAATTTTACACTTAAATATTGTCAAATTTTAATTGAACCTTCTAAAATTAAATATTTTTTTGTAATTCATTGATATATATAAACACTACTAATCAGAGATATACCATTCAGAATTATATGGATGATTGAGAGACATATTATATTGTTCATAGGGTCCCAACAATTTCATTTTTTTATTACTCTTAATTTGAATATTAGAGGGTTAGTTAACTAAAACTTGCTACTCAAAACTAATGAAGGTCCAAATATATTTTCATTAACAATCTCTATCTTAGACTCAACAACTATAGTTGTACAAGAATCCCAATGCGAAAACTAAGGACATAAAATTGAAGAGTGGAATCATGTGAACAAACTTAGAAAGTCAAATTTTAGTTGTAAATAACTTGCTTTAAGAAAAAATTTCACCCTACACCCATTGCAATTAAAATTTATAATTATCTCAAAAAAATTTAATCAAATTTGAATTTTAGTGCAATATTCATCACAACTCTAATTACACACTTCAATATTCATACTTTGTATTAATTCTTCTATAATATTAAACATAAGATCCACTATTTATATCTCTATATTTTATATTTAATATTATGCTATTTATAAATTAAATATCATTACCACATTTTATATGTACTCTACATGTTTTATTATATGTAATTTGTTTATTCATTTTACACTTTTTAATACCCCAAATTTGGAAATATAATGGTTATCCCAATCCAATCATGTAACTTACCATTGAGTTACATTTATTCAATATTAAAGCATATATATGAATCACCTAATTTGCGTGTTCTGTAGTTAGAATTATTTTTTGTATGGACAAACAACATTAGAGTTAGATCTGTCACCATTATTGGGCAAGTAAAGAGTTTATCTCACTCCCATCTCTGACTCCTAGAGCTTCTCTGCACTCATTACAATGAGAACATCATTGTATTGATTGGAAAGGAGGGATCATAACCATATTAAAAAAGGAAAAAATAAAAATAAAAAGTATGTAAAGTTTGTTATTTATTAGTATAAATATTTTAAATATATTTATTTTAAAAATATGGAAAGATATTAATATCAATAATTTTATTTTAGATTTTTCATATATTATAATCATTGTTTAGTGATAATTTTTTTCAATGTAACTACATTAATGTATTAAGTTTGAAAAAAATGATAAAAAAGAATTTTAAAATCCACACTATGATTAGGATATTACTATATTTCAATTAAATTCTATAATTAAAAAAAAACCTTTTATAAATGATCATAAAATATATATCAAAAATAAAGTCAAAATTACATACATTACAACCCACCACCAACCTTAAATACCATTATAGAATGCTTCTTAACATAATTACAAAATTATATGAACATGTAAAGATAATTTTACTTTTAATGCCACTGAAATGAAGAAACCAAACCTGGTCAGCTTGAATTAAAAGCATTGCCTTTGTTTTTATTTCTCCATAAAGTACCTTTTCACATAATTGCTTCCTCTTTAGTTCATCTCAACATAATTTCATCTGATCTTGAATGTTAGGCCAAAACTAAAACCGTTTTAAAATCGTTAATAAAAAAAACAAACACCTTTATATATTCTAGTATAAATTTCTACTAACCATTAGGTTAATCCTTTTTTGAGCAATATAACTATTACCCCAATCCATAAACTCTCATTAAAAAACATCCAATAACACGAAAGGGAAATCCATAGAAGCAACTAACAACCTTAACAACTTGATTAGATTTATGGTATTATCAATTCAATTATAGGAATCATATCAAATTCATGTCAAAAGTACCATCATTCTCTTTGTTCAAAGTATGCAACTACAAAATATATCAATTTTTTTGGTTTAATTATGCTTTGATCATTGTTTGTAACTATATCAATCTTATCTTTTTATTTTTGCATATAGTTCTTTATTAAGATCATATTACATGACCCTCACAATGTATGAGGACCATATTGTATGGTTTTGATCTCCTTTCTCGTTTAATAAGATGGGCCCATTTTCCTCTTTGTACTTTTTGTGTTTTTAGTTATTTAAAGTTGGAATTTTGTATTTATATTGTAAAATTTTAATTTAATCTTTTTAAATTAAATAATTTTTGTGATTCATTGACATACACAAGCACTATTCATTAGAGATATAATATTGATAATTATATTGATGAATGAGAAATATATTATGTTATTTCAAGGCTCCCAATAATTTTATTTTTTATTACTCTTAGTTTAAATGTTAGTAGGTTAGTTAGCTAAAACTTGGTAATCAAAACTAATGTAGGTCCAAATCTATTTTTATTAACAATCTATCTTAGACAACAACTATAGTTGTAGAAGAGTCCCAGTGTGGAAACTAAAGACATAGAATTGAAGAGTGGAATCATGTAAGTGAACTTAGAAAGTCAAATTTTAATTGTATATAACTTGCCTTAAGTGAAAATTTCACCCTACACCCATTGCGAGCAAACTTTATAGCTATCTCAAACTTTTTCAAACAAATGTCAATTTCAATGCAATATTCATCACAACTCTAATTACACAATTCAATATTCATATTTTATAATAATTCCTCTACAATATTTAACATAAAATTTACTATTTATATCTCTCTATATTTCCTATTTAATATTATATTGTTTATAAATTAAATATCATTACCACATTATATATGTATTCTACATGTTTTATTATATATAATTCATTTATTCAAATTACAATTTTTCATTCCCAAATTTAGAAATCTAAGGATTTTCCCAATCCAAACATGTAACCTATCGCTGAGATATGTATATTCAATATTAAAACATATGTATGAATCACCTAATTTATGTGTTCTACAGTTGGAATTATTTTTCGCATGGGGCAACGACATAAGAGTTGGATCTGTCACCATTATTGGGCTAGTCAAGAGTTTCTTTCACTCCCATCTTTGACTTCTAGAGCTTCCCTACACTCATTATAGTGAGAACAACATTGTTGGAAAATGAGGTATCATATCCATACCAAAAAAATGAAAAAATAAAAGTATATAAAGTTATTTATTAGTATAAATATTTTAAATATATTTATTTTTAAAATGTGGAGAAATATTAATATTAAGGATTTTATTTTAGATTTTTAATATATTATAATATTAATAATTTTATTACATTTTTCGTAAATTTTTCATTGTTTAGTGATAAATTTTGTCAATCTAACTACATTAATATATAAAGTTTTGAAAATTTGATAAAAAGAGATTCCAAACTCTACATTATGATTAAAATATTATTATTTTTCAACTGAATTCTGTTAGGAAAAATAAAAAAAACCTTTTATAAATGATCCTAAAATATATATCAAAACTGATGTCGAAATTACACACATCAGAACCCACAATCACCTTTAAATACTATTATAAAATGTCTCTTAACATAATTACAAAATTATATGACCATGCAAAGATAATTTTACTTTTAATGCCACTGAAATGAAGAAACCAAACCACCATATCTTGATTTAAAAGCATTACCTTTGTTGTTACTTCTCCATAGATAAACGAGACACTGAATATTACGAAAGTATATACAAGACCAACATCTTTTGAGTATACACTCTCGTGTATACTTTTTCCCTATTCTCCATCTACATCTACTTGAATTTATCAAATAGCAATGGGGTTTTCCTTTGTTATGGTAGTAAAACGATTCCTAAAATGATTACATTACATCAAGCATGGAATGAATCAAGCCACATGATAGGAAAAAAAGAATAACCTGGAAATTTTAATGTGTGGAAAGCCATCTAACAATTATGGCTGCATATCTTCCTATTATTTTCAATGAGTAAGGAAGCAATACAAATAGTTCAAATATTTCAAACTCTCTTATGTGGCTAGTCATATCAAACATTCAAAGTCATATTTAAATTAATTATGACATCACATTTGCATAATAGTCAACCCCAACAAATGACATTTATAAAATGTATTTCATCTATCATGCATAGTTTGCATCATTACATACACAATTATATGTATGTGTGCACACAATTACGTACATAGTCATTCATGTAGGGGATTAGTTAGGAATATGTGTTAGGAACAAACAATGCAATTTGATAGGTTCCATAATTTTTTAAAATCATGATAAGTCTTAAAAGAGAACACATTTGTTTGATAAGTTATTGGGTTTTTTTTTTTTTTTTAAATTTATTTTTAAAGAGTTTATATTAATATAAAAATATGAGAGTTATAAGAGAGTTTGCGAAAAAAGTTTGTCAGTAAGAGAGTCTATTATAACGATATGTTAGATTCAATCTAAGAAACAAAAATGAGGCCAAAAATATAAGAAACAAAAAACTAAGTTAAGCTTAGAAAAATTCTAGAACATTAAAAAAAAAAAATAGACACTTAAGTAGCAATAGCGAAGAGATCAATAGTTTAGGGGTCGTAATCAAGAGGATCACACCAGCCACAACTTAGAAGATCCTTCCCCTCAATAATAGGCTCCCATCCAGATTCAGTGGCTTGTTATTCACCCTCATCTTACGCCTCAAAAATTTGCACATTGTGGTGGAGAGAAATAGACAAAGTAAGCTAGGGGAAGCCTTTATCTAGTAGTGGTTTTCTACCACCCTACGAACTCTCAAGTGGGAGGATCCACCTGAACTTGTCTGTGAGATAGTACTTAGAGAAATTAATATTTTAACTCATAAAACGTACACATGCTAAATATATAAAGTACCAAACTTGAAAGAGGTTAAATTGATTGCAATAACAAATAAAAAGGATACTTAGTTGGGTTTATTTATGCAAGTAGATCTGGCTTAGACACCAGAGAAGTGTGTAGGTTAGATTAAGGAAATATTATTTATGTAACAACAAACACTACCATCAACCCTGAGATACTATCGTCAATGCTATTATCTATGCTATAACATTATTGTCCTATATAGAATATCCATCAGATATCAATGCAACCAACTTCATCATTTTGGGTTTTATATCACCTTTATGATGATGGCATCAAATCACTAATACAAGTTTTCACTTTCTTCTTATCAACCAAACCATATCTCTTCACCCTTATTTACCCTTAGAATGAGATTTAAGAAAAATGGGTTAGTGAGATCATAATGTTGAACTGACCTCAAAGACCCCTCTATCAATGAGTGCTACCTACATAGCCTGTATTCTAAGGAGGGTCTTATACTTATATAGTTCTAACTTATGTGTGGGATTGTGTGTGAACAATGGTGTAATATATTATATGTAGACGTATGCAGTGATCTAGCTTGTAACTTGATAAATACCACTCATGAACTGTTCTTTTGATGCTTCAAACCTTTTGTATGATTGATCCTACAAATGATAAACAAATATGGATGAATAGAGCAGATTAAATAAGTTGTGTGATTTATTGAATGAGCCTTGGTAGTTGCTTTCTTGGTATTTTCTAGATGTACAATGAGAAGGTGTAGAATTTTATTTATAACACACATTTTAAAAATATCTCTGAGTAGGGTTTAATAAGATAAATAGGCCAACACATAAGTTTAGAAAACTTTGTGATTTAGATGAATATCGAGTATTGGACACTAATTAAAGATTTGTACATTAGTGTTGATGTTATCATCCCTTTGTGGTCAATAGTGTCTAAAAGGTTAGAAAGTATGTATGGATCTATAACTGATAGTGAAGGATGTATATAATGTTTTGAGCTTTCTATAGTGTATAGGTTGTCTTGTTCATAACAATGTTATGATTCAAACTATAAGACAATCATTTAGGCATAGTCAGGTCATGTATGTGAAAATTTTGATAGCGAAAAGGCCTATAACTGAAGGGTGGAGCCCCAATTGATATTTGTCAAACTTTAAAGACTTGGATGCTATAAATATTCAATTTTAAAATATTCATTATCATTCCCTCCGCATTAATCTAGTAAAACATAATGTGTAATTACTAGGTTAAAGGAAATAAATGTCCACATGGTTGTGTAAAACACACCTTATCTTTGCTTGAGCCCTCTTTTAATGTTTGCTAGTGTATGAACTATAACCAAAATCATGTTAAAGTATAAATCAGTGCATATAGTCTAAGTTTTGAAATAATTCAAATGCTTGAAAATAAAGGGATCAAAGAGGAGTACATTTATGTGTTGATGCAACCATGTTTCCTTTTTTGGTATTCTTCTTAATAAATATGAAGCATTGGATTTGAGGGAGGTTAAGACTTAAACCTTGGAGATTTGAAGAGGCATATTTGAAGGTATCATGCCCCAAGTCTAGTGTAAGAGTGAGTTTTGACATGACCATCGAGATCACTAAATCTCAATCACTCAACTCAAGTGTGAATACATAATCTAGTGAGGGTGAGTCAATTAATCAACTAATCCTATAAATATGGTGAATTTGGATGATTTAATCAACCCAACCAATAAATATAGTGAATTTGAACAATACATATAAAGAGAACCAACTTTTGTAGATAAAAAAGGTTCGATAGTAATAGTTCCTAGTGTAAATGGTGCTTCCTAGTGATAGTAATCTAGAGATATAAAAGTAAATTTGTAAGTTTTGGTGCATTAGCATGGAATATGCACCTCTATTATGTATCAAATTAATTATGTATTAAAAATCTAAAAAACTATTTTTCAAACCTATGCAAAATCAGTGAAATGTATAAGATTCTAACCTAAGTGTATATTTGAATTATGTAATTGTATTGGAGATTGTGTAAGTCTAAATGTCATGCTTTTGTGACATACCCCAACTAAAATATGTAGATACTAAGAACTAAGTAAGTGGGGGGTTCACATATTTATGAAATGACCCTGCTAAAATCTAAAAACTATGTAAATGTGGAGCATGACTTTTTGACATGCCCCCTCTTTTGAGGTGAGTGATATAGAATATGGTAGTTACTTTACCTCAAAATGATAATGGAATTATATTATCTTTGTATTAATCATGTAGCATACAGAAGTAACATGTCTAATTAGATATATTGATGAAATTCACATTATGTAATCACATCAAGCCCTAAGATGCATGATATGTATCATGGTAACATCGAGAGAGTAATAGTAAAAGCTCAATAATAAATCAACCACACACACAATATCACTCAATAAAATGCAAAATTAATGATCCAAGGAGACCTCATACAAGGGGCATGTTCAAATTTTGCACAATCAAAATACAATAACATATTCAAGTGTTTGATTTACATATAATGACATTCAAATGGCCAAACAACATACAATGGCATATGGGCCAATAAGCTTGGAACATATTCAAATATTCCACAAGTAAGATAATATCCAAAAAATAAAAACACTCAAGTAAGTGACAATGTGAATAAATAAAATATAAGAAACCAACATAATCATATCATACTAGTCCCTATATATATGTGTTATCAAAATATGTCATATAACATAGCATATAAAGTATGTTATGAAAGATACGAGCATCTATATAGACATATGTAAGAATTAAAATATAAGCTCGAACATGATAATGTAGTAATCATAAAACAAGGATATGTAACCTAAATCAATCATGATAAATGAAGCAAATGCCCCCAACATACTATATTTCATGGGTAGAGGAGAGGTCCAACATCTATATGTGCATATATCATGTGGTTTTGGTATGCCTATATCACACTCAAGTATGAGTGAAACATATATGTGTATATAAAAATATATATGGTTTTAGATGATATTTTGTGATTATGTAGCACCTCAATATTGTACACTTAGCAAACTTAGATCTTGGTTTTTTTTCCTAGTTCTACACATGCCTTATTTCTACAAGCCTCACATCTACTCTATCTTGTGCCCCTTGGCATATATATTAGTCTGACCATCCTTACGTTTATGACATAGACATCTTATCTTTTCCAGAATGCTTAAAATGTACCAATCTTACATGTATGCATGTTTTGATCTTGTACCTGCTTTCTTGCTCCCTAGTTACTAACATCTAAGACCTACACAAGCCTTGCCACTACTATCCTAACATGACGTAAGTGTCCAATGCCATAAGGTAATACAATTTACAAATGAAACATATTATAATGGTGGGTCTAAGTGATTTAATGTGAGTTTTCTCTTAATTGGATTGGTATAAATATAATATAAACCCTCATTCATTCTTCACCTAGCAATCAGACTAAAAGAGCATTTAAGAAGCACTCAAGTTACCAAAAGCTTTCATATTACACCTATTCTGATATCAATCAAAGGAACAACCTAGTTATAGGTTTGAATTACTCAAGGATAAGTCATAGGTATTATTTTATAACTTACAAGCTAGGTTACTATTGTAATTGATTTACACACATTGTATGATTCACACTCAAAACAACACATAGTGGAGAATTAAATAGTTTGAGGCCCTCTTTTAGAGTATTGGCTATGTAGGCAATGTCTTTTGATAGTGGGGTCATTGTGGGTCAACATTATATCATGTGCCCACTAACCTATTTTTACCCAAGGTCATATTGAAGATAGAAATATAGGGTTTTGACATTTCATGAGGAGTGGTATTTTATGACCTAGATGTAAATGCACTAGAGCAAAGGTGAAGCCAAACCTAGAAGCATAGAGGTGGTCACATCCTATTTTAGATGATATATTATAATTTGGACACTAATTTTGAACCTAGGTAGTAACATCGATGCAACCATACATGGACGACACAAATACCTAGAGATCTAGAGGCAGATCTAGAATTTGACAGTTGTTCCAAAACTATCTTCCCTCTTACATTTAACCTGTACTATATCCATATTTAAATTAGCATCAAAACTAGCTAAGTAGTCTCTTTTATGTCATTTCCATATCTAGCATAGATGTACTTCACGCTAATAGATTATCTCAATTTAATAAATTTAGTATACATTACATCTCAATTTATTACATTAATTGGCATGTTGTGGATATGATATTCACCTTTGTGCCCTATCATTTATATATCCTTAACCCTATCTACCCAAGTAAGATCCTAATCTAAATTAGGGTAAAACATTTGGTGAACCTGATGTGAAGTCCAAATGGTATATAATGCACATCCTCCTTCATCATATTATGGACACCCGCTAGATGTGGTTATTGGAACTTACATGCAACATATACCTCCTACAATTCATAAACCTACCATTTCCTTTGATGATAGTGAAATTAATCATGAGGAATCTAATCTTCATTCTCTATTCATTTGAGCATAACTTGATAAACACCCTATATGTATTTTTATGATTGATAGTGGTATAAGAAAAAATGTTTTCACCATGACATTACTTATGAATCTAGGTTATACTCATCATGATTTACACCACTCTACTAGATTAGTTAGAACATTTGATGGAACCTCCCAGAAGCTTCATGGCAAGATACATCTACCTTTATAGGGCAATCCCACACATGTAGTTATTACTTTCTAAGTTATACCTTTTATGTGTGTCTTTAACATGTTGTTAGGATGACCTTAAATTCATACTCTTTGACTAGTACCTTCTACAATGCGTAAGTGTGTTAAGTAAATTCATGTAAATCAGGTAATTATAGTTTTTGTTATTCCATATGAGCATCATATTAAATAATATAAATTCATAACTATGTAGTTAATTATCAAGTCTATTAAGGCTAATCCACCATAAAAGGGTAAGAAACAAGTAATCACCTTTACTAGGTGGCCAGTTCTTGAAAGACTTTTACATCAAAGACTAATGGTGGGTTCCATGGAATCCTCATCTTCCATGTACCATATCCATATATCCAGAGCACATAAATAGGTTCTTATTATTTCTATTCAAAAGATACCATAGATTACTAAGATATGGTTTTCAAGAACCCTTATTCCTTCCATTCATACTTCACAACCTCAAAGTTATATTATACATACATTAGACATAAAAGATACTACAATGACTGATATTTTACCTATACATGCTCCTTGGTAGTACCATAATTTTATTGCACCAAGATTATAATGGAGAGATACATGTGATCATACTTTCAATTAGATCATAGGATGATCTTGTCTCTTCTAAAATACCAAAAAAATAAAAATAAAATCCAGAAACATTTTTAGCACATACATGTTCTATCGGCTCCTTGGCATCTATGTGTTAGTTCCATGTTGAGGACTAACATATCATTTACTCATACATAAATATTTAAAAGCATACAATGATACATGATACACTTAGGGGTGTTGTTATTTCCCACTCTCACGTCACCAATATGTTGGGGGTATCCATCTTTTATTATCTTGATACACACAGGGTATGTGATTCAATAATCACTCTACATTATTATGTTTTAGATTACATAGGTGCTTCCACATGCAATATCCATGCTTATATATTTCACATGGTACTTGATATTATATGTTTCACATGATAATTTATATGACATGTACTTTATCTCTGATGTTTGTTTTCATGTTTCTGGTTTTGTCTATGCTACACTTAGAGTGTCATTAGAGTGTGCTCTTTTTCCCCAGCATTTTTTAAAATATTCTTATAAATGTTAATATATTTATATTAATAATATAATATTTATTTAATTAAAACAAAAAATTAACTAAATAACTAAATTTATATTGAAAATATTATACTGATTCCAAAAACAAAGTTATTTATAAATAAATAAATGAAAGATGAGATAAAGGGAGCTAGGGCCAAGGAAGATAACATCAATGAGATAAGCAAAGGTACTTAAATATTTAATGGAATTTATTAAGTTCTCAAAGTTATTTGACATATGTTTAGATAAATCTTGCAAAAGATTTATTGATCAAGTATTTTTTTCTTCTTCTTTATAATTCACTAAATATTTTTCTTAGAGATGGAAACTATGAATCAAATTTGGGATATAAAAGGATTTAGTATCTAAAAATTATTAAAATATATAGTTAACCAAAACAATCAATCATTATTAGTGTATAAGTACATAACAAGATTTGAATTTAGTTGGAGCTAAATCAAAACTAACCGACTTATCAACCGATCTACATCTCATTAAATTTTTATTGATCAAAAGTTGTTGAATATTAGATAAACAATGTGATGTGTAGTTTTCAGAAGAAATTTTCTTAGCATAAATAAATTACATATTTTCCCCCTATTTTCTATCTTTCATCTACTCGAATTTACCAAATAGAAATGAGTTTTTACTTTGTTATGGTAGTAAAACATTTCCTAGAATGATTACATTACATGTAAAACCATCACAACAAGCATGGAATGAATCAAGCCACATGAGAGCAAAAAATATAACCTGTAAATTTTAATGTGTGGAAAGCCATCTGGCAATAATAATTCTATATTTCCTATTATTTCCAATTAATAAGGAAGCAATACAAATAGTTTAAATATCTCAAACTCTCTTATGTGGCTAGTCATATCAAACACTTAAATTCATATGTAAATTAATTATGACATCATATTTGCATGATGGTCAACCCCAATGAATGACATTTATAAAATGTATTTTTAATTATTACATACACAATTATATGGGTCACACATACACACTCATGGATTTCCCTAACATACGATATGTATGCATGCATGGAATCGCATACATAGTCATTCATGTAGGGGACTGGTTAGGAATATGTGTTAGGAACTGTCAAGTCAAAAAATTTAAATCTGACAAAGGGAACAAATAATGTAATTCTATAGACTCCAAAAAAATTTAAAATCATGTTAAGTCCCAAAATATAACACCTTTTTTATAATCCATGTGTTTTTATTTTGGGAATGAAATAGATCTTATATAATTAATATAAAAATATGAAAAATTCAAGACTATTCATAAAAAAGTTTTGACGGTAAGAGAGCACGTTACAATGACACACTAGAATCAACCTAAAAAACAAAAATGAGGTTAAAAGTATAAGGAACATAAAACTAAGCTAAGCCTATAAAAGCTCTAGAACATTAAAAAAATAGACACTTAACTGGCAGTAGAAAAGAGATCATTGGCGTAGGGCTCGTGATCAAAAGGATCACCCCAACCACAACCTGAATATCCTTCACTTTAATAATTGGGTCCCATCCATAATCATTGGCTTGTTGATCAACCTAATCTTGGGCCTCATAAATTTATACATTGTGGTGGGGATAAATAGACAATGCAAGCCAAGGGAAGCCTTTATCTAGTGGTGGTTTTTTTCCACCCTACAAACTCTCAAGTGGGAAGATCCATCTGTGCTTGTCTATGAGAGTCAAAAAACCCTAGGCTTGCAGATGGCCATGTGTTATTTTGTCTTATATATTTCTATTTTTTATATTAGAAGAATTAAAAGTCACATAAATCAGTATGAACTTGTAAGTGATTTTTCATCGCTACCTAACTACAAATTCACTATTTCACTCCTAAGCTTGTCCATCATGTATTTATCTTCATATTGGTAATAATGTTAGCATATATAGTATTCATCAACTAAATATGATACATGTACAATTTATAAGTTTCTATTGGAGAATCATATAATGAATTTTTTTCTTAGTGCAATGTTATGGAGGGTTCCCTCTCTTGAACTATTTTAGTAATATATTTATATTATTCTACTCAGCTACCAATAATATATGAGTATTTTTTCTTTTATGATTTTATTAATGTGTGTTTAACCCTAAATTTAGATTGGTGGGGATAGCATTAAAAATATAGAAGTAACTTAAGCATAACGGTGATAAACTAATCTATAGCAAGAATATTAATTACAAACTTAGAGAAATGAATATTCTAACTTATAAAAATAGGACATGCTAAATATAGAAAATACCAAACTTGAGATTTTAAATTGATTGCAATAACAAAGAAAAAGGATACTTAATTGGGTTTATTTGCACAAGTAGATCTGGCTTAGACACCAATAGAAGTGTGTAGGTTAGATTATGTGAATATTGTTTTTGTATCCAAAAACACTATCATCAACCTTCAAATACTACTGTTAATGCTACTATTGGTGTTGAAAAACTATTGTCCTATACAAAATATCCACCAAATATCGATGCAACCATTTTCATCATTTCATGTTTTCTATCACCTTTATAATGATGCCATCAAATCTAAAATGCATATTATCACTCTATTCTTATTGTTCAAACCCTGTCTCTTCACCCATTCTTTACACTTAGAATGAGATTTAAGAAAAATGGGTTAATGATATCATACTTTCAAGTTGACCTCAAAGACCCCTCTATCAATGAGTGCTACCTACTAGCTAATATTACAAGGATGCCTTATATTTATATAATTCTCCACTATGTATGGCAGTGTGTGAACAATGGTGTAATATGTTATATGTAGATGTATGCAATGATCTAGATTGTGACTTGACAAATATTAATCATGAACTATTATTTTTATGCTTATAACCTTTTTTATGATTGATCTTACAAATGATAAATAAACATGGATGAATAAGGCAAATTAAATAAGTTATGTGATTTTTTGAATGAGCTTTAGTAGGTGTTTGCTTGGTATTTTCGAGATGTAGAATGAGAAGGTGTAGACTTGTATTTATAACACGCCTTTTGAAAATATCTCTAAGTAGGCTTTAATAATAAAAATAAGCCAACCAATAGCTTTCTAATAGTTTTTAATTTAGATGACTATTGATAATTAGACACTAAATAAAGATTTGTACACTAGTGTTGACACTATTATCCCTCTATGGTCAGTAGTGTCTAGAAGGTTAAAAGGTATGTATGGATCTATCACTGATAGTGAAGTATGTATATCAAGTTTTGAGCTTTTTTTAGTGTATAGGTTGCCTTGGTCATAACAATGTTATGATTTAGACTATAAGACAATCATTAAGGCATAGTCATATCATGTATACCATCCTTTTGATAGTGAAAAGGTATATAAATGAAGGGTAGATCCTTGATTGATATTTATCAAATTTTTAAGACTTATATCATACAAATATTCAATTTCAATATCTTCATTCTCCTCCCCACCACCTTAATTTGGTAAAACCTAAGTATGTAATTACTAGGATAAAGTAAATAAATGTGCACCTGGTTATGTACAGTGCACCTTATCTTTGCATGATCCCACTTTAATGTTTGCTAGTGTATGACATATAAAGAAAATAATATTACAATATAAATCAGTGCATATAATATAAATTTTTAAATAATTGAAATTCTTGAAAATAAAGAGAGTAAGGAAGGAGTACACTTGTGTACCGATGTAACCATGTTTCCTCTTTGGTATTCTCCTTAGTAAATATGCTTCCTTATGAATCATTAGAGTTGAGGTAGGTTCAAACCTAAACCTTGGATATTTTAAGAGGGATATTGGAAGGTATTATCCCCCCAATTCTAGTGTAAGGGTGAGTTTTGACATGACCATCGAGATCATTAAATATCAATCACATAAATAAAGTTTGAATATATAATCTGGTCAAGGTGAGTCATTTAATAAACTAATCCCATAAATCTGGTGATGTTGGATTATTTAATCAACCAAACATATAAATCTAGTGAAGTTGAATGATTTAATCAGTTCAACATATAAAGAGAACCAACTTTTGTAGACAAAAAAGGTTTGATAGCAATATTTTTTGGTGTAAACAATGCTTCTTGGTGATAGTAATCTAAAGATATAAATGATAAATTTATAATTTTTGGTGCACTAGCATGGAATATGCAACTCTATTATGTATCAACTGAAGTATATGTGTCACAAATCTAAAAACCTATTTTTTAAATCTATGCAAAATCAATGCATTGTATAAGATTCTAACCCAAGTGTATATCTAAATTATGAAATTTTAATGGAGAATGTGCAAATATAGAGGTCATTCCTTTGTGACATTCCCCTAATAAAATGTGTAGATACTAATAATTGAGTAAGTGGGGAGTTCACATCTTTATGAAATACCCCCACTAAAATCTTAAAACTATGTAAATGTGGAGGTCATAACTTTTTGACATGCCCCCATTGATATGCACCCTATTTTGAGGTGAGTGAGATAGAACATGGTAGTTACTTTACCTCAAAATGATAAGGTAATTATGTTATCTTTGTATGAATCATGTAACATATAGGAGTAATATGAATAGTTAAATATATCAATGAATCTCGTAGTATGTAATCACATCAAGCCCTAAGATGTATGATATGTATCATGGCAACATCTAGAGAGTAATAGAATAATCATAGTAATAAATCAACCACACAAACAATAGAACTCAATGTAATTCAAAATAAATTATCCAAAGAGACCTCATATAAGGGGCATGCTCAAATTCTACACAATCTATATATAATGACATATTCAAGTCTTTGATTTACATATAATGACATTTTCAAATGTTCAAACAACATACATTGGCAAAGGGCCCAAAAAGCTACAAACATATTCAAATGTTTCACAAGTAAGATAATATCCAAAATAAATATATACTCAAGGAAGTTACAATGTGAATAAATGAAGTATAAGAAACTAGCATAAGCATATCATACTAGTTCCTACATATATGTGTTATCAAAATATGTCATATAACATAGCATATAAACTATATTGTGAAAGATATGAGCATATATATAGATATATGTAAGAATTAAATATAATATCAAACATGATAATGTAGTAATAATAAAAATGGATATGTAACCTATATCAATCATGATAAATGAATTAAATACCCCAACATACTATATGACATGGATAGAGGAGAGGTCCAACATCTATATGTGTATATATATTGTGATTGTGGTATGCCTATATCACACTCAAATATAAGTGAAACATATATTAATATATAAATTGTAGATGATATTTTGTGATTATTTATCACCTTAGTCTTGTACACATGAAAAACTTAGACCTTGGTTGTTCCTCTTAGTTATACACATGCCTTACTTCTACAAGAATCACATCTAGTCTATCTCATGCCCCTTGTAATATCTCTTACTCTTACCATCCTTATGTTGATGACACACACATTCTATCTTGCCTAGAATGCTTAAAATGTACTAATGTTACACCTATGCATGTTTTGAGATTGTACCTACTCTCCTTCTCCCTAAAGACTAATGTCCAAGACAAGTAGTAGCATCAAGATTACTATCCTAATCTAATGTAAGTGTTTAATGCTTTAATTTCATCTAATTTACAAATGAAATGTATAAAAATGGTGTACCTAAGTGATTTAATGTGAGTTATCTCCTGATAGGATTGGTATAAATACAATATCAACCCTCATTCATTCTTCATCTATAAATCAGATAAAAAGAATATTCAAGAAGCACTCCAGTTACCAAAATCTTTCATATTCTACCTATTTTGATATCAATAAAATGAACAACCTAGTTACAGGTCTAAATTAATAAAGGAAAAGTCATAGATCTTATTTTTCAAGTTATAATCTAGGTCATTGTTGCACTTACATTACACACATTGCATGATTTACACACAAGCTAACATATAGGGAATAACTACATGAGTTTGAGGCCCTCTTATGGATTACTAGCTATGTAGGTATTGCCCTTTGATAGTGGGGTTATTTTGGATTAGCTTGACATCATGAGCTCACCAACCCATTTTTAATCAAGGTCACACTGAAGATATAAAGTTAGGATTTTGAAATTTCACCAGGAGTGATAATCCATGGCCCAGATATAAATTCATTAGAGTGAAGGACAACACAAACCTAGAAGCATTTAAGTGGTCACACCCTATTTCAATTGATATTTTATATTAGACACTAATGTTGAACTAAGGTAGTAGCATCGATGAAATCGTCCAGAGCTGACACAACTATTTAGAGATCAAGATTCATCAGATCTAGAATCTAATGGTTGTTATACAACTATCTTCCTTCCTTTTAGCCTATGCTAGATCCAGATATACATTAGCATTAGAATTAGCTAAGTACTCTCTTTTATGTCATTTATATATCTAACATAGTTTTACTTCACACTAATATCTTATCTTAGTTTAACAAATTGAGTATATGGTATATCTTAGTTTAGCACATTAATTTGCATGTTATAGATTTGATATTCACCCTTATGCACTATCATTTATATATCTTTAATCATATCTACATAAGTAGGATCCTAATCTAAATTAGGGTGAAACATTTGGTGAACCCGACATGAATTCCAAATGGTATATAATGCACATCCTCATCCATCATATTATGGACACCCACTAAATGTGCTTATTGGTACTTACACACAATATATACCTCCTATGGTTCATAAACCTACCATTTATTTTGATGATAGTGAAATTAAGGATGAGAAATATGATATTCATTCTTTATTGATTAAATCATACCTTGATAAACACCTCACATGTAGTGTTAGTATTTATAATGGTACAAGCAAAAATGTTTTCACCATGACATTACTTATGAATTTGGGTTATACTCATCACAATTTACACCTCTCTACCATATTAGTTAGAACATTTGATGGAACATCATAGAAGGTTCATGGAAATATTTATCTACCTTTATAGGTTAGTCCTACATATGTAGTTACTAATTTCTAAGTTATACCTTTTATGAGTGTCTTTGACACATTATTGGGATGGCCTTAGATTCATCCTCTTTGAGTAGTACCTTATACAATGAATAGGTGTGTTAAGTAGATTCATGCTAATCAGGTAATTATGGTTTTTGGTATTCCATATAATCATCCTATTAACTAAGATGAATTCATACCTAGACAATTAATTATCAAGTCTGTTAAGGCTAATCCACTGTAAAAGGGTAAGCAACAATCAATCCCCTTTACTATGTGGCCAATACTTGAGAAACCTTTACATAAGAGACTGATGGTGGGTTCCATGGAATCCTCATCTTATATACACCATATTCAGATATACAAATAACTTAAACATGCTCCTATTATTTATATTCCAAATAAATCATAGAGTACACAAAGATGGGTTCCAAGAATCCATGATCCTTCTATTTGTAATTCATGACCTTAAAGTTATACTATACATATGCCAAGCATTAAATATACTACAATGACTGATATTTCACCTATACATGATCCTTGGTAGTACCATCAGTTTATTTCACTATGATCCAAATGGAGAGATACATGTGATCATAATTTGGATGAGATCATAGGATGATCTTGTCTCTTCTAAAATACCAAAAAAAATATAAAAACATTTTCAGCACATAGAAATACTATTGGCTCCTTGACATCTATGTGTTAGTTCTATGCTAATGACTAATATATCATTTATCCTACATACACATATACATGCATACAATGATACATGATATACTTAGGTATGTTGGGATTTATTTTTACTCATGCCATTAGGATGTTGGGGGAATCCATCCTCTATTATCTTAATACATGCATGTTATGTGATTCGATGATGACTCTACATTATCATGTTTGAGCTCACATAGGTAATTACACATGCCTTATCCATTCTTATTTATTTCACATGGTACTTGATATGATATGTACTTGATGTTTTTTCTAACACATTTAATTCATTAGACATTATGACATGTTTATGTTAGTTGTTTATACTTTTCATTTATACACTTCCTTGAGTGTTTTACCTTACTATTGTCTTACTTGTTAGAGTATTAAAATATGCTCCATTGTATGTGGCCACTGTGCCTATGTTTGCATTCTTGAATATTTGAATATGTCATTGACTTCTTGGATATTTGAATATGTCATTTCTTGTTATACAGACATTTGAATATGTCATTTCTTGTTGTATAGACATTTGAATATGTCGTTACTTATTGTATGGACATTTGAATATTTCATTCCTTTCTTCTTTAGATAGTTGACTAAGTTATGTCCATTTAGTTTTGTAGAATTTGAATATGCCTCTTGTTTACAGTCTCCTTGGACCATCACCTTTGGACTTGATTTTGAAAGATCTTGTGTGTGTGTGTGTGTTTGTGTGTGTTTAATTAATGAGCATGTACTATTACTATCTAAATGTTGTATTGATCTTTATCATCTAGGAATACATGTGATCACATTAGTTCTATGTGATTCAATGATACATTTACCTATATATGTTTCCTTTTATATGCTACATGGTTATAGATTTTATAGTTGGCTTATCCTTTTGAGGTGAGGTAAATTCAAGGTAATATTTTGACCTCACCTTAAATGGGAGGGGGCATATTAGCAGGGACATGCTTGGTAAGCACATTCTTCACACTTTGCATAGTTTGAATATTCAATGGGGGCATGTCATATGGACATGGCTTCCACACATTCACAATTTATAGATTACAGTGGGGGCATGCTTTGGAAGCATGTTATCCACATTTATTTAATATTTGGTACTTATACTAGTTTGCATATTTAGTGTGGAATATCATTGGGACATGTCTTTCTCACATTCATAGTTTTTAGTGGGTTCATGCTTTAGAAGTATGCTCACAAAATTCATTCATTATAGTACTTATATCGATTCACAAATTAAATGGGGGCATTCTTTGGAAGCATGTTATCCATACCTATTTAGTATTCAACATCTCCAATTTATAGTGGGGGGAATTCTATAGAAGCATATCCTCTACATTGGTACTTAAACTAGTTTTTAAATTTCTCTATGTATAGCAGGGACATGCTTTGGAAGCATGTCCTCCACACTTACATGGTTATCCAAATTAACCAAATCACATATTTATATGATTCATATTCATAGTTATGGTATAATTATATACATCTTACCATTGTTATGCATAGTTTTAAGATGATACATATCTAAGGTGCATATGCTATGAAACATGTGCCTAGTATTTAAAAATCCAAATCAATTTAGATTCTAAAACCATTGCACCTAATGATACCCATCATATTTTTATTTACTTTAGAGATCCAATATATTGTATTAATTGTTTCATATTTTGGTATAGTTGAGATGATTAAATCATTCAATCTCACAAAGTTTTCATTTTGGACTTGATCATCAAAAGTCACCAAGTTATAAGTATCATTGGGTTGCATGGTTGAGCTAATCTCAAATACCAGGTGAGAACTCACTTTTACTCCAAATATGGGGGCATGTACATGTACATTCCACTCTCTCTCTCTCTCTCTCTCTCTCTCTCTCTCTCTCTCTCTCTCTCTCTCTCTCTCTCTCTCTCTCTCTCTCTCTCTCTCTCTCTCTCTCTCTCTCTCTCTCTCTCTGATATATACACTCTAAATACTTATATATATTTATGCTAATCATTGGTTTTGTGTGCCCAAAATTTTAAAGATAAGATGGATACTAATATTGAAGAGTGTGTCCTTACAATGATACATATTTTGAAAAAATAAATTGTTAATAGGTAAGGTGGTTACATCAACACATAGGTGTGCTCCTAAACCTTTCTCTTTCAACTTCAATACATTTGAAGTGATTAATTCTATACAGGTTACCATTTTATATATAATTTTAGCATGAGACATATCTAAGGTTCATATGCTATGAAACATGTGCTTGATATTTCAAAATCCAAATCAATTTCAGATTCTAAAACTATTGGGAATAATGATACCCCTCATACTTTTACGTACTTTAGTGATATAATATATTATAATAGTTGGTTCATAGTTTAGTATGGTTAAGGTGATTAAATCACTCAATTTGCAAAGTTTTCATTTTGTACTTGATCATCAAAATTCACTAGGCTATAAGTATTAATGGGTTGCATGATTGAGCTAATCTCAACTACCAGGTGAGAACTCACTTTTACTCCAATGTTTGGGGCATGTGCATGCAAATCTCTCTCTATCTATCTCCTTGGATATATGCCTTCTAAATATTTATATATATTTGTGATAATCATTAGTTTTGTGTGCCCCAATTTTTAAAGATAAGACAGATAATAATCTTGAAGAGTGTGTCTTTACAATGATACATATATTGAAAAAAAAAACTTTCTAATAGGTAAGGCGATTACATCAACACACAGATGTACTTCTAAACATTGTTCTTTCAATTTCAATATATTTCAGGTATGTTTGACCTAGATTATATGCACTAGTTATACAATGTAACATGTTATTGGTTGTAAGTTAGTCCCCAACAAATAACTCAAATTTAACTCCATCAAAACACTCAAATTCAACTCAAGAAAATACAAGGTGTGCATACACACCCAGGTACTTATTAAAGGAATTATCAATTTCATTACTAGATTAAAGTGGGGGGAGGGAATGTAGATGATATTTTGCAATTATGTATCACCTCAATATTAGAAACTTGGAAAAATTAAACCTTGGTTATTTCTCTTAGTTTTACACATGCCTTCCTTTTACCAGCCTCGTATCTAATCTATCATGTGCCCCTTAGCATATCTCTTAGTCTGACCAGTCTTATATTGATAGCATAGACATCCTATCTTACCCAAAATTCTTACAATATACTTAACTTGCAACTTTATAAGTTCTAAGCCTATACCTAATTTTATGCTCCCTGGACACTAATGTCTAGAATAAACAACATCATCAATGTTACTATCTTGACCCGACAGAAGTTTCTAGTTCCTTAAAGTCATATAATTTATAAATGAAATGTATTACAATGGTTGGCCTAAGTAATTTAATGAAATTTATCTACTGATAGGATTGGTATAAATATAATATCAACCCTCATTCATTCCTACCTAGCAATCATAAAAAAAGATGATTCAAGAAGCACTCAAGTTATCCAAATATTTCTATTCTTATCTATTATGATATTAGTCAAAATAATAACCTAACTATAGGTATTAAATGCTAAAGGAGAATTCATAAGGTCTTATTTGTAAAGTTACAAGCTAGGTCATTATTGTACTTGTTTTACACACATTGCATGATTCACACATAATCCAAAATGTAGGGGATAACTACATGATTCTAAAGCCCTATTATGTAATATTGGCTATGTGGGTAGCATCTTTTGACAATGGGGTCATTTCAGGACATTGCAACATCATGTGCCTACTAACCCATTTTCCTCTATGGTCACATTAAATATATAAACCTAGGGTTTTGTCACTTCTCTAAAATCAATAGTCCATGACCTAGATATAAATGCACTATATTTAAGGTGAATCAAAACCCATAAGCATCTAGGTGGTTTCATCTTATTTTAGTTGATATTTTGTAATGGACACTAACATTAAACCTAGACAGTAACATCAATGCAACCATATAGGGTTCACATAATTGTCTAGATAGTCAGAGGCACCATATCTAGGATCTAATGATTGTTCTATAATTGGCTTCCCATATGCATTCATCATGTACTAGATACATATCTGCATTAGCCTCAAAACTAGCTAAGTACTCTCTTTTATTTCATTTTTATATCTATCATAGTTGTACTTTTTACTTATATCTTATCTCAGTTTAATAAAGTTAGGATATGGTAAATCTAAGTTTTATCACATTATTTGGCTTGCTGTAGATCTAATATTCACCCTTGTGCCCTATCATTTATATATCCCTAACCCTATCTACCCAAGTAGGATCCTAATTCAAATAATATATATGCAAAAGAACTAGTAAACATGGGAATGATGAATATTTTTGTATTTATTTGAATATATTTATATTTTTTGGAATATTTGATTTTTTAGATGTTTTAAAAATCTATACAATAAGGGCTAGTTGATTATCCCATTTAAGGGATGTTCAAAGGGGACCTATACTCAGAATATGGTGAATCAAATTGGTGATACTGCCAAATAACATGTATATGTGTGACATATGGATCTAGATAGATGGGAATACTCTATGTATGCCTCATAAGAGTATGTGATCATGAATCAAAAGTAGTAAAAGTAGTGGTTTTTGAATTGATTTGTTAGTACCTTTTTGGTTTTGAGTATAATTATTTGGAACATGTTTAATTTCTAGTGGTAACTAAGTATATTGTGTAGGTGCAAATGAAAATTCTTTGGAATCCACTATATATCTTGAGTATAGGTTAGCTAGGAAATGGTATTTCATGTTGCTTACTCTTTTGTAAATGATTAACCTTATTCTTTTTATGAGTAGTTGTTTGGGATTAAACTTCTCTTATTCAAGTAGATGATCATATAAAATTTTGGAAACTATGACTACCCCTTTGGCATGAATGTATTTAATATACCCATGCATTGTGGAAGGTATTTCTTGGATTTTATAAATCCAACGTCATCCCAATAACATATCAAAAACTCTCATGTATGGTATAATTGAAAAGGTATTAACCACATGTGTTGGACCAACCTTTAAAGCTAAGTCAATCTCACAAAGAATGTGTTGTGGCATCCCATCCAATTCTCTAACTATTTAGGTTAAAAGTTATAAATCATAGGTCAATTTAGTGTGTCGTAGGCATCATAGGTTTAACTAGAGTAATATGATGTAACTCTTCTAACCAACTTTTGTGGAGGATTTACACCTCTATTCTAGGCTCTTTTGCAAATATTTTGTGGAGGAGTTATGTTTCTATTCCAAGGGTGTTTTGACCACCATTTGACAAGGAGTCACTTGCTCTCTTATATGTATGCTCTACTTGATTTTGATTTTCTTAATGAAGATTGGATTATCTCCACTTGTCTTGTCTCTTCCAATATTCTCATTTTTTAACTTCAACATGCCTTTAAAACAATCTGGTATGTACAAGTGTTGTCTTGTGTGATCCTTCAACCATTGATTTTGTATTATCAGAACTTGGAAATATCTTCAATATGGTATCCGAGCCACCCTGGCAATAATGTGTCTATTTTTTCATTGTTGTTGAGCTATTATTGAAATCTAGAGTTTATTTGTATATTGAGGCAATTTTTTGTGGGTTTGAAAAAGCATTTCATGGGTATTGTTCTAAATCTCAAAAAACTTAAGTTTTTTAGGGTTTTTTTCTATAATTGAATGTATTAATTTCTATATTTGTCAGTGTTTTCTTCAGTTGCTTTTCTCATGTGTTTGTAGGAATTTTTTTAATTTTCCATTCTAGGGTATAAAGATCAAGTTTAAGTATATGGTAGAATCCATGAATTGTTCCTTGGTTCTACAGACTAATTTTTGGGTCTAAATGGACTAATTAGTGATCTCCATGGTCTGCATATATTACTCTTATTCTCCACTTGAATTTAAAATCCTAAGTTTAGTATTCATATCCTATACTCTATCAAATTCCCTATTCACATCTTTCACATCATCCTTGATGATTCTGATAGTTCCATGACCCAATTTAGATCTTGGAGATCTTACTGAGACCTATGTACAGGTTTCATATCTAACCTAAACTTTGAAGTCCCCTCATGTACCTTTGATCACCATTATTCTTAATCTGGTTCACCTTACCTTCAATCTTCTTCACTCTGGTTTGATGCCAACCTAACCTCATTCAACATTAAGACACTTGGTTTACCATTCAATGACCTTCGTCGACCTCTAATCTCCCCATTTGACCTTCGTAGCCAATCATTTTTTTGGCAAATGCTTCCTATGGAACTACCCATGTATTGGTTTGAAAACCAATCAAAAGGAAAATCATTGTATTTAAAAATTGGTTGTGGTTTTATCTTTTGAATGGATAGAAAAGTCCTTTTTTTAAAATCACCTTTTCCACAGTGATTTGAATTATTATGTTTTAATTTAATTTGAATATTATAGTGTAAAAAGTATTTAAGGATATATTATATTAAAAAGGGGGGTGTGTGTTTATTTTTGTGTAGGGATTATTAATTATGGAGTGAATATATTGTTTTTGGGAGTATATTATTATTTCTAGTTCATAAAAATAATACACTCGAAGAGGAGGGTCACTAACTCTTGAAGGGTGAACTTTTTTTATTTTTTTTATAATAAAATAATACATTTTAAGGTTTTTTATTATATTTTTTTAGTGCCAAAATAATATATTGTGATCATTATAATACAAAGATGAGAAAATTTATTTTTTGAGAAACTTTTTATTTGCTTGCTAGTTGAGGATAATAGGTGAGGTCCAGTTTGGTAGGTGGCTAAACCTATGTGCATTCAAACAAACACTTATTTTTTATCTCTTGCTCACATTCTAATTGTTTCTTTATATGCATTATCATCTAAACCTGACATCCTCACCTTATTTTATAAATCACATCTTTTTTGACTTGCATAGATTGATATAGATGCACTTTTGGCTGAGTATGACATATTTTGAGCATGCATTTGCAAAATTTTTTTTGTGGGAGGGAGTATTTCTCATTTATAGTTCTATGGGTTTACTTTTTTATGTCACTCTTTCTATTTTTACTTGCACTTTCAAGTCTGAAACAACTACAACTTGTACTACTACTATAACTCAACTCAACACGAAAATGGATTCAATATTAATAAACCCACTAACTCCCTTTAAATATCATGAATGGAAAATTAATATGCAAATCATTATAATTAATGGTTTGTATAAGATAACCATGGGTTTTTAAACTAAACCTAGTATAGATACAGAGAAAGATATGTGGTATAACCGTAGTGATGAAACCTATGGGCTATTATATCTTTCTATAGCACTTGATCTCCTATTTCACTTAAAGAATGCCAAATCACCCAATGATGTATAGATTATTCCTCAAAAGATATTTGGGGAGAAATATGTGATGTGAAGTCATGAAGTTGAGAATTAATTCATAAATCTAATTCATAGTAACTTTGACACCCTTCAAGATTTCTTCACTAAGTTCAAGTCCTTGAGATTATAATTGAAATAATTTAGGGTAAAGAAAGAATATGACCAATTTATTATTTATATACACTCTAAAATAGGACCTAACTATTCTATCTTTGTCTCTACTTTTCATGCCACTAACATTAATTTGGGCACTACATAGAAAATTTCATCTTTAGATGCTTTCATTGCCAACTTATCAAGGGAGTGAGACAAATTGATCCAAATGGGCACATTAAAGTCCTCAAAACCTCAAGCCCTAATTACCATGAATGGAAAAATAAATACTTTAAAGAAAGAAAAGAATAAAAATAATCAGGATCAAGAGAATAATAAAGAATCAACCTCTATGAAAACCACTACTAAAACCTCCACTTCCAATGATAAACCTAAGAAAGAGAAGGTTAAGTGTGCCTACTATAATAAAAATTGGCATGACAAACACAAGTGCATAAAGAAATGGATAAATCAACTAACTCATTTCCTATAGAAAAATAAAATAAGTGTTCTTGAATTTATCAATAATAATTCATCAACTCAAGACTCTACCAAGGTAAAGGGAAAAGAAAATAATAAGGGCAAAGCTCTAATAGTAGTTGTAGCTCCAACATCTTCATGGGTTATGGACTTGGGCTCTTCCCACCACATAGGCTCTTCACAAGTTGAATTTTATTCTTTAGAGACTTATAACACATCTTATATCACTTTGGGTGATGAAACTTTAGTAGAATTTGTAGGGAGATGATAACATTTTTAGGGAGAGGATCTATTGAAATGGATAGAGGAACATTCAATAATATTCTAAGTGTTTCATCACTTTTAACTAATCTCCTATCAGTGTACCAAGTCACTCACATTAACAATGTCATGAGGGTATAATTTTCACCATATTCAATCACAATCAAAGAGTTGTACACCAATTCTATAGTGGAAATGGGTAGGGAATATCACCAAGATAGGCTATATACATTCTCTTATTTTTCACCATATTCTTATCTAAATTCATTGTTGACTCATTCAGATAGATCTAGGAAAAACTTTGGCATGAGTGGTTTGGCCACCTCAACTATCACTACCTAGAAAAACTCATCGAAAATGACATGGTCACAGGCTTGCCTCAAGGACATTTCTCTAAGGGTCTTTATGAAGTTGTATGATTTATTCTATGTCCGTTGGCACCTCAGTTTTGAGATGAAGCCATGAATTGTGCATGTTATATTCATAATAGACCTCCTCACAAAGATTTGAAAGGCATAACTTACTTTAAATCTTGGCATGGAAGAAACCTAAAGTTGAACACTTTATGATTTTTATATCCCCAGTTATGACATGAATATCAAATAGTAAACACAAAGCTATGTAACCTCAATCCAAGCCTTGCATATTTGTAGGTTATCTATGTGGTGTCAAGGGTTACCACCTTACTCATCTTACCACACATGAGTTGTTCATAGAAAGAAGTGTTAACTATAGTGAGATAAATAAATTGTTTTTTTTTAATCTTTAAATATTTAATGGCATTGATTAAGTTCTCAAAGGTCTTCAATCAATGTTTAGATAAAACTTACAATCAAGTGTTTTTTCTTCTTCTTTTTAATTTATTAATTTTTTTAAAAAATAGGAATTACAATCAGATTTGGGATATAATAAGAGGATTAATATCTAGAAACCACTAAAATAATATAATTAACCAACACAATCAATTGTTATTAATGTATAAGTACACAATAAAATTTGAACTTAAATAAAATTGAGCAAAACTAATTGACTTATCAACCAATTTACATCTCATTAAATTTTTATTGATCAAAAGTTGTTGAATATCAAATAAACAATGTGACATTTAATTTTGAGAAAATAATATTTTTAACAAAATTAAATTGCATATTTTTCCCCTATTCTCCATTTACATCTACTTGAATTTATCAAATAGCAATGGGTTTTTAATTTGTTATGGTAGTAAAGCATTTCCTATAATGATTACATTACATGTAGAACCATAACAGAAAGCATGGAATGAATCAAGCCACATGATAGAAAAAAATATAAGCTAGAATTTTTTTTTTTTTTTTTAAAGCCATATAACAATTATAGTTGCATATCTTCCTATTATTTTCAATGAGTAAGGAAGCAATAAAAATAGTTCAAATATTTCAAACTTTCTTATGTGGTTAGTCATATCAAAGATTCAAATTAATATTTGAATTAATTATGACATCACATTTGCATGATGGTCAACCCCAATAAATGACATTTATAAAATGTATTCCATCTATCATGCATATTTTGAATCATTACATACATAATTATATGGGTTAACGTATAAAGTCATGGATTTTCACAACATACTATATATGTGTGTGTACACAAAATTACATACATAGTCATTCATGTAGGGGATTAGTTAGGAATATGTGTTAGGAACTATCAAGCCATAATTTTTAAATTTGATGATAGAAACAAACAATGCAAGTTGATAGGTTCTATAATTTTTAAAAATCATGATAATTCTTAAAAGAGAACATATTTATTTGATAAGTTATTGTTTTTATTTTTTGGGGGGATGAAATAGAGTTTATATTATTAATATAAAAATATGAAAGTTACAATAGTATTTATGAAAAAGGTTTGTTGGTAAGAGAGCACATTATAATGATAAGCTAGATCCAAATTAGGAAACAAAAATAAGCCCATAAATATAAGGAAAAAAAAATTAAGCCACGCCTAGAAAAGTTATAGAACATTAAAAAAAAAATAGACACTTAAGTAGAAGTAGAAAAGATATCAATATTTTAAGGGTCGCAAGAGGATCACACTAGCCACAACTTAGAAGATCCTTTGCTTCAAAAATAGGGTCACATCTAGAATCAGTGGCTTGTTATTCACCCTCATCTTATGCCTCAAAATTTGCACATTGTGGTGGGGAGAAATAAACAAAGAAAGCTATGGGAACCCTTTATCTAGCGATGGTTTTATACCACCCTACGAATTCTTGAGTGGGAGGATCCACCTACTCTTATCTGCGAGAGGCAAAGAGCCCCACCCTTGGGCCTACAGATGGCCATGTGTTATTTTATCTTTTATATTTCTATTTTAAAAGAATTAAAAGTAGCATAAATTAGTATGAACTTATGAGAAATTGACTACTCATCGATACCTAACTACAAATTCATTATTTCACTCCTACACTTATCCTTCATGTATTGATTTAAATTCATTAACTCAAGATCATTTCTATGAAATTTTCTATACCATTAACTTCTATTCTATATTGGGATATGCATGGAAGTATTATGGCCCTAGCATAAATTTTTAATAAGTTATATGATCATTTATATATCTTCATACTGGTAATAATGTTATCATATCCATATCCATCGACTAAACATGATACATTTAGGAGGTATATGTTGCTATTGGAAAATCATATAATGAATTTTGTTCTTAGTGCAAGGTTTTGGAGGGTCCCCTCTCTTGAAGTGTCTTAGTAATATATTTCTATAATATTACTCCATTACCAAGCGTTCATGAGTATTTTTTCTTTTGTGATTTTATTATTGTGTGTTTAACCCTAAATTTAGATTAGTGGGGATAGGGTTAAGAATACAGAAGTAACTTAAGCATAAGGGTGATAAACTAATATATAGTGAGATACTTAATTAAAAATTTATAGAAATAAATATTTTAACTTATAAAACTTAGACATGCTAAATATATAAAGTAACAAACTCGAAAGATGTTGAATTGATTGCAATAACAAAGAAAAAAGATGGAATTATTGTGGGCAAGTATATCTGGGTTAGACACTACTAGAAGTGTGTAGGTTATATTATGGAAATATTATTTATGTAACAACAAACACTACTATCAACCTTGAGATACTACCATCAATGCTATTATCTATGCTACAACATTACTATCCTATATAAAATATCCAATCGATATCGATGCAACGAAATTCATCATTCTAGGTTTTATATCACCTTTATGATGATGGAATCAAATATCTAATATAATTTTTCACTTTATTTGTATTGACCAAACCATATATCTTCACCCTTGTTTACCCTTAGAATGAGATTTAAGAAAAATGTGTTAGTAAGATCATAATGTCGAGCTGACCTCAAAGAGCCCTCTATCAGTGAGTGTTACCTACATAGTCAATATTATAAGGAGGGTATTATACTTATATGGTTTTACCTTATGTGTAGGATTGTGTGCGAACAAAGTTTTAATATGTTATATGTAGATGTATGTAATGATCTAGCTTGTAACTTGATAAATAACGCTCATGAACTATTCTTTCGATGCTTCATACCTTTTATATGACTGATCCTACAAATGATAAACAAATATGGATGAATAGAGTAGATTAAATAAGTTGTGTGATTTATTGAATGAGCCTTGGTAGGTGCTTTCTTGGTGTTTCCTAGATGTACAATGAGAAGGTGTAGACTTTTATTTATAACACACCTTTAAAAAATATCTTTGAATAGGGTTCAATAAGACAAGTAGGCAAACACATAGGTTTATAAAAATATTTAAATTTAGATGAATATCAAGTATTGGATAGTAATTAAAGATTCGTACATTGGTGTTGATGATATTATCCCTCTATGGTCAGTAGTGTCTAAAAGGTTAGAAAGTATGTATGGATCTATAACTGATAGTGAAGGATGTATATAATGTTTTGAGCTTTTTGTAGTGTACAAATTGTCTTGGTCATAACTATGTTATGATTTAGACTATAAGACAATAATTTAGGCATATTTAGGTCATGTATGGGAACCTTTTGATAGTCAAAAAGCCTATAATTTAAGGTTAGAGCTATGATTGATATTTGTCAAACTTTCTAGACTTGGATGCTATAAATATTCAATTTTAAAATATTCATTATCATTCTTTCCACATTAATATAATAAAACATAAGGATGTAATTACTAGGTTAAAGGAAATAAATGTCCACCTGGTTGTGTAAAATATACCTTATCTTTGCTTGAGACCTCTTTTAGTGTTTGCTAGTGTATGACCTATAACCAAAATCATTTTAAAGTATAAATTAGTGCATATAGTCTACGTTTTGAAATAATTGAAATGCTTGAAAATAAAGGGATCAAAGATGAGTAAATCTATGTGTCAATGCAACCATGTTTCCTTTTTGGTATTCTTCTTAATAAAGATGATTCATTATGAAGCATTTTATTTGAGGGAGGTTAAGACTTAAAACTTTGAGATTTGAATAGGGATATTTGAAGGTATTGTGCCCCAATTCTAGTGTAAGGGTGAGTTTTGGCATGACCATCGAGATCACTAAATCTCAATCGCTCAACTCAAGTGTGAATATATAATCTAGTGAGGGTGAGTCAATTAATAAAACAATATTATAAATATGGTGAATTTTTATGATTTAATAAACCTAACCTATAAATATAGTGAAGTTGAATAATTTAATCAGTTCAACATAAAAAGAGAACCAACTTTTGTAGATAAAAAAGGTTTGATAGTAATAGTTCCTAGTGCAAATGGTGTTTCCTAGTGATAGTAATCTAGAGATATAAATGTAAATTTGTAATTTGTGGTGAAATATCATGGAATATACACCTCTATTATGTATCAAATTAATTATATCTATCACAAATGTAAAAAACTATTTTTCAATTCTATGTAAAATTAATGCAATGTATACAATTCTAACCCAAGAGTATATCTAAATTATGCAATTGTATTGGAGATTGTGTCAGTATAAAGGAATGATTTTGTGGCATTCCCCCACTAAAATATGTAGATACTAATAACTAATTAAGTGGGGGGTTCACATATTTATGAAATGACCCCGTTCAAATCTAAAAACTATGTAAATGTGGAGCATGACTTTTTGACATGTCCCCATTGATGTGGCCCCTCTTTTGAGGTGAGTGGTATAGAATACGGTAGGTACTTTACCTTAAAATGATAAGTTAATTATATTATCTTTGTATTAATCATGTAGCATATAACAGTAACATGTCTAATTAGATATATCAATGAAACTCACATTGTGTAATCACATCAAGCCCCAAGATGCGTATGTATCATGGTAACATAGAGAGAGTAATAGTAAAAGGTCAATAATAAATCAATGACACACACAATATCATTCAATGCAATGTAAAATTAATCATCCAAGGAGTCTTCATATAAGGGGCATGTTCAAATATTGCACAATCAAAATACAATAACATATTCAAGTGTTTGATTTACATATAATGGCATATTCAAATGTCCAAACAACATATAATGGCACATGGGCCAAAAATCTTGGAACATATTCAAATATTCCACAAGTAAGATAATATGTAGAAAAAAATACACTCAAGGAAGTGACACTGTGAATAAATGAAATATAAGAAACCAACATAATCATATCATACTACTCCATGGGTATATGTGTTATCAAAATATGTCATATAACATAGCATATAGAGTATATTGTGAAATATATGAGCATCTATATATACATATGTAGGAATTAAAATATAAGCTCGAACATGGTAATGTAGTAATGATAAAAAAAAGGATATGTAACCTAAATCAATCATGATAAATGAAGCAAATGCCCCCAATATACTATATTTCATGTGTAGAGGAGAAGTCCAACATCTATATGTGCATATATCTTGTGGTTTTTGTATGCCTCTATCACACTCAAGTATGAGTGAAACATATATGTGTATATAAAAATATATGCGGGTGTAAATGATATTTTGTGATTATGTAGCACCTCAATCTTGTACACTTGGAAAACTTAGACCTTAGTTATTTTTCTTAGTTATGCACATGCCTTATTTCTACAAGCCTCACATCTACACTATCTTGTGCTCCTTGGCATATATCTTGGTCTGACCATCCTTATATTTGATGGCATAGACATCTTATCTTTTTAGAATGCTTAAAATGTACTAATCTTACATCTATACAAGTTTTGATCTTGTACTTACTTTCCCGCTCCCTAGTTACTAATATCTAGGTCTTACACAAGCATTGTCATTACTATCCTAATCTGACGTAAGTATTTAATGCCATAAGGTAATACAATTTACAAATGAAACATATTACAATGGTGGGCCTAAGTGATTTAATGTGTGTTTTATCCTGATCAAACTGGTGTAAATATAATATCAGCCTTCATTCATTCCTCATCTAGCAATCAAACTAAAAGAGCATTCAAGAAACACTCAAGTTACCAAAATCTTTCATATTACACCTATTCTGATATCAATTAAAGGAAAAACCTAGTTATAGGTCTGAATTACTAAAGGAGAAGTCATAGGTCTTATTTTATAAGTTACAATCTAGGTTACTATTGTACTTGATTTACACACATTACATGATTCACACACAAAACAACACATAGTATAGAATTACATGAGTTTGAGGCCCTTTTTTAAATTATTGGCTATGTAGGCAATGCCCTTTGATAGTGGGTTCATTGTGGGTCAACTCAGTGTCATGTTCCCACTAACCCATTTTTACCCAAGGTCATATTGAAGATAGAAAGATAGGGTTTTGACCTCAAAGTTATATTATGCATATGCCATACATAAAAGATACTACAATGATTAATATTTCACCTATACATGCTCCTTGGAAGTATCATCAATTTCTTCAACCAAGATTAGAATGGAGAGATACATGTGATCATACTTTGGATTAGATCATAGTATGATCTTGTCTCTTATAAAATACCAAAAAAATAAAAATAAAATTCAAAAACATTTTTATCACATACATGTTCTAACAGCTCCTTGACATCTATATGTTAGTTCCATGTTGAGGACTAACATATCATTTACTCATACATACACATTTACAAGTATACAATTATATATGATACACTTAGGGGTGTTGGTATTTCAAACTACTCACATCACCAAGACGTTGGGGACATCCATATTTTATTATCTTGATACACACAGGTTATATGTTTTGAAGGTGACTCTACATTATTATGTTTTATCTTACATAGGTACTTACACATTCATTATCCATGCTTATATATTTCACATGGTACTTGATATGATATGTTTCATATGATACTTTATAATACATGCACTTGATATCTAATGTTTGTTTTCATGTTTCTTATTTTTGTTTATGCTGGACCTAGAGTATCATTGTAGTGTTCTTTTTTTCCCCCAACATTTTTTTAAATATTCTTATAAATGTTAATATATTTATATTAATAATATAGTATTTATTTCATTAAAATAACAAATTAACTAACTAACTAAATTTATATTGAAAATATTATACTAGTTCTAAATATAAAGCTATTTATAAATAATTAAATGAAAGATAAGATAAAGGGAGTTGGGGCTAGGGTTGATAACATAAATGAGATAAACAAAGATATTTAAAAATTTAATATAAT
Organism: Torreya grandis; assembly: GCA_037957365.1. Classification (NCBI taxonomy): domain Eukaryota; kingdom Viridiplantae; phylum Streptophyta; class Pinopsida; order Cupressales; family Taxaceae; genus Torreya; species Torreya grandis. Next base: position 444,066 of record JARHVA010000469.1, on the reverse strand, counting down.
TTACTAAGTTTACAAATTTATTTGACATATGTTTATATAAAGCTTGCAAAAATTTTATTGATCAAATGTTTTTTCTTCTTCTTTTTAATTTACTAAATATTTTTGCTAGAGATAGAAACTATGAATCAGATTTCGGATATAAAATGATTTAGTCTCTAGAAATTATTAATATATATAATTAACCAACATAATCAATCACTATTATTGTATAATTATATAACAAGATTTGAATTTAAGTGGGGCTAGATCAAAACTAACCAACTTATCAATTCATCTACATCTCATTAAATTTTTATTGGGCAAAGGTTGTCGAATATCAAATAAACAATGTTATATTTAGTTTCCAGAAGAAATTTTCTTATCAAAAATAAATTACATATTTTCCCCCTATTCTCCATCTTACATCTACTTGAATTTATCAAATAGAAATGATTTTTTACTTTGTTATGGTAATAAAACATTTCCTAGAATGATTACATGATCCAAAACTCGAAAGCTTTGGTTGAAATATAATTCAAGAAACAAGAACAACACAATTAAAATAATGCTATCTTTGAGAAGAGATGTTTTATTGATCAAATTTGTAGACCCAAACATATGCCTATCTCTGAGAAGAGATGTCTACTTTCCATTTCAGGTTACATCTTAATTTATACATGTTTTTAAGGTGGTGGAAGGATGTGGAAGGTCAACAATATCTAGGGAGATTAAGTGGTTCATCTTTCACGATTTAAAACAATATAAAATTTGAGGAATTACTATTATTAGACTGCACTACTAAAATTAAGATTTGGGGCACTTTTGTTGGGTTTTTAGGGGTCAAACTTCATCAAGCAAAGCTCCATTCCATCTCACAGTGTTTTGCTCATTCTTATCTTTCCAATGGTTCAAACGGCAAGTAAATTAGAGCTACAACGCAAAAGTTATGGCTCCCAGAAGTTTCATCATCAATTGGGGTGGACCCGTCACCTGAATTGTTGCCCGGATCATTAGATTACATGTAGAACCATAACAAGCATGGAATGAATCAAGCCATATGATAGAAAAAAATATAACCTATAAATTTTAATGTGTGGAAAGCCATCTAACAATAATAATTGTAGATTTTCCTATTATTTCCAATGAGTAAGGAAGTAATACAAATAGTTTAAATATATTAAACTCTCTTATCTGACTAGTCATAGCAAACACTCAAATTCATATTTAAATTAATTATGACATCACATTTGCATGATGATCAACCCCAAAGAATGACATTTATAAAATGCATTTTTCATTATTATTTACACAATTATATGGGTCACATGTACACACTCATGTATTTTTACAACATACGATATGTATGCATGCATGGAATCACATACATAGTCATTCATGTAGAGGACTAGTTAGGAATATGTGTTAGGAACTTTCAAGTCACAATTTTTAAATCTGACAAAGGAAACAAAGAATGTAATTCTATAGGATCTAAAAAAAATTAAAATCATGCTAAGTCCCAAAAGATAGATTTTTTTTATAATCCATGTGTTTTTCTTTTGGGGATGAAATAGAGCTTATATTATTAATATAAAAATATGAAAAATTCAAGACTATTCACAAAAAAGGTTTAGTGGTAAGAGAGCAAATTACAAGGACACACTAGACTCAACCTAAAAAACAAAAATGAGGATAAAATTATAAGGAACATAAAACTAAGCCAAGCCTATAAAATCTCTAGAACATCAAAAAATTAGACGCTTAAGTAGCAGTAGTAAAGAGATTATTAGTGTAGGTCTCGTGATCAAAAGGTTCACCCCAACCATAGCCTAGAATATCCTTCGCTTCAATAATAGGATCTCATACAGAATTAGTGGCTTGTTGATCACCCTATCTTGTGCCTCATAAATTTATACATTGTGGTGGGGATAAATAGACAATGCAAGCTAGGGAATGCCTTTATTTGGTGGTGGTTTTATGCCACCCTATAAAATCTCGAGTGGGAAGATCCATATATGCTTGTTTATGAAAGGCAAAGAGCCCTAGGCTTGTAGATGGCCATGTGCTATTTTTTCTTATATCTTTCTATTTTTTATATTGAAAAAATTAAATGTAACATAAGTTAGGATGAACTTATGAGCAAGTGACTGTTCATCACTACCTAACTACACATTCACTATTTCACTCCTAAGCTTGTCCATCATGTATATATCTTCATATTGGTAATAATGTTAGCATATCTAGTATTCATAGACTAAATATGATACATATACAAGGTATATGTTGCTATTGGATAATCATATAATGAATTTTGTTCTTAGTTCAATGTTATGGAGGGTTCCCTCTCTTGAACTATTTTAGTAATATATTTATATTATTTTACTCAATTACCAATCATTTATGAGTATTTTTTCTTTTATGATTTTATAATTGTGTGTTTAACCCTAAATTTAGATTGGTGGGGATAGCATTAAAAATATATAAGTAACTTAAGCATAAGGGCGATAAACTAATCTATAGAGAGAAAATTAATTATAAACTTAGAAAAATGAATATTCTAACTTATAAAACTAAGACATGTTAAATATAGAAAGTAACAAACTCGAAAGATGTTAAATTGATTACAATAACAAATAAAAAAGATACTTAGTTGGGTTTATTGTGCAAAAGCAAATCTAGGTTAGATACCAACATAAGTGTGTAGGTTAGTTTATGTAAATATTATTTTTGTATCCAAAAACACTATCATTAACCTTCAGATACTACCATCAATGCTACTATTTGTGCTACAAAACTATTATCCTATACAAAATATCCACCAGATATCGATGCAACCAGTTTCATCATTTCAAGTTTTATATCACCTTTATAATTATGCCATCAAATCTAAAATGCATATTGTCACTCTATTCTTATTATTCAAACCCCATCTCTTCACCCTTATTTACCCTTAGAATGATATTTAATAAAAAGGGTTAGTGAGATCATAGTGTTGAGTGTCGAGTTGACCTCAAAGACCTCTTTATCAATGAGTGTTACCTACATAGCCAATATTACACGGAGGGACTTATATAATTCTCCACTATGTGTGGTAGTGTGTAAACAATGGTGTAATATGTTATATGTATATGTATGCAATGATCTATATTTTAACTTGACAAATACTACTCATGAACTATTATTTTGATGCTTTTGACCTTCTTTTATGACTGATCTTACAGATTATAAAGAAATATGGATGAATAAGGCAAATTAAATAAGTTGTGTGATTTATTGAATGAGCCTTAGTAGGTGCTTGCTTGGTATTTTCTAGATGTATAATGATAAGGTGTAGACTTGTATTTATAACACACCTTTTGAAAATATCTCTAAGTAGGGTTCAATAAGATAAATAGGCCAACCCATAGGTTAAGAATATTTTTTAATTTAGAAGACTATCTAGAATTAGACACTAAATAAAGATCTATACATTAGTGTTGACACTATTATCCCTCTATGGTTAGTAGTGTTTAGAAGGTTAAAAGGTATGTATGGATCTGTAACTAATAGTGAAGCATGTATATCAATTTTTGAGCATTTTGTAGTGTACAAACTATAAGACAATCATTTAGGCATAGTCAGATCATGTATACCATCCTTTTGACATTGAAAAGGCTTATAACTATAGGGTAGATCCTTGATTGATATTTCTCAAAATTTTAAGACTTATATGCTACAAATATTTAATTTTAATATCTTCATTTTCCTCCCCTACGACTTAATCTAGTAAAACCTAAGTATGTAATTACTAGGATAAAGTAAATAAATATGCACCTGGTTATGTACAATGCACATTATCTTTGTTTGATCCCACTTTAATGTTTGCTAGTGTATGACCTATAAGGAAATCAATATTATAATATAAATTAGTGCATATAATCTAAATTTTGAAATAATTTAAATGCTTAAAAATAAAGGGAGCAAGGAAGGAGTACACCTATGTGTCGATGTAACCATGTTTCCTCTCTGGAATTATCCTTAGTAATTATGCTTCCTTATGAATCATTAGATTTGAGGTAGGTTTAGACCTAAACCTTGGAGATTTGAAGAGGGATATTGAAATGTTTTATCCCCCTAAGTCTAGTGTAAGGGCAAGTTTTGACACGACCATCAAGATCACTAAATATCAGTCACACAATTCAAGTTTGAATATATAATCTGGTGAGGGTGAGTCATGTAATCAACTAATCCTATAAATCTGGTGATGTTGGATAATTTAATCAACCCAACATATAAATCTAGTGAATTTAAATGATTTAATCAGTTTAACATATAAAGAGAACCAACTTTTGTAGACAAAAAAGGTTTGATAGCAATAGTTCCTAGTGTAAACAATGTGTCATGGTGATAGTAATCTAAAGATATAAATGATAAATTTGTAATTTTTGGTACACTATCATGGAATATGCACTTATATTATGTATCAACTAAAGTATATGTGTCACAAATATAAAAAACTATTTTTCAAATCTATGCAAAATCAGTGCAATGTATAAGATTCAAACCCAATTGTATATCTGAATTATGTAATTGTAGTGGAGATTGTGAAAGTCTAGAGGTCATGCCTTTATGACATGCCCCAACTAAAATATTTAGATACTGATAACTAAGTGGGGATTTCACATCTTTATGAAATGCCCCCGCTAAAATAAAAAAACTGTGTAAATGTGGAGGTCATGACTTTTGACATGCCCCCTATTTTGAGGTGAGTGAGATAGAACATGTTAGGTACTTCACCTCAAAATTACAAGGTAATTATGTTATATTTGTATGAATCATGTAGCATATATGATTAATAAGAATATTTTAATATAGCAATGAATCTTGTAGTATGTAATCACATCAAGCCCTAAGATGCATGATATGTATCATGGCAACATCTAGAGAGTAATAGTCTAATCTCAGTAATAAATCAACCACACACACAATATAACTCAATGTAATGAGAAAACAATGATCCAAAGAGACCTCATACAATGGTCATGTTCAAATGCTAAACAATCTAAATACAATGACATATTCAAATGTCCAAATAGCATACAATGGCAAAGGGCCCAACAAGCTAGGAACATATTCAAATGTTTCATAAGTAAGATAATATCCAAAATAAATATATAATTAAGTTACAGTGTGAATAAATAATCATAAGCAACTATCATAATCATATCATATTATTCCCTAGATATATGTGTTATCAACATACTATATATAACATAACATATAAACTATATTGTGAAAGATATGAGCATGTACATAGATATATGTAAGAATTAAAATATAATCTTGAACATGGTAATGTATTAATGATAAAAAAATGATATGTAACCTATATCAATCATGATAAATGAATTAAATGCCCCAACATACTATATGACATGGGTATAGGAGAGGTTTAACATCTATATGTGTATATATCTTGTGGTTGTGGTATGCCTATATCACACTCAAATATGAGTGAAACTTATATCAATATATAAAAATATATGCTATTGTAGATGATATTTTGTGATTATGTTGCACCTCAGTATTTTACACGTGAAAAACTTAGACCTTGGTTGCTCCTCTTAGTTCTACACATGCCTTGCTTCTGCAAGAATCACATCTACTCTATCTCATGCCCTTTGTAATATGTTTTAGTCTTACCATCCTTATGTTGATGACACACGCATTCTATTTTGCCCAAAATGCTTAAAATGTACTAGTGTTACACCTATGCATGTTTTGATATTGTACCTACTCTCCTTCTCCTTAGATACTAATGTCCAAGACAAATAGTAGCATCGAAATTACTATCTTGACCCGATCTAAGTGTCTAATGCCTTAAATTCATCTAGTTTACAAATGAAATGTATTACAATGGTGGACCTAAGTGATTTACTGTGAGTTATCTCTCGATAGGATTGATATAAATACAATATCAACCCTCATTTATTTCTCACCTAAAAATCAGATAAAAAGAATATTCAAGAAGCACTCTAGTCACCAAAAGCATTCATATTCTACCTATTTCGATATCAATAAAATAAACAACCTAGTTATAGGTCTAGAGTACTAAAGTAAAAGTCATAGGTCTTATTTTCCAAGTTATAATCTAGGTAATTGTTGTACTTACTTTACACACATTACATGATTCACACACAAGCCAACATGTAGGGGAGAACTACATGATTTTGAAGCCCTCTTGTGGATTATTAGTTATGTAGGCATTGTCCTTTGATAGTGGGGTCATTGTGGGTTAGCTTGACATCATGAGCTCGCTAACCCATTTTTACCCAAGGTCACATTGAAGATATAAAGCAAGGGTTTTGACATTTCACTAGGAGTGGCATTCCATGACCCGGATCTAAATTCACTATAGTGAAGGAGAACCTAAAACCAAAAGCATTTAAGTGGTCACACCCTATTTTAGCTGATATTTTCTATTGGACACTAGTGTTGAACCCAGTGAGTAGCATCAATGAAACTGTCTAGAGCTGACACAACTATTTAGAGATAAAGATTCACTGGATATAGAATCTAGTGGTTGTTCTACAACTATCTTCCCTCCTTTTAGCCTATAATAGATCCAGATCTACATTAGCATTAGAACTAAATAAGTACTCTATTTTATGTCATTTATATATCTAGCATAGTTTTACTCCACACTAATATTTTATCTCAGTTTAACAAATTTAGTATATGGTACATCTTAGTTTAGCACATCAATTTGCATGTTATATAGCTGATATTCACCCTTATGCACTAGCATATATATATCCTTAATCATATCTACCCAAGTAGGATCCCAAACTAAATTAGGGTGAAACATGTGTTGAACCTAACATGAAGTCCAAATGGTATATAATGCACATCCTCCTCCATCATATTATGGACACCCACTAGATGTGGTTATTGGTACTTACACACAATATATACCTTCTATGGTTTGTAAACCTATCATTTCTTTTGATGATAGTGAAATTAAGGATGAGGACTCTAATATTCATTCTTAATTGATTCAAGCATACCTTGATAAACAACCCATATGTAGTGTTATGATTTATAATGGTACAAGAAAAAATGTTTGCAGCATGACATTACTTATGAATTTGGGTTATGCTCATCACAATTTACACCCTTCTACCATATTAGTTAGAACATTTGATGGAACCTCCTATCAAGTTCATGGCAATATTTATCTACCTTTATAGGTTAGTCCCACATATGTAGTTACTAGTTTCTATGTTATACCTTTTATGAGTGTCTTTAACACATTATTGTGATAGCATTAGATTCATACTCTTTTAGTAGTACCTTCTACAATAAATGGGTATGTTAAATAGATTCATGCTAATCAGGTGATTATGGTTTTTGGTATTCCATATGATCATCCTATTGAATAAGATAAATTCATACCTAGATTGATAATTATCAAGTCTGTTAAGGCTAATCCATTGTAAAATGGTAAGAAATAAGTAATCCCCTTTACTACATGGCCAGTACTTGAGAGATGTTTACATAAGAGACTGATGGAGGGTTTCATGGAATCTTCATCTTATATGCACCATATTCAGATATATATAGAACTTAAACATGTTCTTATTATTTATATTCCAAATAAATCATAGAGTACACAAAGATGGGTTCCAAGAATCCATGTTCTTTCTATTCATACTTCATAACCTCAAAGCTATATTATACATATGTCAAGCATCAAATATACTACAATGACTGATATTTCACTTATACATGCTCCTTGGTAGTACCATCATTTTATTTCACCATAAATCAAATGGAGAGATACATGTGATCATAATTTGGATGAGATCATAGGATGATCTTGTCTCTTCTAAAATACCAAAAAAAATCTAAAAACATTTTCAGCACATACACATTCTTTTGGATCCTTGGCATCTATGTGTTAGTTCTATATTGATGACTAACATATCATTTCTCCTACATACACATATACATGCATATAATGATACATGATACACTTAGGGTTGTTGGGATTCCCTTTTACTCATGTCATTAGGATGTTGGGGGGCATCCATCTTCTATTATCTTGATACATGCATGTTATGTGATTCGATGATGACTCTACATTATCATGTTTGAACTTACATAGGTAATTACACATGCCTTATCCATTATTCTTTATTTCACATGGTACTTGATATGATATTTACTTGAGGTTTTTTCTAACACATTTAATCCATTAGACATTATGACATGTTTATGTTAGTTGCTTATGCTTTTCATTTATGCACTTCCTTGAGTGTTTTTCCTTACTATTGTCTTGCTTGTTTGAGTATTCAAATATGCTCCATTGTATGTGGCCATTGTGCCTATGCTTGCATTCTTTAACATTTGAATATGTCATTACTTTCTTGGACACTTGAATATGTCATTGCTTTTTTTATGGACATTTGAATATGTCATTTCTTGTTATATGGACATTTGAATATGTCATTACTTTTTGTATGGACATTTAAATATGTTATTTTAGATTAAGGTAAAAATAGGTTTTGAAGGGACCCCGAAACCCAATACAGTTCAAGAAAGATAAAGCAATACAAACCGCTAGGAAAGGCAAACCCACCGAAAAATAGTAACTAAACCAGGTTTTACATGGACCTAAAACCAACAAAATAAACTAGTAAAAGCACCCCAGGTTTTACAAGGACCTGAAACCTAAACAGAAAAACCAAGCTCAACGACCTGAAATAAGAAGCCAGGTTTTACCAAGACCTGTTACCTTAACAAATTTGCCACACAAAAATAGATCTCACCTTACAAAGCCAAGTATACACGAGGAAGGGTTTGAGGGAGCCACGCAGATGCCATCCCCCAGTCCCCAGCCCCAACCAAGCATTCAAAGAAACATTCCCTAGAACCAACACCGCCTTCGCCCAGTCCATCCACCCGATCGACTCCCCATTCTCTCCCTCTGCTAAACTCAGAGGATTCACCGCCATGGCAATCAACACTACGTCAAAGACGTTTGGAAGCACTTCTACATGAGTCACAACCGCTCTGACATAAGGCAAAGGCAAATGATCAGATCTGGTCTCCAACCCTAAAATACATCATCCTCAACCTTGAACCTAGGGTTACAGCAGACACAGAGATCCTCCCGATCCACTCTCAACACAATAAAACAACCCCTAGATCTGTTGCTACCATAGCCCATTCCATCCCCCTGAACTTCTATGAAATCACCCCCTCTGCTCAGAGGAATCACCACCATGGCATTCAAAATATCACCAAAGAAATCACTTATCCACTCAGAACAGGGTAATGGTCAGCACGGCAACCACAAAATAGAAATCCAAGGTAAACATACAGATCTGCGTGATAATAGATTAAGCTTTACAATGCCGTACATACTCAGGCACAAGATGCATATCTAATTCGGTCAGATCCTGGCCCTTCTCCCCATGGTGACCTCCTTCAGACACTCCCCCGTAGGTTTCAAAAGACATTCTCCCCACGGTGGCCTCTAAGAGACCCCATACGTCTCCCCGGCATGGGATTTCCCCCATCCTATCATTGTTTCCTTCGCAATCCAACTCTGGATGGTAGTTCAACTTTGGGCTAGAATTCCTATCCGCATTCCACCCACAATACAAAAAACCGTAGCAAAAAATAAGTTCCACGTAGTAACATCGCGCAGTAGACGCTTAGGTTTTGGGGGGCCGCGCAGACGCGAGCACCCCAAAATACCTGAAAAATGTTGTTACTTATTGTATGGAAATTTTAATATGTCATTCCTTGCCTTTTTAGACATTTGACTAAGTTATGTCCATTTGGTTTTGTAGCATTTGAATATGCCTCTTGTTTACAGTCTCCTTGGACCATTACCTTTTGACTTGTTTTTGAGTGATCTTGTGTGTGTGTGTTTACTTAATGAGCTTGTATTGTTACTATCTAAATGTTTCATTGATATTTATCATTAATATTAGGCATACATGTGATCACATTAGTTCTATGTGATTCAATGATACATTTACCTATACATGTTTCCTTCTATATGCTACATGGATATAGATTCTATAGTTATCTTACCCTTTTGATGTGAGGTAACTCCCAGGTACTGTTTTCACCTTACCTTAAAAAGGTGGGGGGTCATATTAGTATGGGAATTCTTGGTAAGCACATTCTTCACACTTTTCATAGTTTTAATATTCAATGGGGGCATCTAATATGGACATGGCTTCCACACATTCACAATTTATAGATTACAGTGGGGGCATGTTTTAGAAGCATGTTATCTAAATTTATTTCATATTTGGTAATTATAATAGTTTGCATATTTAGTGTGGGAATGTCATTGTGACATGTCTTTCTCACATTCATAGTTTTTAGTGGGTTCATGCTTTAGAAATATGCTCACCAAATTCATTCATTATGGTACTTATATTGATTCACAAATTCAATGGGGGCATTCTTTGGAAGTATGTTCTCCATGCCTATTCAGTATTCAACATCTCCAATTTATAATAAAGGAATTTCATAGAAGCATATCCTCCACATTGGTACTTAAACTAGTTTTTAAATTTCTTCATATATAGTAGACACATGCTTTGGAAGCAAGTCCTCCACACTTACATGGTTATCCAAATTAACCAAAGCACATAGTTATATGATTCAAATTCATAGTTATGGCATAATTATATACATGTTACCATTTTTATACATAGTTTTAGCATGAGACATATCTAAAGTGCATATGCTATGAAACATGTGTCTGATATTTCAAAATCCAAATAATTGTAGATCCTAAAACCATTACACATAATGATACCCCTCAAACTTTCATGTACTTTAGTGATCCAATATATTGTATTAGTTAGTTCATATTTTGGTATGGTTGAGGTGATTAAATCACTCAATATCACAAAGTTTTCATTTTGGACTTGATCATCAAAAGTCACCAGATTATAAGTATCATTGGGTTGCAATGTTGAGCTAATCTCAACTACTAGGTGAGAACTCACTTTTACTCCAAAGTTGGGGCATGTGCATTCTAATCTTTCTCATTCTATCTCATTAGATATATTCACTCTAAATATTTATATATATTTATGCTAATCATTGGTTCTGTATGCCCCAATTTTTAAAGATAAGATGGGTAATAATCTTTAAGATTGTGTCCTTACAGTGATACATATTTTGGAAAAACAAATTGCTAATAGGTAAGGCAGTTACATCAACACATAGGTGTACTCTTAAACCTTGCTCTTTCAACTTCAATATATTTCAAGTGATGAATTCTATACATGTTACAATTTTTATACATAGTTTCATCATGAGACATATCTAAGATGCATATGTTATGAAACATGTGCTTGATATTTCAAAATCCAAATCAATTTCAGATTCTAAAACTATTGAACATAATGATACCCTTCATACTTTTATGTACTTTAGTGATCTAGAATATTGTATTAGTTGGTTCATATTTTGGTATGGTTGAGGTGATTAAATCACTCAATCTCATAAAGTTTTCATTTTGTACTTGATCATCAAAATTCACTAGGTTATAAGTATCATTGGGTTGCATGATTGAGCTAATCTCAACTACCAGGTGAGAATTCACTTTTACTTCAAAGTTGGGGGCATGTGCATTTCGATCTCTCTTTCTCTCTCTTTATCTCCTTAGATATATTACCTATAAATATTTATATATATTTAGGTTAATCATTAGTTCTATTTTCCCCAATTTTTAAAGAAAAGATGGGTAATAATTTTGAAGAGTGTGTGCTTACAATGATACATATACTGAAAAGAACTTTCTAATAGGAAAGGCGGTTACATCGACACACAAGTGTACTTTTAAACATTTCTCTTTAAATTTCAATATATTTTAGGTATGTTTGACCTAAATTATATGCACTAATTATACAATGTAACATGTTATTAGTTGTAAGTTAGTCACCATCAAATAACTCAAATTTAACTCCAGCAAAACACTCAAATTCAGCTCAAGAAAATCCAAGGTGTGCATACACACCCAGGTACTTATTAAAGTAATTATCAATTTCATTACAATATTAAAGTGGGGGGGGGGGGGGGGGGGGGTGGTGGGAATTAGATGATATTTTGTGATAACATAGACATCCTATCTCACCCAAAATTCTTACAATGTAATTATATTTCACCTTTATAAGTTCTAAGCCTATACCTACTTTCCTGCTCCCTAGACACTAATGTCTGGGATAAACAACATCATCGATATTACTATCTTGACCCAACATAAGCATCTAGTTCCTTAAAGTCATTTAATTTTTAAATGAAATTTATTATAATGGTGTGCCTAATTAATTTAATGCAAGTTATCTAATGATAGGATTTGTATAAATAGAATATCAACCCTCATTCATTCCTACCTAACAATCATAACAAAAGAGAATTCAAGAAGCACTCAAGTTATCCACAGATTTCTTATTCTTCCCTATTATGATATTAGTCAAAGGAATAACCCAACTATAGGTATGAAATACTAAAGGAGAATTCATAAGCTCGTATTTGCAAAGTTATAATCTAGGTCACTATTGTACTTGTTTTACACACATTGCAAGATTCACACATAATCCAAAATGTAGGGGAGAACTACATGATTATAAAGCCCTCTTCTAGAATATTGGTTATGTAGGTAGCATCCTTTGATAACGAGGTCAGTTTATGTCATTGCAACATCATGTGCCTAATAACCCATTTTCCTTCATAGCCACATTAAATATGGAAAGATAGGGTTTTGATATTTCACTAGGAGCAATAGTCCATGACCTAGATATGAATGCACTAGAGTGAAGGTGAAGCAAAACCCATAAGCATGTAGGTGGTTGCATCTTATTTCAATTGATATTTCATAATGGACACTAGCATCAAACCTAAAAAGTAGCATCAATGTAACCATATAGGGTTCACATAATTGTCTAGATAGTTAGAAGAACCATATCTAGGATCTAATTATTATTTTATAATTATCTTCCCGTATGCATTCATCATGTACTAGATACATATCTATTTTAGCATCAAAACTAGATAAGTACTCTCTTTTATTTCATGTTTATATCTATCATAGTTGTACTTTTTACTTATATTTTATCTTAGTTTAATAAATTCAAGATATGGTAAATCTGAGTTTTATCACATTATTTGGCTTGTTATAGATCTGATATTCACCCTCGTGCCCTATCATTTCTATATCCCTAACCCTATCTACCCAAGTAGGATCCTAATCCAAATAATATATATGCAAAGGAACTAGTAAACATGGAAATGATGAATATTTTTGTATATATTTGAATATATTTATATTTTCTAGAATATTTGATTTTTTAGATCTTCTAAAAATTTATACAATAATTACTAGTTGATTATCTCATTTAAGGGATGTTTAAAGGGGACCTATACTCATAATATGGTGAATCGAATTGGTGATACTATCAAATAACATGTATATGTGTGACATATGGATCTAGATAGTTGGGAATACTCTATGTATGCCTCATAAGAGTATGTGATCATGAACCAAAAGTAATAAAAGTAGTGGTTCTAGGAACTGATTAGTTAGTACTTTTTTTTTAATTTTGAGTTTAAGTATTTGGAATAAGTCTAATTTATAGTGGTAACTGAGTATATTGTGTAGGTGTAAATGATAATTATGTGGAAGCCACTATATATCTCTAGTGTAAATGTCTTTCGAGTATAGGTTGGATAGGAAATAGGATTTCATGTTGCTTTCCCTTTCATAAATGATTAACCTTATTAGTTTTATGAGTAGTTGTTTGAGAATAAACTGATCTTATTCAAGTAGATGATCATATAAAATTTTGGAATCTATGACTACCCTTTTGGCATGAGTTCATTTAATATACCCATGTGTTGTGGAAGGTATTGCATGGATTTTATATATCCAAGGTCATCCCAATAACATACCAAAAAATCTCATGTATGGTATAATTAAAAAGGTAATAACCACATGTTCTAGACGAACCTATAAATGTAAGTCAATCTTACTAAGAATGTGTTGTGACATCCCATCAAATTCTCTAACTATTTACGTTGAAGGGTATAACTCATAATGTGTGCATCTTGAATGTGTAGGTAACGTCAAGGTACATACATTCTCACTATCACTATTGTTAATCATAATTCTATGTATATGTTTATGATTAAGGTATTATCAAATGAATGAAAAATTAAGATTTGAGTCATCATCTAAAATTTCATGGTCATCAAATGAAATGGATGGTCTATGGACCATATGAGATGTTGTGCATGTATAAGTGCTAATAATCCAATCTAATGGGTCCCCATAATGTTGTGGTTGAGGATGTTCACGACATGGCATTTGCACTTTTGGGTCTTTCTTAGAATGATATTGTAAAGCATTGATAAATATCTTATAGTTTTGATGGTTATTGGGTTGTGAACCTAAATCCTTCAGAGGATCATTAAAAGTGATATGTTGGTTATCTATAAAATTTGTATTTTATGGTTTAATGTATAACATCTATTTTTATAATTCCTATAGCATTGGTTATAGTCAAAATATATGTCATCATCATATCCTTTTGGTAGAGGTAAACTCATATCAACCTCTATATGGGGATGGAGAGATATGAGATGACACTCCACAAGCTTCTTAAGTAGAGAAATTTTTGACACAAGTAATCATGTAAATGGTATCTGAGATGCATTAAATAGGATGAAATGATTAGGTTATTGTGACACTAAATTAACTATTTTGGTTGTTTCCTTTTGAGGTACTATAGGTTTTAACTTGTATCTTGGTTTGATATGAAACTTTGAAGAATAATTAGTTGATGTGATTACTACATACTTGAGCTTGTTCAAGGAAATAAGTTTCATTTCATGATCTCAAGAAATATGGCATAAGTTGTCAAAAGATTTAAACTTCTTGAAAATAATAAATCAGTGTAATGTGGAAAGTAAACTTTGCTTAAATATGTCTTGAATCTCTTTATATGCCATTGGATTGTCATTTTGGATAACATTATTTTATATGCCAAGACATATTCATTGATAGGTACATTGGTTCCTTGTTTAGTCTTATATATTTATGCTTATGGCATATTTTCAATGATGTTGATGGTGAAGTGTGATATAAATTGATATGTTATTGGTTTGAATGCTTTCACTAATTAGATTGGGAGTTCATAAAACCATCTTAAAGCATAGTATTTAAGGATCTTTGGAAATAATTTTGTGAGAATTTTATCAATTAAAGCAAAATCAAGGAATGTTGCATATAAAAATTGGAGAAGTTGTTTAGGATCTCCCTTACCATCATAAAATGTTAATTTAGGTGTAACAAAACTAGTTGGAAAAGGGTGAAAATATATCTGAGGTGATAGAGGATTATGTAATATATCTTTTGAATCAATAGCATGAGTTGATTTGAAAACATATGTTTCAATGTTGGTAACCTTAACTTCCAAATTTTTTATAACTTGGAGAACATTTTCCACTATATACACATTATGATTAAGATTTGAGCTTTAATAAGTACCTAAAGGGAAGAAAAACATCACGTGTTAATGTAGGTATTGAAATAGATATTCGAGTTGAAGAGTTAATTACTCCCATGAAGGATGTGGTAACATTTGTTTGATCTTGGGGGAATAATGGCTTGAAAACATATCTCATGCCCCCAGTAGATGTGATGGGTGAGTTTATACTCAAGAGATAGAAAATGGGAAGTGATGTGTTGTAGTCATATATAGTAACATGAATATTTATATCAATAGAGAGTAATCATTGCTTAATAACACCTTTTGGATTTTGAGTTTATAATATAATATCTAATATCTTATGTATATATTTAGGAGTTATAAATGTGTGTTCTCAAAACAATAAAATAAATTTAACTTATTCTTAGTTAAATTGGTCATTTTCATAATGCTCATGTGTTTCATTATCCTTATGATTACATTCATTTTATATGAGAAGTATGTCACTTATTTTTATTATTTACATTCTCATAATTACTATAATTTGACATGGTATTAGTTTGAGACATTTTAGGTATCCCAAGGGGAAACTCAAGATATTTAATAGGAACACCATATAATTTGGTACTACACCAGGCCTACATATATATGAGAGAAAAAAATGTGAATAAGTAAAACAAATAGAATCCTAAGGATGTTGAAAACCCTAGATCAAACTATAATGAAGAGACACAGGTGTTGGGTTCACCAAATGTTTAACACTAAAATTATATTAGTGGGGATAGGGTTAAGAATATGTAAGTAACTTAAGCACAAGGTCGATAAACTAATATATAGTAGGATAATTAATTTCAATCTCAGATAAGTTAATATTAGGAATTATATAACTAATATATGATAAATATAGAAAACACCAAATTAAAAATATGTTCAACTAATTACAATACCAAAGAGAAATGATACTTATCTAGGTTTATTACATGCAACTCTATCTAGGTTAGACACCAACAAAAGTGTGTAGGATCAAGATTTTAGAATAGATGCCATATTCTAGAAATATTATTTTTGTAGCCATAATTGTTAGTGTAGGTATTTCTTTTCCCATATTTATTTATTTGGGAATATTATGTTTTCTCACATGGATTTTTCCTACATTTTGGGATATGTTTGCTTAGGTTGATTTAGTGTGTCATAGGCATCATAGGTTTGACTAGAAGAATATGATGTAACTCTTTTGACCACATTTTATGGAGGATTTAGACCTCTATTCCAAGATTTTTTTCACATCTTTTGTGGAGTTACGTTTTTATTCCAAGGGTGATTTGACCACCATTTAAGGAGGAGCCACTTGCTCTCCTATATGTATGCTCTACTTGATTCTAATTTTCTTAATGAAAATTGGTTTATCTTCACTTGGCTTGTCTCTTATAATATTCTCATTCTTTAATTTCATCATGATTTAACAATAGTGTGGTATGCACAAGTGTTGTCTTTTGTGATCCTTCAACCATTGCATTTGTATTATATAAACTTGGAAATATCTTTAATATGGTATTCAAGCTACCCTGGTAATAGTGTGTCTAGTTTTTCATTGTTGTTGAGATATTATTGAAATATAGAGTTTATTTGTATATTGAGGCAATTTTTGTGTGGGTTTGAAAAAGAATTTCTTGGGTATTGTTTTATATCTCAAAAACCTCAAGTTTTTTAGGGTTTTTTTCTATAATTGGGTGTATTACTTTGTGTATTTATCAATGTTTTCTTCAGTTGATTTTCTCATTTGTTTTTAGGAATTTTTTTATTTTCCAGTCTAGGGTATAAGGAGAAAGTTTAAGCATATGGTAGAATCCATGAACTATTCCTTGGTTCTACATAGTGATTTTGGGGTCTAAATGGCCTAATTAGTGATCTCCATAGTCTGCATCTATTACTCTCATCCTCCTCTTGAATTTAAAATCCTAAGTTTAGTATTCATATCATGTACTCTATCAAATTCCATATTCACGTCTTGCACATCATCCTTGATGCTTCTGATAGTTTCACTACCCATTTTGGAGCTTTGAGATCTTATTGATACCTGCGTACAGGTTTCATACCCCACCTGAACTTTGAATTCCCTTCATGTACCTCTTCTCACCATTATTCTTCATCTGGTTCACCCTTACCTTCAATCTTCTTCACTTTGGTTTGATGCCAACCTAACCTCATTCACCATTAAGACACTTGGTTTACCATTCAATGACCTTCGTCGACCTCCAATCTCCCCACTCAGCCTTCCTAGCTAGTCATGGTTTTAGTAAATGCTTCCTTTGGAACTACCCATGTATTGGTTTGAAAACCACTCAAAAATAAAATCATGGTATTTAAAAATTGATTGTGGTTTTATCTTTTGAATGGATGGAAAAGTCCTTTTTTAAAATCACACTAACAAGTAGGATCACTAAAAAGTGGTATCAGAGCTATGTGTATACACTAACAATTGGTAACAGAGCGTGTTAGTGTTTATTGATTACAGGATTTAGTTACAGGGGTTTTTGATTGAGTGGGAGTAAAGCAATGGCAGAAGAAAGTAAACTAAGAATGGAGAAATTCAATGGCAAGAATTATCAATTATGGAGCATGCAGATTGAAGATTATCTGTATCAGAAAGATATGTACTTACCATTGGGTGGGGTTTCATGTAAGCCCACAGATATGCAAGATGAAGAATGGAATGTTCTTGATAGAAAGGCTCTTGGATCTATAAGGTTGAGTCTGGCATCTTCTCTGATTTCCAACTTATCACAGGAAAAGAAAATGGTAGAGTTAATGGATACTTTGGCAAATTTATATGAAAAACCCTCAGCTTTGAATAAGGTATATCTTATGAAGCAATTATTTAATTTGCAAATGCAGGAAGGTGGATCTGTATCTAGTCATCTTAATGATTTCCATGGAATTGTAAATTAGTTAAATTTAGTCAAAATAGTTTTTTATGATGAAATTAAGGCTCTCTTATTCTTATGCTCTTTACCTGAAAGCTGGGATAGCTTGGTAATCGCAGTTAGTAATATTGCATCTGCTTCAAATATCTTTAAAGTTGATGATGTTGTTAGTGTAATCTTGAATGAAGAAATTTGTAGGAAAAGCACAGGGAAAACATCAGGTAATGCTTTAAGTATTGAAATTAGGGGAAGGCAAAGAGAGAAGGGCAAGCAAGGTAAATCAAGGTCAAAGATGGGAAGTAGATCCAAATCCTGAAATGGAAGAATAACCTGCTAGAATTGTGGAAAGAAAGGGCATGAAAAGAAAGATTGTTGGTTGAAGGATAATAAAGACAATTAGCATGAAGGTAATAAAGAAGCAAAAGTTGCAGGTATTGTTGCACAGGATGCTCTTATATTTTCTTTGGATAATAAAGTAGAATCATGGGTTTTAGATTCTGGTGCCTCTTTCCATGCAACCCCAAATAGAGAATTTTTCAATGATTATGTCCATGGAGACTTTGGAAAAGTTTATTTAGGGGATGATGAGCCTTTTCAAATTGTTGGCAAAGGAAAAGTGCAGCTGAAATTGCAGAATGGAAACACATGGGTGTTGAAGGATGTCATGCATGTACCCATCCTAAAGAGGAATCTAATTTCTGCAAGAAAGTTGGGTGATGAGGGTTGCACAGTAACTCTCACAGTTGAATCTTGGAAAGTTTCCAAGGGTGCACTTGTATTAGCTAGAGGTAAGAGAGTAGGTACACTTTATCTATCTACTTGTATTACTGATTATTCTCCTTCTATTTTATCTACTTCAAATGTAGATGCAAAGTTGTGGCACTCTAGGCTTGGTCACATGAGTGAGAAGGGAATAGATGTTCTTAAGTCAAAAGGTAAGCTTTCAGATTTGAAAAGCATAGATCTAAATTTTTGTGAACATTGTATTTTTGGCAAATAGAGAAAAGTGAGGTTTCTCGAAATTGGGTCAACAAAGAAGAAGCACAAGTTGGAGCTTGTTCACACAGACGTGTGGGGACCAGCTCAGGTAGCTTCTATTAGAGGATCACAGTATTATGTTTCTTTCATTGATGATGCTACAAGAAAGGTATGGGTTTATTGCATAAAGAGGAAATCTGATGTTTTTGACACATTTAAGAAATGGAAAGCTTTGGTTGAGAATGAAATAGGTTTGAGATTGAAGTGCCTTAGATCTGACAATGGTGGTGAGTACTACAGTAATAAATTCAACAGTTACTGTTCTATGAGTGGAATACATAGGGAAATGATGGTTCCAAGGACACCTTAGCAAAATGGAGTTGTTGAAAGGATGAATAGAACAATAATGGAGCGTGCACGGAGTATGAGGTTGCATGTTGGTTTGCCCTTACAGTTTTGGGTAGAATCTATAGATACTACGGTTTACCTGATTAACAGAGGACCTTCTACTACACTGGATGGTGGAATTCCAAAAGAGGCATGGATAGGTAAAAAGGTAGATCTTTCATTTCTCATATTTTTTGGTTCTGAAGCTTTTGTGTACATTGATAAAGAAAATAGAAAGAAGCTGGATGCTAAATCTATGCAGTGCACTTTCATTGGTTATGGTTTTGGGGATTTCGGATTTTGGTTGTGGAATTTAGAAACTAACAAAATTATTAGAAGCCATGATGTAGTTTTCAATGAGAAGGTGATGTACAGTGATCAGCTCAAGAGGCTAAATAATTTTGAGCAGGGCAATCTTGATTTGGACAAGGTTATGATCCAAAATGAGCTCGCAGGTAAAAATCATCACTCACAAGAAAACACAAAAACCAACATCAATCAGGTAGAAACTAACGTCAGTCAGGTTGAAATTGACGTCGGTCAAGAAACTGGTGTCGGTGACTAGGAGGAATCAACATTAGTTGGGTGCAGACTGACGTCGGTCAGAGATGACTCGGATCGATCACTGTCAGAAAGAAATTTGGGTGGACAAAAAGCTATAAATGAGTCTCAAATGCCCAAAAGGAGGTCTAAAAGGGTAAGTAAGCCTCCAATTCATTATTCCCCTTCTTTACACTACTTGTTGCTCATTGATGGTGGAGAACCAGAAAGTTTTGATGAGGCGATGCAGGTAGAATTCAAGAAACAGTGGGAGCATGGCATGAATGAGGAAATTGATTCCTTGGAAGAGAACCATACGTGGGATTTGGTAGAGTTGCCAGCCAGAAAAAAATCACTAAAAAATGAATGGATTTACAAGTTAAAGAAAGGATAGAATGGACAGGTGAGACATAAGTCCAGGTTATATGGTCTTGAGCAAGCTGCAAGACAATGGTATTTGAGGTTTGACAGGTCTATGACAAAGCATGGCTTTAATCAATGTCAATGTGACCATTGTGTTTGTTTTACCAGATTGGATAATGATAGCTACATTATCTTGTTACTGTATGTGGATGATATGCTTGTTGTAGGTTCACACATACAGGATATTACTGAGCTTAAGGTAAAATTAGCTCACACATTTGCCATGAAGGATTTAGGAGCATCAAAGAAAATCCTTGGCATGAGTATTAAGAGAGACAAGAAAAATCATAGTTTGATTTTGTCTCAAGAGGATTATGTGAATAAGGTGTTGGAGAGGTTCAATATGCAGGATGCAAAACCAATAAGCACACCTATGGCTGGACAGTTCAAGTTGAGCAAAGAACAGTGTCTTAAATCACATGATGAGGTCGAGTACATGAATAGAGTTCCATATGCTTCAGCAGTTGGGAGCTTGATGTATGTAATGGTATGTACTAGACCTGATATTGCCCAAGCAATGGGATTTGTCAATAAGTTTATGGCCAATCTAGGAAAGGAACACTAGAAAGCAATTCAATGGATTCTCAGATATTTGAGAGGGACCAGCAGTAGGCATTTATGCTATGGAGGGTCAAACACTTATCTACATGGGTATGTAGATTCGTATATGGCAGGTGACTTGGATGGTAGGAGAAGCACTACAGGATATGTGTTCACTATTGGTGGAATGACGGTTAGCTAGATTTTAAAGTTGCAGAAGGTTGTTGCCTTGTCTACTACAGAGGCAGAATACATTGCAGTCACAGAGGCTAGCAAGGAAATGATTTGGATGACTCGATTCATGGAAGAGTTGGGAAAGGAGCAAGAGAGTTGAAGATTGTACAGTGATAGTCAAAGTGCAATTCATTTGGCAAAGAATTCAGCGTTTCATTCAAGAACCAAACATAAACAGCTTAGGTACCACTTCATTAAACAGGTATTGGAGGATGGACAATTGAAGCTAGAAAAGATCCATACGGATAAAAACCCTGTTGACATGTTAACAAAACCAGTAACAAAGGAGAAGTTGAATCTTCATTCAAATTTTGTTGGTCTTCAAGATTGATCTTGAAGATGGAGAAACATTTATAGAGGATGTTGTTGTACAGGTACAGGTGCAGCTATTTATCTCCAAGTGGGAGATTGTTGAGTTGTGGAGCTAAAAGTTTCACCAAATGAGCAAATTCAGAGGTTGCTAGGTTACATAGTAACTGACATCGGTCAGGGGTTGATCAAAATCTGCTAACATCAATCAAGCATTGGCTGACGTCAATCATCTTCAGATCGATAGCGATCGGCATCAGTCACCTGTGCGTTTGCATGTGTTTCTAGAATTAGATTTGTTCTAATTTTAAGAGAACATTTGGTTTGCATGTAAAGACTAATTTTAGTCTTGAGTCTGTTTTCTAATTATTTTTTGCCTTGGATCCTATTTAAGAGACCCATGGGGTAGTATTGTAATTAAGAAAAAGAAGAGAAGAGGGAACAACTCAGTAATTGAGTTAGTTGTAATTGTGTGTGTGTGTGTGTGTGTGTGTGTGTGTGTGTGTGTGTGTGTGTGTGTGTGTGTGTGTGTGTGTGTGTGTGAGAGAGAGAGAGAGAGAGAGAGAGAGAGAGAACTCTTGAGGGAGAATTACTGTACACCTAAGAGGTGTGAGGAAGAAAAGATATTTCTTCATTGTATTTCCTTCTGGAAGAGTTTAATACAAGATTGCATTGTTTCTCCTATTCTTTGTTGTTTCTAATTTCTAGTTACATATTACTTCTGGTTTAATTCTGTGTTTAGTTGCTTATACAAAAGTAATCAGTTGTACTGTGAGGTCCTAACACTTCGTCGACCTCCAATCTCCCCACTCAGCCTTCCTAGCTAGTCATGGTTTTAGTAAATGCTTCCTTTGGAACTACCCATGTATTGGTTTGAAAATCACTCAAAAAGAAAATCATGGTATTTAAAAATTGATTGTGGTTTTATCTTTTGAATGGATGGAAAAGTCCTTTTTTAAAATCACACTTTCCACTGTTGTTTGCATTATTATGTTTTAATTTAATTTGACTATTATAATGTAAAAAGCATTTAAGGATATATTATATTAAATAGAGGGGTGTGTGTGTGTTTTTTTTGGGAGGTATTATTTATTATTGAGGGAATATATTGTTTTTGGGAGTATATTATTATTTCTGGTTCATAAAAACAATACAATCAAAGAGGAGGGTCATTAACTCTTGAATGGTGAATTTTTTTAATTTTTTAAATAATAAAATAATACATTTTAAAGTTTTTTATTATTGTTTTAGCACCAAAATAATATATTGTGATCATTATAATCTAAAGATGAGAATTTTTTTTTTTTTGAGAAACTCTTTATTTGCTTGCTAGTCAAACACCAACGGGTGAGGTCCAGTTTGGCAGGTGTAAACCTATGTGCATTCAAACAAACACTTATTTTTTCTCTCTTTCTCACATTATATTTTTTTCCTTGTATGCATTATCATCTAAACACAACATCCTCACCTATTTTATAAATCACATCTTTGTTGACTTGCATAGATTGATATAGATGCACTTTTGGTTGAGTCTAACATATTTTGAGCATGCATTTGCAACATTTTTTTTTTTTTGGGGGGGGGGGGTAGTATTTTTAATTGATAGTTCTAGGGGTTTACTTTTTTATCTCACTCTTTCTATTTTTACTTGCACTTTAAATTATACAACAACTACAACTTGCACTACTACTACAACTCAACTCAACACAAAAATGGATTCAATATTAATCAACCCACTAACTCCCTTTAAATATCATGAATGGAAAATCAATATGGGAATCATTCTAATTAAGGGTTTGTATAATATAACCATGGGTGTTAAAACTAAACCTAGTATAGATGCATAGAAAGCTAAGTGGTATAATCGTAGTGATGAAACCTATTGGCTATTATATCTTTCTGTAGCACTTGATCTCCTATTTCACTTAGAGCATGACAAATCACCCAATGATGTATGGACCATTCCTCAAATGCTATTTGGGGAGAAATATCTGATGAGAAGTCATGAAGTTGAGAATTAAATCATAAGTCTAATTCATAGTAACTTTGACACCCTTCAAGCTTTCTTCACTAAGTTCAAGTCCTTGAGATTATAATTGAAATAATGTGGGATAAAGAAAGAATATGACTAACTTATTATTTATATACTCTCTAATCTAGGACCTAACTATTTGAACTTTGTCTCTACTTTCCATGCCACTAATATTACTTTGGGCACTACATAGAAAATTCCATCTTTATATGCTTTCATTGCCAATTTGTCAAGGGAGTAAGACAAATTGATCCAAATGGGCACATTGAAGTCCTCAAAACCTCAATCCCTAATTTCCATGAATGGAAAAATAAATATTTTAAAGAAAGAGAGGAAGAAAAATAATCAGGATTAATAGAATAATAAAGAATCAACCTCTATGAAAACCACTACTAAAACCTCCACTTCCAATGATAAACCTAAGAAAGGGAAGGTTAAGCGTGCCTACTATAAGAAAAATGGGCATGACAAACATAATGCATGAAGAAATGGATAAATCAATTAACTCATTTCCTTTAGAAGAATAAAATAAGTGTTCTTGAATCTATCAATAAGAATTCATCAACCCAAGACTCTACCAAGGCAAAGGGAAAGGGAAAAAAATAATAGGGGTAAATCTCTAATAGTAGTTGCAGCTCCAACATCTTCATGGGTTATGGACTTGGTTTCTTCCCACCACATGGGCTTTTCACAAGTTGAGTTTTATTCTTTAGAGCCTTATAACACATCTTATATCACTTTTGGTTATGAAACTTCAGTAGAATTTATAGGGAGAGGATAGAATTTGTAGGGAGAGGATCTATTGAAATGGATAGAGGAACATTCAATAATATTCTAAGTGTTTCATCACTTTTAACTAATCTCTTATCAGTGTACCAAATCACGCACATTAATAATGTCGTGAGGGTATAATTTTCACCATATTTAATCATAATTAGAGAGTTGCACAACAATTCTATAGTGGAAGTGGGTAGGGAATATCACCAAGATCGATTATATGTATTCTCTTATTTTTCACTATATTCTTATCTAACTTCATTGTTGACTCATTCAAATAGAGCTAGCAAAAAATTTGGCATAAGTGGTTTGGCCACCTCAACTATCACTACCTAAAACAACTCATCTAAAATAACATGGTCATAGGTTTGCCTTAAGTACATTTCTCTAAGGGTCTTTGTGAAGTTTTTTCCTTTTGGAAACACCTTGAAGAGAAATGTTACAAAGGCAAAGCTTGGAAGGCTTCACAATCATTGGACTTAGTACACAATGATGTACTTGGGCCTTTTCCCAATATACCTTTTACAAGGTCTAAGTGCTTTTTCACTTTTATTAATGATTTCTTAAGATACACATGGGCCTAATTCATTAGACAAAATTTTAAAGTTTTTGAATATTTTACAGGCTTTAAGGAACTTGTTGAGAAACAATATGATAAATCCATTAAGGTTATTCAAACTAATAATGGAAGTGAATATGTCAAAAATAAATTTGATTAGTTTTACACCAAAAAGGGGATTGATTTAAATTGGATAGTTACTTACGATACTCCACAGAATGAAGTTATAGAACATAAAAATAGATCCTTGAAATAAATGGTTAGCTACATGATTCACTCTATGTCCTTGGCACCTCAGTTTTGAGATGAAGCCATAAATTGTGCTTGTTATATTCAAAATAGACCTCCTCACAAAGATTTGAAATGCATAACACACTTTAAATATTAGCATATAAGAAAACCTAAAGTTGAAAACTTTACGATTTTTATATCCCCAGCTATGACATGAATATTGAATAGTAAACACAAAGCTATGTAACCTCAGTCTAAGCCTTGCATATTTATAGGTTATCTAGATGATGTCAAGGGTTACCACCTTACTCATGTGACCACACATGAGTTGTTCATAGAAATAAGTGTTAAATATAATGAGAGTACCAAATACACAACACTTGAAACCTATTTTATTTCATTGGATTGACTTAAAATTGATTATTCTTCTTCAGACTCAGATCATCCATATTAGGTTCCAGAGTCAGGGTCTTCTTCTTTTTCTTCTAGTTCTGATAATGAGGGTAGTGATGAGAATTTATCTACATCCACCTCTATTAATGTTTCATAGGATGATGAGTGAACACCTAACTCACCCACATTTGGTCCCCTTTCGGATAGATAAAAACTTTAGAGTGTAGGCACTTGGACAAGAGATCTAATAGATGATAAACACACTTAGGAAGATTATCAAAGTGGACCACATACTTTATTTACTTAAATTTCATATCCATATAAATTCTAAGAATATTTAATCATACCTGAGTGGGATAGTGTTATGCAAGAATAATATTATTCCTTAATTAAAAATCACACTTGGGATTTTACTTCACTTCCTAAGGGAAGGAAGATAGTTCGATGTCGGTGGATATATCAAACCAAGTTTGTAGAGAATATTTCGATAGACAAGTATAAGACTTGATTGGTTGTAAAGGGTTTTCATAGGTAGCTAGTATTGACTACTCAGATACTTTGCACCTATTTTAAAGATGACTTTAATCCAATTCACACTAGTTATAGTCACATCACATGGTTGGAATGTGCATTAGATGTATGTGAAGAGTGCCTTTCTCCATGGACACCTTGATGAGGAGATATACATGAACAATCTATTTGGGTTTGTTCAAGATTCATCCTTAGTTTTCAAACCTAGGAAATTTATCTATGGTCTCAAATAGGACCCTTAGGCTTGGTATGCCAAGATGTATTCCTTCCTCCTCACATCAAGTTTCACCAGGAGTCATCTATACCCCAATATATAATTATTGTAGTAGGATGATTATTTACTAATATTGGTCATTTATGTTAATGATATTTAATCACTGGGAGTTATTCATCATCTATTTTGGTAGTGAGGATAAATCTATATGATATATTTCACATGACAAACTTGGGTCTTCTATATTACTTCCTCAGCATCAATATTTTATAGTCTGATTAAGGGGTTTCACTTTCACAACCAAAGTATGTTCTTGATCTTCTGGATTGGTTTCACATGGATGATTTTAATCCATCTATGACTCCATTTCTATCAGGAGTCAAGATTGAGTCTAACTATTTTACACTTTTTGTCAATTCTACTTGGTATTAATAGCTTGTTGGCAGCCTCATTTATCTCACTCATATCATGCCTAATATTTCATAGGTAGTGGGAATTATTTCATGATTTATATAGGATCCCCATTAGTTACACTAGAAAGTAACCAAGAAAATACTCCACTACATTCAAGGGTATTATAAATTTGAGATTCAGTACTTATTTTGCACAAAGGTTTACTTGGTTTTTTAGATTTAGATTGGGCTAGTGATACTTAAAATCATAAGTCCACTCTAAACTTTAGTTTTTATTTGGGTTATAGTCCTATCATTTGGCCTAGAAAAAATCAAAATGTTATTGTTATATCATCCTTAGAAGTAGAGTACAAGGGAGTTGTTAATGCAGCTACTGAGAATATTTAGCTTTAGGAGATTGTATCTAAGTTTGACATTCCTTTTAGGCATCCCATCATCATATATTCTGAAAAATAGGGTAATATACATATATTTAAATAATCTATTTTATCACTAGTAGACCAAACACATTAAGATTCAAATGCATTTTATCTAAGAGCTTATTTATGGTCAGGTCATCAACTTGAGATTTTACCAGTCTTTAGAGTAGGTTGCACCTCTGATAATATAAACTATAGTCAACCTTGGGACACTACCATCGACACTATTATCCATGTGGTGATGCTACTATCTTATACAGAATATCCACTAGATATCAATGTGAATGAATTCATTTTTTTAGGTTTTTTCACCTTTCTAATGATGTAATAATATCTATAATATAGGTTGTTTCTCTTTTCTTATTTATCATACCATACCTCTTCATCCTTCTTTGCCCTTAGAACATTTTTTTTCTGAAATAGGTTAGTGAGCTCATGGTATCAAGATGACCAAATATACCCCTCTATCAATGAGTGTTCCCAACATAGCCAATACTCCAAATAAGATCAAATTATTATGTATTTATCCCCTATGTGTGGGAGTGGGTGTGAATAATGGTGTAATATGTTATATGTATATGCATCCAATGATCTAGCTTGTAACTTGAAAAATACTAATCATGGGATATTCTCTGGTTATTTCAGATGTTTTGTATGACTTATCCTATGAATAATAAATAAATATGAGTGAATAGAGCTGAATAACTTAGTTATGAGATTTATTGAATGAGACATGTTATGTTCTTACTTGGTATTCACCAAATAAACAATGATAAGGCTTAGACTTGTATTTATACCACACCTTTTGAAAACATCTTATGGTAGGTTCCTATAATATACATAGGCTAACCCATATGTTTTGAATAATTTCTAATTTGGATGTCTTTTAAGTACTAGACACTAAATAAGGATCTAGACACTAGCATAGACACTAGCATCAACGCTAATGTCCCTCTATGGATGGTAGTATCCATAAGTTTATAAAGTAGGTACGGATATGTAAATGACAAGGAAAGATGTATATAAAATTTTAAACTTTATAAAGAGTATACGTTTTTTGGGTTATTGATTTGATATGGGTCAGACTATAAGATAATCATTTAGGGATAGTGAAATGGTTAATGTGATTCTTTCAGAAATGAGAAGGTGTATAACTAAATGGTAGATCCTTGATGGTATTTGTTAAATGTGTAAGACTAAGATGTTATAAATATTTAGTTTTAGTATCAAAATTATGATTTTCTATTGTTTTCATGTTCTAGATATTATATTTCCATCTAAGTCATGACTCTGCTTTATCTATGTAATTTCATTACTTGAATGTTATCCAATATTTTATTTGAGAAAATTTATAGTGTATTTGATAATTCCTTATTGTGTTGAAAATTTAATCATAAAATTTTGATCCTAAATGAGTTTAAGGATTGTAGTATTGAATTTATTTGTACCAAGACACACCATAGTGGTTTTTTTATTTGTATTCTATGAGAAAATCACAATGGTAGTAGCTTTTTTAAATATTAATTTTCAAAATTTTATTACCACTTCCTAATATTATAGTTAGTTTATCTATTTTTATGAGGCAATAACATTCTTAGAATCTTTCATTAACTTGTATGTGAATCCCCAGTCAAACCTACTCCCTTAACACTAAACTTTAAACCCAGAATCTTTAACTCTAAACCCTAAACCCTTAACATTAAATGTTAAACCATAAATACTAAAACTTAGACCCTAAAACCTAAACCATGAAACCTAATATAAAATGTATTTTCATCATGGTACTGCACATTAGGGGTTAATTTAAGGGTTTCATTACTTAGGTAAAACTCCCAATAAGGAAGAGATGCAATAACAAAAATGAATTAGTGAGCATTTTGTTATAAGGTGTTATTTGATAGATCATAGAGTATGCAGATAGATTACAATGGTAAAATATGTACAATTTAAAATGTGAAATAAAATGGGTCTAAAGTAAATAAATAAGTGATGGGCATAACTCTATAAAATATCTTATCAACTTATGGCCTTATAATAGACTATGCAAAACTAGCCACCATTCAATATTGCAAATCCAAACCATGATGAATATTCTACCTAGAGTAATCTAAATATGATGTTATTATCTTATCATTCTAAATATAATGGGAAAACTAAGGTGGTTAACAAGTGCCTAGACGTCTATCTTCATCATTTTTATTTGAATAAATAAGAGAGATGGGTTTAATGGACAATACTAACAAAATAGTGGTGTAACACTTATTTCTATACCTGATACAAAAGGTATCCATTTTTATAATTATATGGATACCATCCAACATTGATCACCTCAACTTTAAAATTTGAGACAATGTTTTGAGTAGTTAAAGAAGACATTCAACCCCAACATGAGTTACTTTATAGTCTTAGAGAGAACTTGGAAATGGTGTAGAACTGCATGAAGCAACAAGTGGATTAACACTACAATTAAAGACATTTTAAAGTTGGATATTTTATGTTTTTGTGTGAAAAAGGATAAAAATACTTCACCTAAGTATTATGACCCTTATCAAGTCTTTTAGAAGATTGATAGTGTGTCATACAAACTAAAGTTACTTGACTCAACAAAAATGAATCATGTCTTCCATGTTCATTTTTTGAAGAAGGTCATTCTAATAATATTTTCAGCTCAAAATGATGATGTAAGACCATCCAAGGTTTAAGGAAATATTACATTAACCAAAAAAAAAAAAAAGTGGTGAGTTTTCTTTACTCGTTTGTTCATCTTTAAACTTGGATTTATTTGGGAGATAGATTTTCAAAATATTCTTTTCCTTATTGTTTCCACATGGATGGATAGACTAAGTTGTTGATACTAAATTTAATTATAAGAACATGGTGAGAAAAGTTGATTAATTGTCTCAAGATTTGAGAAGACCTAACATCAATTTGGTCTTAGTAGCTTATAGTTTTAATTATGAATCTCAATGTTGATTAGGTCTTGATGAATTCATTTTTGCTCAATATTTTTAATTGGGTTCCTAATCCTTGATTAGGTTTATGAAGACATTGTGTAGTGTTGACTATTCTTATGGGATTTTCAAGTACCGATTATGTGTCAACATAATTTTCCATCATTTTGTAGTGATATTTAGACTTTCATAATCAATTAGGTTTGGAATAATTCAAATTAAGATATGCATTGTTAATTGGAGATTTGTGACTAATTGTATATTTTTTGTGTTCAATGAAACTTTAAAAAGTTATTCATATTTCTTGTGTAAATTAGATCATCAAAGTTAGCATGGAGTGTTACCTTTATTACTGGGGTACTGAAGCTTATGTAATCTGGTAGATATCCAAAGTAATTACATAAATTTATATATGGAGTGGAAACCCTAACTAGTTCAATAACATATCAAATTATAATTATGTGAGGGATTCTTAGCCTATTTGGGTTAGCTTTTTTGCTTTGAAATTTTTAGTGGTGCTTAGGGTTTATAGTACCAATCAGGTCAGTGAATATATCTGGCAAGGCCCACAATGATGAGTTGGAGGTAGAACCTTGATGAGGTTGGGAAAGTCATTTTAAAATCCTTAAGAGCTAATTAGAGATGGAAGACTAATTAGGTCTAGGATTTTATTAAAAAAATAAACTAATTTAAAGACCCTACCTAAGTGTATATATTATATAGTGAATTTTTATAAGTTTTTATGGTCCATAAAAGACTCGATTAGGTCTACCTATAGGTGGATAATGGGGCTTTGGTATTTTAAAATGTTTTCAATACCACTTTGGTCTATGAGGGATTACATAATGCCAAGGATCTTTTAGGGAAGTTGACGGGTCAGACCATTCCATCAATTTATCAAAAAATGACACGTGATTTGGATATTATTACTAGGGATTATTTTCCTTATTCTTAAGATATTATGGAGGCATTATGTTGATGTTGACACTTAAAATCAGAAACTTCATGTTGATTTTAACTATCATTACCTCGTCATGAGTCATGATAATAAACCCTAATCTATTATTGCATCACTTTATAATTAATATTTTATCTTAACTAACATCTCTATAAAATTAACTATTCATCATCCCTTAGTGATTTGTTCATTTATTCCATGATTGAATCCAATCCCATAAAAAATGATATCCCATCTCATTAGTTAATTAATCTTTATTAATTAACTAATATCATCAATAATGGATAATTTAATGGAATGGACATTTCCTATTCTTCATATATCAAATAAATCAAAAAATCCTCACATCACCCTCAAATCCCTATGTAATCTTCACATTGTCCCATAAAATGAATTTTATATTTATTTCCAATCTCAAGACAATTTGTTTCAACAAGGCATGTCATAGCCCACTCTTCATAAATGGAAAGCCTTACACTTTCCAAATCCCTCCATTTACTCATCTAACTCCTCTCATTTATGAGGAGAATGACTCATCCTTATTCATTGATCTTGAACCTCATCCAATAGTTAGCATCAGTCAAGAAACTCTATAAATTGAAGGGCGACCCTTCATTCTAAAAAATATTATTCATGAACAAAGTGATTATATGTTTTGAATCAAATATTCAAACAAAACCCTCACTTATCCAACTTAACATCCATTTCAAAAGTGGAGGCATTTTTAATTTGTCTATGCACCTCGACAAACCTTTGAAACTACATCCATTTGATCATAATCTAATTGAAGTGAGGAGCATAGTTTTTCTTAGGTAAGATCAAGGTATACATTTTTTTGATTATTCCCCTCTTTGATAGATATTTTGAGGTATCTCATTTGTGAATTTTTATTGGTATCTTATATGTTATTTTATTTGGGTCTTTCTAATAATTTAATTTTACTAACGATTTTCCTTTTGATATATACATATGGCATACCAGATGGGAATCACACCCCACATATTCCTCTAAATAATTCTTATGATCTTAATAGGTGATTTATAATCATTTTAAGACTAATTTGTATCAATTTAAGTCTAAAATATTCAAATTTTGCATGAAAATTTAGTTTCCAAGTGCATGGTAGAGTCATCCTATAAAAAAACATATTTACACATGAAAATAGTGGATTCACATAAAAAAAATGAGTTTTTTTAGTATTTGGCAGATCCGCGCTTAAAAATGTTTGATTCACATAGGAAAAATTGTGTTTATTTAATATTTAGTGGATTTACTCTATTATTCAGTGGAATTTCTCAAAAAATAGAAGATTTACTTTGTATATTGGTAGATTTACATTGAGTAGTGTTTTTACATTGCCTACCTTCCATAAGCCATTGATTTCAGTGGAATTGATTTTTTTAATTGAATATATATGTTTTTTATAATGTGATGCAATAGACCTATGTTTAAGTGAAATAATTTTGATTTTGTTAGAATTAATTTTTGTATCTAACTTTTATGTGTTTTCAAAAAATGGAGAAATAGACTCGTGTTTTGGTGAAATCAATCTAATTTTGGTGGATTTTTTTTCTATATCTGACTTGTTTTATAGAAATCATATTCACTACTTAAAGATTTAAAAAAATATTAAAAAATAAATCCTAAAAAATACATAATAATTTTTTGAAAAATAAGAAAAATGTATATGCACTACATATTTGTTGATTAATTTCAATGAACCAAAATCAAGATATTTTGAGGAGAAGATGAATGTGTATGTGGCCTATTTATGCCAAAAATTAGGACACAATATTATGCTTTGACCCTATATGAATTTTCTATGTTTGTAGAAAGTGGCAAAATAGATGTGTTATGGTGAAATAATTCTGATTTCAGCATAATTGTTGATAATTTATGATCTAACAAGTTTTTACAATTTGTTTATGCTTTTCAAAGATAAATAGACAAATTAATTATCCATACTTTATAGTTTTTTCCCATCAAGGTCTAAAACTCAGCCAAACAAACACTCACATTTCTTTTTTGTTTAAAAATTGAGTGCATGTTTCGATTTGGGTTTTAAAACTTATTGTTTTTTTTTTTGTTTAATTGTGTATGTATGTTTTTGTGTAATTTATAATAGTTTACAATATTCACTTACATTTTAAGGTGATTCATGAGAATCATAAATGGTGTAGATTGATCATTTTTATACATAGATAGACACTATGCATGTTCTTCCCTCACACCTTCAGGTGATCTAGGGAATAACAAGTAGTTTTATCTTTTCCATTAACTGTGTGACTTATAATTTTATCCCCAAGTTAAATTATTTATCCTTTGATGATTTTGATTTCATTCCCTAATATTAGGATGAACGTTGTGTTGTAAGGAGCTATACAAATTGAGGGAGGAGTTACCATTATTAGTCACATGGTGTCCTATTTTATGGACTCTATGAAGTGAGGTAATTTCATGCTCCAATACCTAGACCCCAAATCATAGCTCTTGGGGAATGATTTTATAGAATCACTCCAATGTAACCCTACAGATGCACTAGACTCTCTCATGCATCTCATTAATTGGCCCCTTTTGTGGACTTGGGCCCCATCTTACAACAAGATATATAGGGGGTGAACCTATAAATATTTGTGTAGTATTAGTTTAAGACCAATTGACCATAAATAGTTAGTATTGAGAGGGAAACCAAACTCTTTCAAGATACTCATAGTTTATATCCATGTAATAAGGGTTTGAATACTAATCTATTCATTGTTTCATGCAAGTGTTTGTGTGGGACACTAATTACATTTCACACCTTTTCTACTAAGCATAAATCTTGTCACTTTCACTCTTTTGTGTTATTATTATCAAGACATGTATTGATTGAAAATCTTAAATATTTTAGACAATGTCAAATCCATCCATCTATTATCTAAGTCAAACATTTTCATGTCAAGCATATAATCAAACATCAATGAAAAATTTTGAAATTTAAAAATAAAATAGAAGAACTCAAATTCAAATGATGAGTCAAATCAAAAGTCAAATACAAACATCCAAAGTTAACATAAGTCAAATCAAGCCCAAAGATAATCCACATCAAAATCAAAAAGAAAATGAAATTCAAACTTCTTAAATTGAGTCCACATCCAAATCAGAAGAAAAATGAAATTCAGATATCCTAAATCAAGTCCAATCCATTTTTGAATTAGTAAAAATTTAAATCCAAATTAGTCTAACTTAATCCCAAAGATGAACCTAATTCCAAATTATTTAAACATTCCAAATCAAATTATGTCCCTATATATATGTTCAATCTCTTACACCTATAGATTGGGATCAAAAAATAAATTTTTTGAACACATCAGTCTCATGGAATGTGAGATCTTTTGCCTCAATTCACCTTCACAACATGATTACATCCTACCTCCAAATATTTCATTTATTCAACAAGCATCCTCCATCTGATACACCTTTTGCATCACCCTCCTTGGTAGAACCTTCTATAATAGGGGCTATGATGACATCTTAATAATTTTTTAAGAAGCCAACGTGGAAATAAAATAACTTTGCAATGGCATCCATAAACTGCACAACTCAAGGATTTAATATTATGACAATAAAATTTAAAACATAATTTAATAAAAATGAAAATGAAAATAAATTGTCCAGTGGTGAAAACCATTTTATATGGCACCTTTAGAAAGTACTATGATGAAAACTGGGTTTCTATCATCGTGCATAAATAATATGTTGTTTACAGTTACCTCAACACTTGGGTAAAACTCCCTTTACATCTAAAATCCTTCATATAAACTAGCCCATCCAAATCATCACATCCATCCTTATCCATCCTGTCATGCCCATAATTTCTTCCCATATTGACCATAAGAAGGAAGTGGAATATGTTTTAAGCCATGTTTCGGGAAACATCTTTGTATATCCTCTGAATGGTGATCTTTGAATACTAGATAATTTCTTCTTATCATGGATCTTATAGATCCCTAGTCCATTCATAATCATCCAACACGATCCTAAGTGCATTTCATCCATTATCATATCCCATCTCAATGCGAGAATAGGTTTTCCATTTCCTAGTAACCCCTTTGTAAAAGCATTATAAATCCAAAAATCTAAAAACATCAAAAAATACAAAAATACCAAAAAAACATTAGAAAAGGGAAAAATACCAAAAATAAAAAGGATATAAACCCATAAAATCCAAAAACATTTATCTTGTCCTTAGTCTGATTAAAATACTTCTAATCATTCTATTTTTTTTTGGTATGTTACCTTCTCAAATCCATCCTCTTACATGTATCCTTACATAGGGGCACTATCAATCTATCAGTATCATCGAGCCTCCAACACATAGATTGTGACTTGATCAATGACAAAATGCTTTCTATTACTTTTATTTTCAAGTTTGTGTGTGTTTTCTTGCTTTCTTGTTTGTTTAATTTTCTTATCATTCCTTAACTCAGTCCATATGCATGTGACAACAAGAACATCATAGTTTTTCCATCATTGTGCCTTATATCATCCAATTTTACTCGAGCCCATACATAGACATATAATAATAGTGTATCATGATATTTTCATAACATAGTGTGTTTTTGTCATTTTTATCTTAGACAATGTGTTAATCCCTTCACACATTATGACCAAGTCATCATGGTGTTCTATATCATGGTGCATACTATTGTGTTCAATATAAATAATTGAGATGAAAAATATATGTGTAAACATGCTAAAAAGGTAGCATATCCATTATGAAATCCATATCCAATCATCTTATTCATTTTCTACCAAGTTAAGGTTTAATCATCTAGTCATCTATCTAGGAAATTGTCATCACAATCCTCCCTCTTGGAAGAACTGCATCGACCTGAGGTCCATTTAGACTATGTAGGTTATGTTCAATCACATGGATTTTATGAGGTCATCATAGTCTTTCTTGTTATTCTTTCCATTTCCATTTCCATTCTTTTTTTCCATCATTTATTCTAACTAACTATCCATGTCTAATCAAATCATTATTAAATGTATTGTGGCATCCTTGTGTGCCAAGTTTTTGCATCTTCTTCACTCTTTGAAAAAAAATATACCATCATCATGTACTTCTACATCCAGCTATCAACTTCATTTCATCCACATCATCCATCAATGTGATCATATCATCCTTGATCTACCCTTAAAAATGAATCTAATTCATTAATCAATCCTTCATCTAATCCAAACTTGTAGATTTCACCCTCGATGGGGACAATCAACTATGAAACTCATCATCAAGATAGATAATTCCAAAGTCTAAGCCCGTAATGTTTTTGGATATTTCATTCCCAAATATGACCTACTTTGGCAAATTCAAAATGTGTAGCTTATTCTAGCGATGTGTCATTCCCAAATCGACCCTTCTTGGGGAAATAAATCCATCATCATCATCATCATAACTAAAAGTGTGAAATTATTATTTTTAGTGGGTTAATCGTATCCATTGGTTGATCTAATCATTCCATCATCATGCATCCCTTCTAGCATATTTATCTCTTTTTCAAGAGCACATTTGCATCCTTCATCCATGCATAACCTCTCAAAGAGGAATAGTCCATCACATTCTTTCATCCATTGTCATGTAAATTTCACCAACCTCTATTTTAAGTTGTTCCTTCCTTTGAAAAGTTATTACTCTACAGATCATGTGTATTAATACCATTTCAAAGAGGGGATAATGTGGAAACTTAAAATTGGAAACTTCATGTCAATTTAAATTATCATCACTTCATCTTATAATCATGCTAAAAACCCCTATTCTACCATCATGTTATTTTATAGTTAGTCCTCTATCCATAATAACATCTATAAACAATTCACTATTTGTCATCCCCATAGTCAATTAATCATTTATTCAATGATCACAGTTAATCCCATAAAAATCATATCACATCATATTAGTTAATTAATATTTATTTATTAGCTTATACCATCAATAATGGAAAAATACATGGAATACAAATTTACTATTTTCTATAATCAAATAAATACAAAAATATCTGCACACCACACTCAAATACCTATGCAATCTTACATTATCCCACAAAATGAATCTTATATTCATTTCCAACCATGACTCAATCACTTTTTTAACAAGGCATGTCATAGCCTGCTATTCATAAATAGAAATTCTTACAAACTATAACTCCCTCCATTTACTCATCCAACTCCTCTCATTTATGAGGTGGAGGACTCATCCTCTTCCATTGATATTAAATCTCATCCAATGGTCCACATCAATTAGGAAAATTTATAAATTAAAGGGCCACCCATCATTTGAAAGAAGATTATTTATACAAAGAAGTGTTTATAATTTTTGAATCAAATCATTAACTCACATCCTAATTCATCAAGCCCAAACATCCACTTTGAAATGGGAAGTGCTATTGAATTATATATGCATATACACAAACCTTTACAATGGCATCTATTTGATCACAATCTAATAAAAAAAATAACATAGTTTTTCTTGGGTAAGATCAAGGTATACATTTATTTTATTGTTCCTCTCTTTGATAGCTCTTATGAGGTATCTCATTTATAAATTTTACTTAGTATCATGTATGTGTTTTTGTTTAGGTATTTATAATGACTACATTTTAGTAACAGGTTTCCTTTTGATATATACAACTACTAATTTGAGTGCATAATTATGTGTAATAACCAACTATTAAATTATTTGTATTTCATCTGATTTTATTCATTTAATAATAGGATTTATTGCATGTGTGAGCATGTGTATTTTGTTCATTATAGCAAACTATTGAATCCAATGATATGTTGTGTTTAACGAGATAAGTTAGAATATGTGAAAATGTTTATCCATGGAATTATAAAACCATTGAAAAACTAGCATAAATGTTATACTTAATTGGATACCCATCTTGTTTCTTGCATCAATCAGTATGAGAGCTAAAAAATTCTTTGAGATTTGTGTGTGTGAAACTCTTGTATGATTTTATTTCGGACTATGAAAGAGGAGTCTATTGAGTGAGCTCCAAGTTTTTAAATAGAATCTTGCATATTTTTTTAGGTGTGAGATAAGTCCTAAAAGGTGAAAATGTGAGAGACACTCTATTTGAGTCTATTTCATGTTTTGAAAGAGAAGCTTGTCAATTATGTTAAAAAGGCACAAAATAAATAGGAGCATAGAAAGTGGATGACTTGGCATAGATGTTTAAATATTCCAACCAAGATTGTATATGATTATGGTGACTACATAAGGTGAGTTTTTTACAACTGTGAGTGAATATGATGAGGAAGAGGTAATGAATAGGGTTGTTATCCCTAAAAGAGAGATTAGATGTTTTAGAAAGAGGCCATTCAAGTTGAGTAAAAGATTTCAACAAAAGAAAGATACTAGTAGAGGTCATGGTTAAGGAGAGATGTATGTTTCTTTGTGATATTTTTTTAATGGAAATGAGAATCCAATGGAGCTCATTAAATGGATATTTAATTTGGCAATATATTATGAAGATAATAATGTTTCAAACAACATGAGGGTATGAGTTAAATGCAAAAGATTATGTGTAAATGCATATGCATATTGGAAAGATCTCCAAAAGAGGATACAAAGGAAAAGTAAGAATAACATGATGGTTTAGAACAAATAGTTTCCAACTTGTTGGGTTATTTTGTACACCAAAATTTTAGCAAGAGTGGTTGAGTAAGCTTCATAAGTCAAGTCTTGAGAGAGAGGAAAATAAAAATATTTCCAAAAAAGGCAATAGAGGTAAGTTGTCATGTGAATAGCTAAAGTCAAATTTGATAAGTATAAATGAGAATGTTATGTGTTAATAATATAATAATAGAATCCCAAATTTGATTTTCAAAACAATGAGGTGAAAGAGAACTGTGAGCAATCTATAGAGGAATAATCCTCATGAAAGAGGTTATGGATGTTATAATTTATTCACCAAAATAAGGAAACCTATTGTTTGATTGCGAGAATGTGTTTGTGGTATCTGAGGAGTGGGAAAATTAAAAATCATATATATTTAAATGAAGGTAATGAGTATGTCATTTCTATTTTGGAGGGAATAAAGGTTGGGGACAACCAAGGAAAGTTACAAGTTTATGTAAAGGAAAAAATAATGGGAATGAATAAGGTTTCCATGATGAGTCAAAGGTTTCCATGCAAAAAATAACAAATTTTGAATAAAAATGTATCCATAAAGAGTTTAAGGTTTCCATGAATGATATAATAGAGGCTCTTGTTTTAAAATCTAATGAACATGGGGAGTGTATTCAATCAAAAATTCATCATGTCTATAAATCAATCCTAATTTAGATAAGATAGAACATACTTACACTTCCAATTGAGGATACATTAGATAATCAAAAACTTGACTAATATGGGTATCTGATAGACCCAATTAGGGGATCTCTTATCACAATAAACCATGCTAGGGAGGGCTCCAAAGCCTCTAATCAAGCACAATCATGCAAAAACCCTAACTAATCCCTATGTTTTATATTCACTAAACTAATAAAAAATAAAGTAAAGTCTAATCTAGTGCTTATCAAAACTTATGGCACAAAGTGTAGGTAATAAAAACAAAACTAAACATGCATAAGAGAAATATACTAACATCAATGTATAAAAAATATTAATGCATGAAATATAAGTATAAATGCATATCTATCTACTCTTAAAAAAGAAGGAACAAAGTTAGGAATACTTACCTTTTAAGATTAACCCATCGAGCCTCAATCTCTACCTTGGAAAAGGTGCCTCACAAGACTTTGTTGTGGTATGTAAGTATGATAAAGACAAATCAGCTCTAGGATACACAACCTATTAATGAATTCAAAATATTTATCAAAAAGACAAGATCTATATCTCCAAATAAAGTATGAAACCCTAAACTTGATCCTCCAGTAGAATGGTGGATAAGTAAATGTATAATAGCTCTTACTTCTTCTTTTCTTCTCTAAATAATGGTGAAATGATCTTGTATATATAGGTATATTTAACCATAAGCCCTTCTAAATGTTTCAGATGATAGGGTCAACCTAGATGACCTAGTATAGCTATGGAAAAAATTACTAGTTCATGAGCTAGGTCGGTCAAGAGTTGACCTAGACCCTAAATGAATTTTACCCATAACAGTATAGGGTTGACCCAATTGACCTAGTAATTTAGACTATCAAAAGGGGTTTAAGTTAAGGAAAATAGGGATAGAAAGTGGAAAAGACTAGAAGAGTGTGTAAAATAGGATTAATATATTAAGGGAATATTTTAAGAGCTAGTTGGATTGGTAATAAGTGGAAATAAGGGAAAATAATCCTATGAATCATTAATGGTATACCTACCCCTTTCTCTATGGACCCTTTAAGGCATGCACTCAAAGATATTGAGTATCAATGGGTTCCTACAAGATAAAAAGCATCAGTATTTGATAAAAGTTAAAAATATTATGTGTATACATATGCCCTACTCAAATATCATCATGTGTCACTCAGGTTCAATAGGGGATGGTGTTTTGAGAAAGAACATAGTAACACATTATGTTGAGGCTAAAAATTATTTTTAGTATTTTAAATAAAAAATAATTGAAATTAAATGACTAAAAGGGAAATAACCAAAAATTAAATGACTAAAATTGAAATAACTGAAAAGTAAATTTAATGCATACCTTGGCTTACCTTTATCATTGGTTGGTTATTTGTTGTGTTTGTAGTTTTGATTGTGGAAGGCATAGAGATTGATTTCAACAAACCTAAGAATAAAAAATTAAAGAGACAAAAAAAACAAATATAGGAAAGCCAAGATAACTAGTACTATCAGTACAAGACTTACTTAGAAAATTGGCAAGTTGGGGTGATAAGTGCAATGTTAGACCAAATGACCAATTCAAAATTTAGAGTAAATCAAGTAGCAAAAAATCCAATGCTACTAAAGACCAAAAAATTCAAACAAGTAAACCTCAAGTAAGAAAGGAAAACTCACCAAGCCAAAACAAGGATACATGTTAAAAATAATGGTAATCAAACATCAATGTATAATTAGTAATAATCCTTACTTAAACAAAGATGGACACGTAAAAAAATGGTAAAAAAACATTGATGCGTGAGCAATAACAATCCTTTCTCAATTATCAATGGAAAAAGGTGCATAAAAGGGAAAACAACATTGGTGAGTGAGAAGTAATAAGCCAACCTCACTCAATAATGGAAAGATTACATGAAATTAAAAACAACCTTGAGTGTCCACAATAAGGGTGGTACAATAATTAGAAAAAAGGTAAAAGAAATCAAGGCATATCTAGAAATGTAAATCCATGGTGTAAAGAAAGTAATCCATAGTTTCTCAAACATGTTTTTTTACTCCAAGGATAGATAAAACTAAAACAAAGTAGTGCTATAATGTTCTTAAGATGAGAATAAGAAGGAAGCATGGAAAAGGAAAAATAGATTTAGAATCACACATGCCTGTCAAGGGGGGAAATGAAATGGGTGGAGAGGAGAATGAAGGAAAAACTAGGGGAGAGAGACTCTTTATCAAAGTCAAGACACTAAAATTAGGTTTGTCAAAATAATAGGAATTTATACCTTAAGCACTCTGAATAACTTCTCTCAACTACACAAGTCTTAGGTCAACAAATAAAGTATATATATATATATATATATATATATATATATATATATATATATATATATATATATATATATATATATATATATATATATATATCATCCCATGAAAGCTATATGCATGAAAATTAAAATGGACTTACCTTCCCACTATGTGTTCCTCATTCCTTAAGACCCCTTACATATCCATCTATCTATTGTGAATATTGGGTACTTACGTGAAAAATTAGGTAGCACCATAGAGTTTTTTTATTATCTTATTCCAATCTATTGGCCTATCAAACCCCAATGGACCTCGGCTCTATTGTGAGGCCAACTATGGAGTTTGAGCTTCAATTAGAGATAGGAGATGTGCTTATAATTATGTCTTTTGGTGTGATGTTTGAATTTTAATATTTTTACGTTACCTTTTTTAATATCATTTCCTTTTGTTTCAAATGATCTGGATTTTAACTTTATTGATGGCTTTTTCTATTCCTCATCCATACGGATTTGGAAAACCAACATGAGTGCTAAAGATGACTTTCATTTGAATAATTGAGACTTGGTTGCTAAGAAAGAGAACTCAAAGAGCATGGTGTCTATGAGTCTTGTAAAGTTAGGTGAAATAAAAGTGTTATCTTGACTTCAACCTTGTTTTATCCAATGTGGAGGGAAAGGAAAGGAAATCAAGAAGAATGAAACATGAAATAATTTGAATTACTTTAAATTAAAAAAAAAAGTGACAAAGGGAAAAAAGGGATACAATGACATAAAAGTGTGATTCCTTATCATATGAATGATGGAAATGGAGGAAAACATGCTAACAAAGTTTGTTGTGCAAATTTAGTCTATCAAAATAGGCGAAAAGCTAAAATTAAGAACAAGGATCAAGAACTTGTAATCATTATGAAACACATTAGGGAGTAAAGAGATGGTGATTTTATGAGGAAGACAAGGTCTTATCCATGATCTTACACTACAACTCATAAATGATAAACCCATGAGGTTACCAAAAAGTATTGTAAAAATAAATGGTATAGGAAAAATATGGTATTTGTGAGGAAGTCCAATTCCTATCCATCATCTTACACTAAAACTCACAAAAGGGAAACCTGAGGGGTGCCAAAAATGTGTGGAAAGTAAAAAAATAAAGAGACTATAGTATATCATGAGGAAGACCAGATCCTATCCACAGTTTTACATTGTAACTCATGAGAAAAAAAGGAAACCAAAAGACTAAAAAAGGAAGGACTAAGGTTTGTGAAAATAGAGAATGGCTACAGAGGGTGAGACCCATGTAAGGAATATGTAAAAAGTGTTAGATAGATAGCATATATAGAAATCATGAAAATAAGGTAAGGTTTAGGCAAAATACTTTTTAAAGAATTACGCATTGGTAGGCTTTTTAAAAATGTGGCTATCATTGGCTTGAAGGCGCTAGATACTTGGACTAAGAATATTTTTGACTAAATAGGTAACCCACTATTTTTGGGCTTATTTACCTTCCTTGTCATGAGTGTAGTCTAATTTAAGGACAATATCACCAACATTAAATGTGTGAACTTTGACATGTTTTTATGTTGTTTGGAAATACAAGCCTTGTATTAGCGATTATGTTGTAAATAAGAAAGATGAAGTTTATCAAGGAGATCAAGGGCATGAAGCAGAGATTCATGTAATTATTCATCAGGAGTGATACCATGAAGATATATACAAAGAGAGGTAAACTCAACTTCTAATGGAATCACTAAATTAGAACCATAGACTAGAGAGAATGTCATTTCCCCAGTGGTAATATGTATGTTAGTTCAATAGGTCCAAAGAGCAAGATAGATATGAAGGTGCAAATCCATGTGGGTTTCATGAATTGTCTTTTGGATAATTTTGTTAAAGATTTTATTTGCGTCCTCGACTTGGCCATTACATTTTAGATGATATGGTATGGAAATTTTTTGATTGATCTTAAATTTAGCACACAGTTGTTTGACATCCTTGTTTTTGAAATTGCCACAATTATCAAAAATGATAATATGAGGGGAACAAAAATGGAAAATTATTTGATTAAAAATAAATTTTTAAATGGTAGTAAAAATGACATAAGCAAGGGGAATAATCTCAACCCATTTGGTAAAATATTTGGTAGAAATGATGATAAAGACATGCCCATCATGATATCTAGGTAATTTGTTGATGAGATCTAATCCCCACATGGATAATGGCCTTAGAGATTTGATGGTTTGAATCTTGACTGGAGGTGAATGAATTAAATCATCATTAATCTAGAAATGGGTACACTTTTTAGCGAATTTGATTGTATCCTTTTCAAGTGTTGGCTAAAAGTAACCCATACA
The DNA here is from genome assembly GCA_037957365.1 of Torreya grandis. Lineage (NCBI taxonomy): Eukaryota > Viridiplantae > Streptophyta > Pinopsida > Cupressales > Taxaceae > Torreya > Torreya grandis. Next base: position 399,806 of record JARHVA010000469.1, on the reverse strand, counting down.
TAGGCATCTGAGGGTTGTAGTATGTCCACTACAACGCTCACCACAAATGCCCCCATTTTATTATTCAATAATAGGAGAGACCTCATCTTTCATAACACAATGAAGTAAGGTACCTTCAACATTTTGATAATAAAGGATATTATATCAAAAGACATACTTAAAATCTTGTTTATGAATGTGAGTCTTTTCATGAGAGTCTAAGAACTTGGAGCATAAGTTTTATCTTCAAAATATTGAATGATGTCCTTATATCAAGGGTTTTATTGAATAGTGACAACCTTGATGTGGTAGATAAGTGAATATTTTGGTTGAGTAGAAGACAAATATTTTCTTATTTTTATAAAAAAAAGTGGGATCAGAAAGAACTTGATGTGGATGAAAAAGAGAAGTTAAAGAAGCAAGGGAATCAACAATGGAATTTTGATCTTGAGGGATAGGTTTAATGGTGAAGGAAACCAAATTTTTGGTGATATTAGTTAAAATTTGATGATAATTGATGAAGTTATCACTTTTTCATTGGTAATCACCACTAAATTCTCAAAAAATAAGCTGAGAATCACCTAAGGCATGTAGGTATTGGATATTCAAACCAATAGGGGCTTTCATGCCCAAGATTAGAGATTCATACTTGGCCATATTGTTAGTGACGTCAAAGGTTAAGTAAAAAAGCTAAAGGGATTATTTTTCCAAGGGGAATTGTAAGAATTCAACCTACCCCATCTCCTTGAAGTCATTTAGTACCATCAAAGTGAAGGGTCTAAGTATACTCATGCAAGTCGACATTAATTTCAAGAAATTCTTTGATAACTACTTTTGGTTTGGTAATATCAAGGAGGATAGTTGATTCATCAAGATTACTTGTTTCAAGATCAGTAGTGAAGTTATAGGAGTAATATTTAATATAAGTAGATTGATTAAGACATTCAATATAGAGAATGTTATCATCAGAAAGACTACCTTGAAGGAAATTGGTAATTGGCATAGGAGCTATGGCAAGTTGATCAACTATGATTTGTCCTTTCATATCTTTTTGAGTAATAATGTGGAGATCAAATTCCACAAGGAGGACCATCCATTTTCCAATTATATCTCTAGGAAGAAAGGCTTTGGAGAAAAAGTGAAGAATGGTTTTAGAATGAATGATGACATAGGTGGTCTGATAAATCATGTAATGTCAATGTTTTTAAACTATTAAATAGATGATGAGGTAATCTCGTTCAACTTTTGTATAATTTTTTTCGTAACTGATGAGGCCTCGGCTAATGTAATAGATGACATACTCTCTTCTAGTATCATCTTTTTGGGAAATCATTGCCCCAAATAATATGGGTGTGGAATAAGTATATAGGATCAAGGATTGATCATTTGAAGGAGGATGAATCATAGGGGAGTGAAGAAATGATTATTTCATGTTATCAAAGGTTTTTTTGTAGGGATTCATCCATTCTAAAGCATTACCTTTCTTAAGAAGAGAATTAATGGACTGGATATGGTAAGCCATTTTAGATATGAATCATCTAATTACGCTAAGTTTTCCTAGGTAAGTGTGAATATCCAAAGTGAAACAAGGAATGGGAATGTTGATGATAGCACTAATTATAGTAGGGTCAACATTGATGATGTGAAGAGAGACTAGGAATTGCTAACAATTTTATAGATGTGACACTAAAGACACATTTGTAAGGATTTAGTCTAACTTGATATTTGAGGAGATGGTCGAAGATGATGACAAGATTATAAAGATGATTCTTGTAAATTTTAGATTTAGCAATGAGGTTATCCACATAAGTTTCAAAAAATTATGGATAAGATCATGAAATACATGAGTCATTTCTCGTTGTTAAGTGGCTCCAGCATTTTTGAGGCTGAAGGGAATTTTGACATAGCAATAGGTGCCCCATTCCATGGTTAATGTGGTCTTCTGTTGGTCCTTAGGAGCAATGTGAATTTGATTATAGCTCGATAAACCATCCATAAGAAATAACATTTAATAACAAGTGGTGGAATCAACAATGGCATCTATTGAAGCTAAATGGAAATTATCTTTAGAACAAGTGAGATTAATATTATGGAAATCAATATAAATGTGAATGACCATAGTGATCTTTTTTTAAATTGGAACTATGTTAGAAACCCATTCAAAATATTCCATTGGTTTGATAAATTTATCATCAAGAAGTTTAATGATTTCTTTGTGACATAAATTGGAGACTTTGGGTGGAAATTTTTGGCTTATTTAGATAAAGAAGGCTCTTGAGCATTGCATGGAGGGGGAAATTAGTAATCTCATCAATGAGAGGAATAATATGGTCAAGAGGTAATAAATAAGGAGGAAGCCACTCTGAGATATAAGGAGGTAACTTGGTAATATTCAATTATGTTACAAATAATTAGGTTCGTAATCATTTTAATCAATGAGAGTGCCTTGTAAATTAGGATTGATGTTGATGAACTTGGGTAAAGGAGCACTATTGATCTTTGGAAGTTAGGGATACTATATTTATATTTTGGATTAGGAAGTTGAATAGTCCAAGGATTGGGATCAACCTCATGCTTATATCATTTCCCATTATGTAAGAATTTAATGCATTATCTACTTGAATAAGTAACATTCCTCATTTTATGAGTCCATGGGTAACCAAGGAGTATGTCATGGGATAAGGGAAAATCAAGGACCATAAGTTTAGTTCAAATAGTTTTATGTCTGATGGTTAGGGAAAGCCAAATACAACTAAGTGGCTTCTGATTAGTCATATCAAAACCATGACAGGTGAGTCAAGTTTGATTTAGATGATCCTTGTTATACCCAAGTTATTGGATAAGATAAAAATATTTTACATTAATACCAGAGCCTTCATCGACTAGAACATTATAAATAAGGGTAGTATTAATGGCTATTTTAATGAATAGTGGTAGATCATCAACACAAAAATTAATTTCATCATTAATCATGTCCTCTTTAATAAATTCAATAGAAAAGGCTTAGAAGAAAGACACATGATTTCAATGGTATGCACATTGGGAGGTTGAGGTTCAATAGAAGGTGGTTCTTCATCTATAGAAGATGGATCTTTGATTTCTTGTAATTATTACATAAGGAATTTGTGATGATAAGGGGAAGTATGAACTAACTCCATAAGTGGAATATCACATGGCATAGATTTAATTTTTTCAAGAAAGTTCCAATGAGATTTAGAAGAAAAACTAGCATGATGTTTAGGAGGTAAGGTAGATTTTGAAGGAATCAAAGTGGTTAGGGGTTTGGAAGGAGGAGATGGTTCTTGAGGGGCTCCCAAAGCAAGATTAGTAGTTATAGTATCTTTGAGGATTTATTCCTCCAAAGATGGTTTCTTAGGCTTGGTAATAGGATCTTTGTGAGTTAGCTTGCGATGATAATTGACTTTAGCAATGTTAACATATTGATAATTATTGTAATATTGGTCATAAACATCCTTGGTGATTTGTTGATTATTAGTGGTAGAAAAACATTTTTGGTTGTTTGAGGTAGAAGTTTTGGAAGCTTGTCATTTTTGAGAAGAAATGGTTTATTCTTGACGATGAAGGTTGATCATAGCTTCATCATTAAATGAATCACCAAGCATATAGGAGATAAAAAAATTATTGATCCCTATGCAAGATTCATGGGAGTGACCAATGTTAGTATGGAACCAATAAAATTGATTAGGGTCATACCACTTAGGAGGATTGTTAGGATAAGTAATAGGTTTAGGGGGTGTTAAATATTAGTTCATTTACTACACTAAGAGTGGTGTGTGAGAAGATGAAAGAATATCAGTTTTGGCAACTCTTGGTTTGGTTTCAGGAGTATTGCTAGTGATAGCATTAGTAGATGTTTGAAAAGATCCTTTAAGAAGTTTGGGATTAGGTTAAAATTACTTCATGAGAAAGTATTGATGTTTATCTTGGTCAAGAGCTTCATTAAGTATTTGGGGAGCAAAGGTTCGAACCTTATATTGAAGAGGAGTCAAAGCATTGATAAAGAGTTTAAACAATTTATCATCATTCATGTTATGGTTAGCTTTATGAGCCATAGATTTCCATCATTTGATAAAATCATGAGCTGATTTAGTGGGAGATTGCTTAGCATTGATGAAGTGGCTAAGGCAATTTTTGGGAATATCATTATGTTCGATCTCTTTAACTAAAGGATTGACCAAGTCCTTAAGTTGCCAAATGAAATGTTGCAAAAGTTGGTTATACCATTTTAATACATTGCTTGTAAAGGTTTTGACTAAGATTTTAGTTGTGGAGAAGGTATTATTTTGGATCCACTTTTTGTAAAGATTGTTGAAGACTTTAAGAAATGAGGTAGGGTCTTTTGTCCCATTATACTTGATACTTGGAGACATGTTACCAATACCAATGGACATAATGAAGGGAGGTAAAAGCTCGTTTTGAATAGTTTGAAGCATTTTATTATTCATTGTATTATGAAGAATAACATTCCTAAAGCATCTCTAAGAGGTGGAGGAATATAATTGGGATTGGCTTGAGTATGGATAGATGGAGGTTGATTAGCCATATTAATCAAATGACATTGTAGTTGCATAATTTGAGAGGTGTTAGAAGTTTTCATTACATTCATTTGTTTTATGACTTATGCAAGTAGTTGAGTCAGATCAATAGGTGGGTTGGTGTTTGTATGATAACTCCCCAAATTAGTGTTAAGGGTATGGTTATTAAAAGATAGATTATTAGTGGGATCATTGATTAAACTTGTGTTAATTAATCCCACATTATTTTGAATATTTTGAAGATGGGAATTATCTTTATAGGTATATAAAGGATCATATCCACCTAATTTATATTGAGGTGTGATTTACACCATGTTACAAGTCATGGATGAAGAAGAGGAAGAGGTTCCCCAAGAGTGATGGTTCTCTTGGAAAGAAAAGAGAGGAGGAAATGAACATCCCATATAGTATCTAAATGGATTTAGGTTGTCCAAGAATATTTTGATAGGGGACCTCATGATGTTTTGAGAAAATTATAAGGAGAAAAAATAAAGAATTGAGTCAGACAAGTAGGGAAAAAATAAGAGTATAGAGTCAACTGGGTCAACCTAGTACTAAAAATAGGGGCTGGAAATTGAGAAAATAGGGATACAGAGTTGACAATGTAGACCTAGTTTTATAATCTGGGCATAAAATAGGTATAAAAAGATATAGAGTCAATAGGGTTGACCTAGTACTATATTTTGAGGGGTATAAAATAAGACTATGTTGACAGGGTCGAATCAGTATTGTAGACCAGGGAAACAAATACTCTATAAGAGACTGTGTCAAACAGAATGATTGTGTACTAAAACAAGAAAAATTTTGCAAGTAATTTTTAAAGTAAGAAGTGAAATTAAACACACAACCAATAGGGTCAATGAAGATGATCCAATTGAATCACATAACAAAAAACCTTGCACCAATGTTGGGTAATACAAGTTTTTTCAATACAATATACAATTGAGCAAAGAGCAAGCAGTCAACTTGGAAAGTAAATTCTAACTAAGTGGTCATCCTAAATGTTGTTATATTGTTAGAGTATGATTTTAAGTCTGATAAGAAGTTGGCTGAAAGTAAGGAACTAGAAATTAATCTATGGATAGTTTCAAGATGTTTTAGGCTGAAAAGTATCTATCAGAAATGGTACTGGCTTGGTATTGGGGCTTACCCCCTAGATTCACACACCATAATGATAAGGGTGTTGGGTCATTTTCCAATATATACCATTAAAAACATGTTTATACTTGGACAAAAAACTAATTTGACTTCCCCCTTAGTGATGAAATCCAATTAGGTAGGCCTTGGGTAGACAAATGTTTAATTCCATTTAAGATTATGTGATTTGGTAGTGTGTAAGAAAGAGAAAACTAGTAGAAATAAATGGTATATTGGAAAACCACATAATTATACTATGTGATCTATTCTAAGCATGCAAGCAACTGAAAGTGAAAGTGTGAACTAATTACCAGCATATAATTGTTAATTCCAAATTTAAAATACAATACAATGTCGATTCAGATGATAGTGTATGTAGAGATTAAAAAATAGAGTCAATAGTATTGTTATTTTACTATCTAAGCAAGGGTTTTTTAAGAAATACATCGATAGCGTTGACCTAGTCTTTCAAATAGAAGATAGAATACAGAACTAGGTCAATAGAGTGGACCTAGTTTGTTGTATAAGAGTAGTTTTAAAGACTACAAACTATGAAAAATAGAACTATAATGAATAATATAAATGAAAGAGAAACAGAGAAAATAACCTTGGTGGGTTAGAAGATGCATAGAAAAGTTATATTGTTATTGAATTTATTTGATTTTTACTTGTAAATTTTGCCAACTATGTTGACTAGGTCAACCTAGTTCTGTAGTTACCTATTTGTTGAAACCTGTGAAAAATACTATGTCAGTAGTGTCTACCTATTATATTTTTTCAAAGTCTAAAATTGTAATATATCAACAAATTCAACCTAGTAGCCTATCTATAAGATAAAACCTATATTGTATCGACATAATTGATCTAGTAGCCTACATCTGATGAAGATTTACACAAATAGAACATAGTCATATTGATGTGACTATGTTAAACCTATGTATAGAAGTTATAAACCATACTAACACTATCAACCCAGTATCACAAATATAAAAGAATAAAAAATAAATGATAATAAAAATAAAAAATATGAGATAAAACTTGTAAGGGTTAGATTCACATCAAGTTCACCAGAATATATGCAATTAGAAATGCATCATGTCTATATATAAATCTTAACTCGAAGAAGATAGATCATACTTACACTTGTGATTTGGGATACATTAGATAATAAGTAATATGACCAATATGTATATCCACAAGACCCAATTAATGTATCTTTTATCACAATAAACCATGCTAGCTAGGGTTCTAAGGCCTCTAGTCAAGTAAAATCATGAAACAACGCTAAGTAAGACCTATGTTTTATATTCACTAAACTAATAAAAATTAAATTAAATTATAATATAGTGCTAACCAAAGCTTGTGGCACAAAGTGGAGGTAATAAACAACAACACTAAACATGCATATGAGATATATACTCACGTCAATGTATACAGAATCCTAATGCATGGAAGATAAGTATAAATGCATATCTGCCTACTCTTACAAAAGGAGGAACAAAATTAAGAATACTTACCTTTGAAGATGAACCCGTTGAGACTCAATCTCTTTCTTGGCCAAGGTGTTTCACAAGAGGTTGTTGTGGTATGTAATGATAACAATGCCAAATCATATATAGGCTACATAGCCTATCAATGCATCTAAAATACTTATCCATAAGGCAAGATTTGTATCTCTAAATAAAGTTTGAAACCCTAAGCTTGCTCCTAAAATAGAATGTGGATAATCAGATGCTTAATAGCTCTTACTTTTTATTCTCTTCTCTAAATAATGGTGAAATGATCTTGTATATATAGGTGGATTTAAGTCTAGTCCCTTTTGAAATTTTTGGCTAATAGGGTTGAATTTGTTGACTTAGTACAATTATAGACAAAAATTCACTAGGTCATGGTTTAGGTCGGCTCTCACGGGCTAGGTTGGCCAACAGCCAACGTAAACACTAAATGAATTTTACCCACAATAGTACATGGTTCATCTAGTATTTTAGACTTTCAAAATGGGATTAATGTGAGGAAAAGAGGGATGAAAAGTGGGAAAAGGCTAGAGGAGTATGCAAAAGAAGAGTAATAGCTTAGAGGAATGTTTTAGGAACTAGTTGATTGGTAATAAGTGGCAATAAGGGACAATAATCTTGTGAAGCACCAATGGTCTACCCACCCATTTCATAGTGCACCCTTTAAGGTGTACACTTAGAGAGATTGAGTCTCGATAGGTTCTTACAAGATAGAAAGCATCAGTATTTAATAAAAGTTGAAAATGTTATGTGTATATAGGGAAAGTATGGTTGTATACCAACCATGTGAAGGAGATGAAAATTTAAAAAGGACAAGGAGAAAAACACCATGGAGATTGTTGAGAATGGGCCTTTTAGAGTTCATAATGTTAGTAGAATCCATGAAAACAATGAAAACAATGGAGAAGCATTGGGTAACATGCCCATGAGGCATGATGGGTTTTTTAAAGAAGTATTTTTGGGGACTATTTCTTACCTTAATGTGTTTTTCCAATGTGTTGTTTGCATTGTGCATGTCTAACTAAAGAAAAAAATGTCAAATAAAAGGATAAAATATGGTTTAGTCTAGCATGATCATTTGTGTGAGAAGTAGAGTGAATAAACTAAAAAATAGAATAACATGGCAGCACTAGTTGTTGTTGATATATTAACACTAGGAAAAAAATAGATTAAAATAAATAGTGATTAATTCACCATAGCATGTTATTGTTAGTTTTTTATCATATTATTTCACCCGAAGACTATTCAAGGTTTTTTTTTAATTCATCCTTCCTATATTATAAGAGGTTTTTTGGATATCTTCTTGGATAGATAAAATCCCATGAAATACTTTGAATTTTAGCTAAATATATGATTATTCATCTTTGCATTTGATATCAAAGCTAGGCTAGGGGCCCCAAGATCCTATATTATGGCTTAGGAGAGGGATGTTATAAATAAACCACATCTAAACCAACTATGGGATGGCCATAGATGGGATAGTAGCTCAGTTGGTAGAGCACTCTAGAAGCAATGGAAGGTCCTAGGTTCAAGTCCTAGATGGTCCATATGAGTTGTATCTCAACAAAATTATCTTTAATTAATAATGAAATCAAGAGAGAGGGAGCAATATTTTTGTCAATAATATAAACATATAGGTGTTTAACCCTAGATTAGATACAAACCCTACTATGTGTAAATAGGGTTAATAATATAAAAATTAATAGGCACAAGGGCAATAAACATATCTATAATAGACTAATTAGTTTCAAAACTCAAATAGAATCTATACTAAATTTATTATGATAAGTTAAAAATGGAAACTAAAAATATGATAGATATTGCAATGATAATGAAAATGAAAATAATATACTTAGTTGGTTTTAATTCTCATATAGATCTAGATCTAGATCTAGAACATTCAGGAAGCATACTATAAGAGCATTTTGTAACATTCACCAAATTTTGGATTAACTCAAAATTCATGGACACTTACATCGACCTAGTGTGTTTACGTTAATGTTAGTGTATATATTATATGTAAGTGTATAGTATAGAATAATTATTAAAATACAATACAACCACCTAGTTTCTTTTGGGTTCTTCATCGCCTTCACTTTGGTGCATGTAGATCTAGGTCATGGAGTATCACTCCTTGTTAAATGATCAAAATCTTAGTTCTTCATCTTCATAGTGGTTATATAAAAATTGGGTTAGTGGTAACATGGTTTGAACTACCCCAATTAACCCTCTATAAATAATCATTTCCTACATAACTAATACTTTGAAGAAGACCTCAAACTTATGTAGTTCACTTTTATATGTTGGCTTCTGTGTGAGTCATGCAATATGTGATAAGCAAGTAAAATAGTGACACAGATTGTAACTTGTCAAATATAGATATTGGGTTTCTCCTTCATTAATTTATACCTTTAGATGTGTTATCCATATGACTTATGTGAAAATAAGAGAAAATAGGGAAGCTTTACTCAATTGAATTCTCTTTGAATTCTATTTGATATGAATCTAGGTATGTGTTAGATAAGGAATGAATGAGGGTTGATCTTATATTTATATCAATCCTTTTTAAAAATATCTCACATAATAGTGCTTAGGATGACCATTAAGATGTTTTTCATTTTCAAATTAGATGACTTTATAGCACTAGACACATGCATCAAAACATGTCACCTACATCAACGTAGGTGTATATCTTGAATGTAAGTGTCTATGGAGAAGGAAAATAGGTCCATGATCAAAACTTGTAGAGGCATAAGATAATTTTATTTTAAGAATTATTTATAATATATAAGTCTTGGGTCATAAACATAAGATAGGTTGGACTAATAGATAGGCAAATGGGCACAAGAGACTAGATGTTAGATTTATGGGAGCAAGAAATGGCCTAAAATTGAGAGGAACAACCAAGGTCTAAGTTTTCCAAGTGTACAATACTAGGTTGCTATATAATTCATAAATATCATCTAAAATTACACCCCCCCCCCTTTTAATCTAATAATGAAATTACACTTTGCCTTTGTTTGAGTCCAACTTGAGTGTTTTTCTGGTGACTGGCCTACAACCAAGATCATGTTATAGTATATAAATAGTGTATGTGATCTAAAATTAAAATCAATGAAATTATTTAAATTTAAAGATAAAAAGGTTTAAGATTACTTTTATGTATCGATGTAACCATCTTGCCTTTTAGAAATTTATTTTGAAAGATGTATTATTATGAATCATTGAAATTGAGTTTATAATAAATATAAATATGGAAAGTGCATATATCTAAGGAAAGAGAGAGAGAGAGAGAGAGAGAGAGAGAGAGAGAGAGAGAGAGAGAGAGAGAGAGAGAGAGAGAGAGAGAGAGAGAGAGAGAGAGAGAGAGAGAATGTCCCATGCCTCCAACCTTGGAGAAAATTTTGATTGCCACATGGTATTTGAGACTAGCTCAACCATGCAACCCAGTCATACTTATAACCTAGTGAGTGTGAGTGAACCAAGTTTACTCACACTATCAAACTAATAAGGTTGGGTGATACAATCAAGTCCAACCTACAAAATTAGAAATATTGATTGATGTAATAACCTCAACCATATCATAAATTTAACCAACTACTAGAATATATTGGTTAAATATAGTCTATAAAATTCCAACCTGGTGGGTGGAAATAGTCCCTAAGAGTATTTAGAATATGAAATTTATTTGATTTGGTAATACTAGGCACACATTGTATACCATATGCACCTTAGATATGTCTCATATTAAAATTGTATATAAAAATGGCACCAATGTATATAACTCTATAAAAAATGTATAGCTGAATTATATAATTATGTAATTTGGCCCATTCCAAATTATGTAAGTGTGGAGAACATTATTCGAAAGCATGTCCCCACTATAATATGAAATTGAAAACTTATATAAGCTCCAATATAGATAACATGCTTTGAAAACATGCCCTCACTATAATTTAGAGATTTTAAATACTAAGTGTGTATAACATGTTTCTAAAACATGCCACCACTCAATCTGAGACTGAGAACATGTGGAAGCCATGCATATATGGCATACCCCCACTGAATCTAAAACTGTGAATGTGTGTAAGCCATGACTCTATGACATGACCCCTCTTATATTCCCCCCTTTGAGGTGAGGGAAGATATAAATTGGTCATTACCTCACCTCAAAAGGATAAGATAACCATATAACTATGAATGAAGCATGTAGCATATAGGAGAACATGTATAGATAAATGTATCATTGAAGCACATATAATCTGATCAATTCATGACATAAGATGCATGATAATGTCAACATAATATAATAAAATTACAATCTCAAAAATCAATCAAGCACACAATTAAAAAAAAATCAAAATACAATGGTCCAAGGAGACTGTAAATAAGAGGCATGTTAAAATGCCACATAATTGAATGGATATGGCTTAATCAAATGTCTACAACATCAAGAATGGTATATTCAAATGTTCATACAATAAGCAATGAAATATTCAAATTTATAAGAATAAAATAAAGACACATGGCTCATAAATAATAGATAATATTCAACAAAAAATATAATAACAAGGAAAGACACTCAAAAAAGTGCATAAATTAAAACATAAGTAACTAGAATAAACATATCATAGTATCCCATGGATGAAATGTGCTAGAAAAATAATTTAAGAACATATGATATCAAATATACTATAGCATATATAATCATGAGTAAATGCATGTGTAAGTATATATATAATCTCAAACATGATAATTTAAAATTATCATAGAATTATATAACCAAGATGTATCATGATTGTAGAGGTGGATTTTCCCAATGTCTTGGTGACATGAGTAGTATATACACATAATATTTTTAACTTTTATTGATTACTGACACTTCATATCTTGCAAGAACCTATCAAGTCTCAATCTCTTTGAGTTCATGCCTTAAGGGGTGCACCAGGAAAGGGGTGGGTAGACTATCAGTGCTTTGTAAGATTATCATTCTTTTTACCACTTACCATCCACACTCTATCTTCCTAAAACCATTGAACCCAAGCTTAATATTCTTAGTTCTATCCATTCCTATCATTTGCTATGTTTTATCCTTCATTTCTTGCCTTGTCACCCTTTTGACCTATCAATTATGCTAGGTCGACCAAGTTAACCTAGTATAGTTTAGGGACTTTTTCTCTCTTTTAGTTTGTTGGCCTCTCGACCGACCTAGAACAGACCTAGAGAGCTAAACCCAAAAATGTGCTAGGTTGATCAGGTTGACCTAACACAACCAACATTCTCAAAAAAAATTAGTGTAAGTTACTACTATATATACAAGGTCATTTACCACCATTTGTAAGAGTGAAGAATTAAGTGAATAAGTGTGAACAAACATCTGCCTATTGACCATTCTACTTGGGGAATAAATATTTAAGGTTAAATAATTTATTTGGAGCTTTGATATCATCTTGTGGATAAGTATTTTAGATGATTGGGTAGGTTGTGTATCCTAGAGTTGATTTATCTTAGTTATCCTTACATTCCATGACAATATCTTGTGAAGCACCTTGGCTAAAGGGGAGATTGAGGCTCGACAAGTTTGTCTTCAAAGGTAAGTATTCCTAAATTTATTCCTCCTTTGTAAGAGTAGATAGATAGATCATTTGTATTCTTCTCTTTTATGTATTAAGATTCCATATACATTGATGTGAGTATATGTATTCTATACATGTCTAGTTTAGTTATTTATTTATTTTTGTTTCTAACCCCCACTTTATGTCACAAGCTTTGGTGCACACTAGATTAGATTTACTTTTTTTGTTATTATATTAGTGAAATATTAAATCAGAGGACTCTTTTAGGTTTTTATATGATTGTGTTAGACTATAGGATTTGGAACCCTATCTCGCATAGTGTGTTGTGACAAGTGATCCCCTAATCAGGTCTAGCAGATCCACACATTGGCCATGCTCTCACTTAACAATTATATGCTCCCCAATTGGAATTATAGGTGTGCTCTATCCATTTGATCCAAAATTTATTAATGGACATGATGCATTTTTGATTGCATACATTCTGGTGAACCTGATATGAAACTAACCCTTGTAGGATTTATTTCACTTATTTATTTTTTATTCATCATTATTTTTATCATATATTTACTATGTTGGATCAACCCTATCAATGTAGTTTATTTAATCTATGCACATGTTTGTAAGAATAAGTAACTAGCTCGACCATCTCGACCTAGTATAGGTTTTAAAACTTACAAAATTATGTTCAAACAACTAGATCAACATGATCGACCCAATGCAAGTGTTTGTCATGTTTTCAAACTTCTTGTCCAACCTACTAGGTCGATCAGGTCAACCTAGTGCATTTTCAGCACTTTTTCAATATGTTGATGTATTGCTTGGTCAACTAGTTTGACCTAGTTTACAAGTTTTTGAAATTTTTTTCCAAGGTTTTTGATCAACAATCTTCTCATTTTCATCTCTGAACCACTCAGGTCAGCTTTTATTCCTCTGTATCTTTCTATTTATGTATTTTCCTTTCACATTTTGTAGTCTTCAAAATTTCCTCTACACAGTCAACTAAGTCAAAACCTGTGAACCTAGTTTTGTGTTCTGAGTTTTTTAAAATAACTAGTTAAACCTGACCAACCTAGTTCATTTTTAGGATTTAATTCCACAGTATAGGTTTGACCTTGTTGACCCTACTATATATGTTGTTCATATAGTTTCTCAATTATAACTTATTTCAAAGGTGGAATAAACCATATATGTTAATCACATCTTTCTTTTCAATTGTTTGCATGCTTAGAATAGTTCACATAGTGTAATTAGGTGATTTTCAATTAATCATTTAGTTGCACTATTTCTATTCTTTTGCACACATATCCAAACCTGATTCGTAAACTACACTGATTAACTCAAAGTGATAGTTTAAAACTATGGATTCTAAATTTCTTAAACTGATTCAAATTCTTGAAATACTGAAAAGAACTTGCAAATTGTTTGGTAAAAGTGTTCTCGGTCGTTGAGTAGGATTGGAATTGTCAAAAGACTTGTTACTTCCCTTCACCAATTAAACTAGTATTTTTTTACATCAAATTTCATAAATTGTCAAAATTTAATCTTTGCATGATTTTATAATTTAAAAAATCAAAAATTGAAATAAAAACATGCAAGCAAATGAGAAATTACCATCTGACATTGATAATGGAGTTTAGCATTTAATGCCTACGTCTCTGGGTTTGCCCAATAGTGAGGACCGTTTCTATTAAATTTCCACAAAAAATGGCTTACAAATTCTTTAAAACACTGCACAACTTCCTCCAGGCCTGATCTCTATCCAAGAACTCCACCTTGCTAATATACTCAAGCTCAGCGACACATAAATTCTTCCTCAGTCTTCAACCCCTTCCGAATGTGCTTTGGTCCCTTCATTCAATCTATTGGTCTAATAATTTTTAAAAAAAAACATTCTCTTTCAATTAAAAAACATAACTGAAAGTCTTACCCTATGTATAGAGGTCAGAATTTGGATCATAATCCGCTTGCTAAAGCCATCTCCAAGCTTAAACTAGCTCTCGGACTCTTAATAAAAAATAACATAGTCCCTGCAAAGGTTAAATTCAAATACAGGTTCATGCCTTTTATAACACTTCCAGGTCCACAACTTGGTCAGTCAAGGCTTATCCCTTTTGCACGGGAGGTCATGAGTTCAAGTCTTATCCCATCTATTTGGGCGCTTAGCTTATCTATTATCCCACATTGATAAGTTTAAAAGGTTGTCAAATCTTTAAAAAGGCTGGCGAGTTCCTTTAATACTATCGACACCCCATTTTGGTGGGCTCAAGGCATCAAACATAGCATGGTACATTGGTTGTTGTACCAATTGGAATATGGCTCAGTCTTTGTGGAACGGCATAAGGCTTAGTCTCGTCCCTAATCTTGAGGCATGTGGATGGACTGACTCAGCATAATATGTGGTATGTAATCTCGAGCCAATCTTTAAGACCATACATAATACCCAAATGTGGCATGCAAGCGCTAGGTTCTCCATGTGGCATATGGGGTTTACTTGGTAATAATAAATACAATGTATTACCAAGGAAAATTACAAAGTGATCAAAACATAAAATTTAAATATAATGCATTGTCCAATCCATACATGATATCAAAGACAAGCATCACCCAAATTTTTGGACTCCCATTGACTGCCATGTGTCTCCACCTGATTGGTCCACTTGTCACATTCACATTGCAACACGTCATCTTGTGACACCGCATTGTTTACCTATCACATCAGAACTCCAGTGGCCTATAACTTTTTCATACGGTGTCTATTTTTCAAACCATGAAAAGTGCCAAAAATCTCTCAACGATCTCTACACTGTGCAGTTATTTTCATTATGACTTGAAAACTTTTTTTGAACTAAAATCTGGATCAAAACCACATAAACATCAACAAGCATTTAAACATTTAACTACCCAAGTCTACCAACTTGGATTTCATCACCAAGGGGGAAGCCAACTTGATGATTTAGTCAAGTATAAATCATGGTTAATGGTATATTTTGGATAAGCACCTGAAACCCTTATCTTTGCAATGTGTTAAGCGAGGGGGTAGGCCCCAATACCAAGCTTGTGTCATTGCCACTATAGTCTCTTTAATTTTAAACTTACCTAAAATAATCCATATATTGTTATCTAGTACCTTGCTTATATCCAGTCTCCCTTTACACTTAAAATCATTCTTAATTATCTAATCAATATTCTAGGTTGACCAAGTTGTTTGCTTGCTCTTTGCTCGATTGTGTGTGCAAAAAATTGCATTAGCTAAAGTTAGTGCAAGCTTTTACTTTGTGTGCATCAATTATATTAGCCAATGTCAATTCAATTATCTATTTATTTTCCTTTCAATACTTACTAATACAATTATCTTGCTTTAATTTAGATCTTGTTATCAACTTTCTTTTCTTCCCTATCTACTGTGCTAGGTCGACCTAGTATCTTTTTTAGCCCCTACACACTATGCTAGGTTGACCTAGTTGATCTAGTGCTATTTATCACCTTTAATTCTTTCTACCAATCATTTTTCACTGAACTAGGTTGATCATGTGGACCAAGTATAGTTTTATAGTCCTTGTTTTGCACTAGGCTGACCAAGTCGACTTAGTACTATTGTTAGTCACTTTATAATTCTTTGCTTTCTCATCTTGTCTCTTTTAATTTCATCATGAATTTTATTTTTGGTGATAATAGTAAATTTGAGTCAATATAAATGATGTAATTTACCAATCCTAATAGAGTCTCCCATAAAAAAATCAAGATTCATTTCGAGAATGCTAGTAATGTTCATATTGCAACCTGCACAATGGACTATGGGACCCCTCCTCATACCTCTTTGTAATAAAACCCTCCTCTTCTCTTATAATATCAAATTGAGTTAGAGTATACTCCTAAAATACTTTTCTATATCATGGAATTCCCTCAACATAGAGGGAAGGATCCTTCCACCATCTATAACCTCATGATTAGACATCAAGTTGAAGAACCTCATTCTCCTACTCCCACTTTCTCAAATAGATTTGGGGGTACCAATTTATTTTCTTCTCAACCTCTTCCTTCAATATTGACTCCTTATTATGCCATGAAATATTCTTATTTAACTTCTTCTACCTCCATGCCTAGTATCTCAACTAATATGGTAGATTTTATATCTAGTGGGCCTCTCATAAGACCCATTATCCTTAATCCATCCACTAGTTCATTGTTTGCTACCCAAGGTACTCATGCTTCTATTTCTTCTTACTCTCAACCATTTACTAGTCCATCTTTTGATTCAAAAGAAAATTTTGCCACTAGTGCCTTAAATTCTCATAGCTCTTCTCAATCTTATATCAACACTAATAGTGGTACCCAAGACACTAATACCAACAAAAACACCAATACTACTTCTTCTAATAACACTAATCAAACTCATCACCTGTTTTTTCAAACTCTAAATCAAATGAACACATTCCAAGCTCATAATATGAATCAAATGATGTGAATGAAAAACCACCTTCTTAATATTCAATCGAATCCTCAACCAATAACTTGGGGCACACATAACCAAAGTATTCCTCCTCCCCCTCTTTGAGATTCTCAAGGTAATCTCATTCCTCAACCTCCATTGGTTAACAAAGTATTGAAATTAACCTCTTACCACCCAAATTTCTAACATTGACATTGGAGGTGTAACACCTACAATATATTACAATGGATCAACTGATCCTACCCTTCACCTCAAGACATTTGGAAATATTTACAAGGATTGGGTCAAATTAAATACCTTTTCCACTACCAAAATCTTAGCCAAAACCCTCATGGGTGATGGCTTGGATTGGTATAATCAACTTAGAACACACTCTATCACTAGTTTGGAGGACCTAGTAAATGCTTTAGTTAAAGAATTTCAAACTAGTGATCTTTGATAGAACACTTTGTCCCATTTCATCTATTGAAAATTTTTTAAAAAAAAAATTCCCAAGCCTTTGTTAAATTATGGAAGACTTTATCAAATAATTATGAACATAACATGGTAGATGATAATCTCTTTCATCTCTTTATAAATGATTTATCTCCTAAATTACAATATCGATTCCATACCCTTTCTCCACTTACCTTGAAGGAATTTATCGATCAATCCAAATGATAAAATTTCCTCATGCATTAGTTTGATCCACCCCAACCTTTCATAGGCCCTCACCTATTAGTAAAGAATAAAAATTTCAATATTACTAATGATGGTGTTACTGATTCATTTAACACCATTCATAATGTTCAAGATGTCATTCCTACCCCTTCTTTGGAACTAACTTCTTCTCAATAATTTACTAGTCCTCATTTCTCTCCAAAAAACATTAATGTCCATAAACCTTTATCCTCAGTTGAATTACTTAAATGTATACCTAGGCTTCTCCCTCAAGATCTTGAACCTACTCAACCTATGAAATCATGGTATGATCATATTAAGTTGTATTGGTTTCATGTTGGTTGGGGTCACTCTCATGAGACATGTAGACAACTCAAAAATTTAGCCATGGACTTTCTTCTTGGCCCAAGTTTTGATCATGATTCCATTATTCATAAGCATCAACAAGCCTATGAGATTGCTTTAAAATACTATAAATCACATGACAAAACTCAAGCCTTAAATAAATAAAATGCTCATTTGGCTATCTATAAAGACCCCTTGCCTAATCATCAACCAATCTAGGAAAGTCAAGACAAGCCCACTTCTTCCACCAGTAATGTAGCAAGTCTTGATGAACCAAATTCCAAAAATAATATGGTTAGCATGACTCATATGTGAAGAGTGGTGGCTTTCATTGATTCATAACCTATAGACACTCCTCCTTCCTATAAGACATATTGTGTTATCCAAGATTCTTATCCAACTCACTTAAATGAGTAGGGGCAAGAAGACCCTATTTCTTTTTATGATATAAATTATGATTGTCCTTTGGATAAGACATCTCATACTATTTATATTTCTCTCCCATCATCTTCTAATACTAATAAAAATCCTACTAATATTTATTATTTCGAACATCAAGATCAATCTAAACCAAAGGCTTCTTCATCACCAAAAAATTTACAACCTTCTTTTCAACCTTCTCATTTATATCAACATCAATATCAATGCTATTCATATCCACTTTCCAAATATATTCTTAATCATTATGCACCTATATCAAACAACATCCTTATGTGTTATGATGAGTGGGATCCCATTGTGGAACTTACTAATCTCCCATCTCAAATACCTTTTCTTGAACTCATGAGGACATCTCCACATCATATAAACCACCTCATATAGCTCTTATTCAAGATGAATGTCCCTCGATCTCCTCTAGATGGATGGGAGTCCACTTTATCTAGATTTGATGATAGTATATTATATAAATGTGAAGAGATGTCCATTAACATTGATGAAACTATAGACACTTCTCTTTCTTTACAATTTTCTATCACATCTATGATTCCAAATGAGATTTTTCTTCGTGAAAATTATCCTCCATTATTTATAAGCATCCTAATAGGTGATATCTAAGTTAAGAAAGCCTTGATCAATGAGGGTTATAGCATCAGTGTCATTTCCCTTGATTTCATTAAGACTCTTGGGTATTCTAAATGTAATCTCAAGTCTACACGCAACACATGCCAAGGATACGATAGAAGGCAAATGCCTCCATTAGGGTATGTGTGGCTTCCCATTACCATCCCACCTACCACCATTCATGTTAAGGTGATGATATTTAACTTTTCCCTTTCATATAACATCTTTCTTGGTAGGCCATGGACTCATCATATGTTAGTTATCGCATCTTCCACTTGTCATTGAGTTAAATTTCCTCACAATGGAGCCATTTATAAGATTCAAGGGATATTAAGCCTTAGAATTTAAAATAATTCTAATATCATGGTGTCTTTAAGATTCCTACTCTTGATCCTTTGCTTAGTGTTCCATTCCATGAGTCATAGCATATTAACTTTCCTGTCAACTCAAACAAAGGTACAATGGGAACCCTGAGCTCATTGGTAACATTCCTCCCAACCTTTTAGACTTTGATGACGATGAGCTTGATGAGATTAACTTAAAGGTAAAAAATTTTGATCTCTCACCTCATTTCAGCTCATAGCTTCTTGCTTCCTTGCATTATTTCTCTCATAAACCTCCTTGTGATGACATTATCATAGTCTTAACCAAGACTAGACATTCTATTCACCAAGCTTCCTCTGATGACAAGGTCATCCCAACCTATATCATCGATCTTCATAATCCAGATTATGATGGTGGCTATTCTTTAGATGATCCTCTTTTAGGCAGCCTTGTCTAGGCCCATGATGTCAAGATTGTTCATTACCACTCTTCTTTACTTGAGTCTTTTTGTTCATCTCATCATTCTCTTTATTTTATAGTCCCTAATTCTTACATTTTTTCTCTTTATTGTAGGGTAGAGATGGCACTGATACCTATAGTTTTTGAGGATCCACTTAGGACCATGATCTTAGATTATGCTATGACTAGACCTTATTATTTTTCCATACCTAGGGTAGTCCTCCTTAGACTTTTGTGCATCTCACCCCTCTTTTATTAGGGCTATAAATAGTTAAGTTATTGTTTCTACTCTAATTGAACATGTTTCCTCTTCTACTATTGTTGAGCCTCTTCCTACTTATCCCCCTAGTGCTCTTATTATTGATCTTAGTTCCATTCCTTTTTCATCATCACCCTCCCTTGATTATGGTTTGCTTCTGCTGCCTAAGATGTCTCCTTTTCCCACCAAATGGGCCAATGAGGCCTCTTTAGCTTCTTCCATTCCTATTTCACCTCCTTCAATGAGTGATACTAAAACCACTCACAAGTGTATATGTTGCTTCCATGGGATAGATAATCACTCTTCTACCCATTTTCATGAGTTGCGACACTATCTTGATACTTTACATCCTTGTTCCCCATCATTTGGCAAAGTCATACCTATGAACTAGGAATTTGACTAAGAAGAAGAGATTATTATGGTGTCAGTGAATGAAACCAAATAAAAAATGCACTAATCTAACATCTTCATGCCTAGTTACTAGGGTGAGCTTAGTAACAAAAATAAATGACAAACACAACTAAAAAATAAGGAAAAATAACAAGAATTCCCTCACCTTCCTTAGATGCTCCAAATGCCTTTGTAGTAGTGGCTTGATTAGTTTTATGCTCATGAAGTCCTTGGCAATAGAATTTTGGCTACCTCTATCTCTCCTTAGCACTTTTGGCTTGTGGCTTGGCTTGGAATTAATTTGGCATGGTAACACTAGTTGCTTGAAGCTTTTGGAATCAATCTTGCATTATAACTTTACACAAATTAGTATTTTTGAAGATATTTGAGCATAATAAATTTACACCAAAATAGCTTAGAAATGATCTGGTAAGGCCTCCTATTTATAGATTTTTGAGATTGATCAGAATTAACATGAACCATCCATCTCAAGATTGATATGCATGGCTAAGGATTAATACAATTTTGTAATTAAAATTGATAAATAGGCTCATCAATATTTGGGATAGAGGAGCAATTAAGAGTTATGGAGGGATTTGATTAGGCATGGGAGGCATGAATCCTGATATTTGTGGTATTTATGGCCTAGGGATGTCTTCCCAAGAAATGAGGTCACTTGATGATGTAGATATTCAATATTCATTTTTAAAAACAAGTATTCAACAAGTTTCCATGGAATTATTAATTAGGCTCTAATTTGTTTTAATTAGCTCTTAAGCATGATTAAGCACTTTGTGCACAAATTAGTCAAATTGATCAGAATGCCTTGTTATTGGTCCAAAATTCCACTGAATTAGAATTATAAGTCAATGTCAGATGCATTGGAACCATATTCCCATTTAGGATGTTACCAATATCAAATAATAAAGGCATGCATCTTGTGCAAGAGTTTTGATAAGAAAGAGCAATCCAGAGCACCTAGGTGCAAAATTGGAATTTTGACTCAAAATGATCTAATCAAAGTTAATTGTCCCATAAATTGCATTGCCCCATTTAATGATACTTTAGACAAAATTGACATTCACATCATTTAACATGTTTTAGTGTTTTTAGGCCAAATTGTACATTTTGGGTGGAAATTGGCCAAAATCCTGATTGAAGGTCATTGGTGGCTAGATTTAGGTGTCTACAGTACCTCCCCAAAAGGTACTTCCTTAATATTTATCTAAGTATGGTGAGGTATATTGTCTATGGCACCTATGTGTCATGCAGCACACTAATTATTGTCACATTCATCAACAACATCTTAGATATCACCTTGTAACCATCCCTAGACATTCTACCATTCCTCCCACAGGTCATTCTCACAATAAGGATCCTCCTTCTCTTATAGCTCCACCTTTAGTGTTTCCATCACCTCTTGTGGTTACTTCACCACCTTATGTGCCCCCACCTATGATTCTTTCACCTGTGGACCCTCCCTTACTTGTGGATCCTTCTCCACCTGTGAGTCCTTCACCTATGGATCATTCTCCACCTATGATTCCTTCTTCTCCTATATATCATGTTTTCACACATTCTCCTAACCAGCCCTTGCTTAACTTTCCTCCTCAGCATGATCCTTTGAGAATTCCTACTTTATCAATTGAGGAGATTAGAAAATAAGTATTTACTTAGTATTCATTAAATATTGATGAGACCTTAGCAATAATTTGATTACAACTTTATAGAGACTTATCTGATGTATTGGATAATGTGTGTGGACAAATTTACTAGTATTTATGAGAAAATTAATGGTGATTTCTCATTTATATTTGGTTTGGACATATGCTCCAATCTTATTTATATCATGATTATATCATTTGACATTGTGTCAAATTATTTCTTATCTTGTATCATGTTTCTCCTTCTTGTTGTAATATAGTTAGCTTATGTGATTGTTTTTCATTTTGCATACACTTGTCTTTTTCTTATCATTGCTTTCCTTTCCTTTAGATTTTTTTATCAAAACTCTTCCTTGTCATGGTGACTTGGTTATATATACCCTCTTCCCTTTTGATTACTATCTCCTATTACCATGTGATTAGTTCGTAAGAAATCTTTCTCATTAATATTTCCTTTTATTAGTCCTCCTTTGGATCTTCTTTTTTCCTTCTTCCTTTTTCTACAAACTAATCATATACATGGTTGAGACTTGATATCACATGCTAGTTCAATATCAAGCTGAAGTGTCCTAGTTAGTCTTTTATCTTGGGTTACTTAGCTTCTTTTAGACTTAGCCTACAACTCAATCATGTGTATCACTATCTCTCTCATGATTGGTCATTCAAAATCCATATGGAGGAGGAATCTTTAAAATCCTTCAAAATAAAGTTGGAATCCAAATCATTTAAATAAAAGGCAATGATATCAAAATTCAAAATTATTGAATATTTTTAAAAGTCTAATCATGCTAAAAGATGTGATTCAAAGCATATCTCCTTATTCTAGTCAAAGATAAAACTCTACAACTGGCCTCATGGTAGAGCCAAGGTCCTTTGGGGTGTGGTAGTCCAATAGATTAAAAGAGGATAATTAAAAAAAAAAAAAATTACAGCTACCTACTTTTTCATGCAAGAACCCAATATTCGTAGTAGAATGATGGCTTTGTAAGGGGTCCTAAGGAATGGGGAACATGTCATGAGAAAGTAGGTCCATTTTACTTTTCCTTGTACCAATCTACCATCATGAGTTGATCTTCATAGCACACTTATTTTCCTATAAATATTTATGTCTATATCAAGCAGGTTTCCTTTGTACATAGACGACCATTAGTCACTTAGTGTCTTTTCATGTCCTCGGTATGCATTTTATCTCCTAAGGTCTTCTCATAAGACACATAAGTCTTGCTTCTTACATTCCCTTTTTCATTCCTTTTCCTTCATATTTTCTCTTGGGAAATATTTTTTGATTAATGATCACTCCCCATGGGATTTCATTTGTGAGTTTCTTTGCAAGACCGTATATAGGGCCCGACATTCCTCACAAATTACCATCTTTACCATCCTATTACCCACATCCTTGATTTACCATTACTTATCCTTTTGATTACCAATGTTTTTTTGGTACCCCTCAGGTTTTTATTTTATGAGTTGCAGTGTAAGACTATGGATAGGAACCGACTCTCACAAAATTTTCCAATAATCAAGTCACCATCCAAAATTACATGTGTCAAATATGAGATAAGATTTGATTTATTATGAGGTTGCACATCATTGACATACTTCCCAGCTTGATATTTAGTATGTTTTATACTTAATTCATTTTTCTTTCACCTTTTATTTTATTATTTTCTAAGTGCATGTAAGATTACAACCATTTCTTGAATTTTTCATACTTCCCAACTTGAATTAGTATGATAAATTTAAGACCAATATTTTGCAAATTTGTTTTATTTTTTACTTCCCATCATGATATAGTATAATTAATTGACTTAATTTTGATTTGTTTTTATTACCATTTGTGCCCTTTTACATACCTTCGATTTTATTACATTGGTTATCATACTTGCCAATGTGATATTTAGTATGATTTTACTTGTTTTAATTTGTTGCAAAAGACTTTTACATTGGTTTAAAAACAAATTCCCTTTTACCATATTGTTTTCCATTTTCTTGGATCTTTATACTTAGTCATTTTTTGTTATTACACATTTTTTAACTTAAACTAGTATGTAGTACATTTCTTTAATTGATTATATTTTTCCAAGTCCTTTTTCGCCTATTTATTTTTAACCATTCATGTGTACTCCATAATGCTAGAAAAGAAACCACACCACATATATTTCCTATAGCATATACAAAAAATCTAAATACATGTGCTAGAAATAAATATATCTAAAGCATCCACATCTTCAACCATAATGAACAAACACAACCATCATAAATACAACATACACAACTAACACCAATATGTCAAAATGATACATAATATATATACACCATTAGTTTAATACAACCATATACAAAGCCTCAACACTAGGGCTAAGCACCATCATGTCTATCTCATGGTTTAACCACATTGCTTGTTGAGGCCTTAGTCTGACTCCTCAAAATGGTATGATGTAATGAGGCAGTCCAAGATCTCAATCCCTTTACTTGTCCCTATAGGTATGTTAGTTGAACTTGTGCCTGCACCAACTCAACATTGGTCACTGCATGTGCCTATGTTAGTTGAGTGTACATCATTATATATGCCTATATCATCTATGTCACTATCTCCAAATGTGAAACTCTCTCATTTTCCAAGGCTTGTTATGCATGTCTCTCACCCAAACTCATATTTGTTGGTGGTTATACCCGCTCTCTACTCTAATCTAAACTAACTTGCCTAAGTTGGGGTTGATGGTACACTTGAAGAATCCTCTAGTGTCATGGGGTTATATGGCTATAGATTCTCATCTAAGAAGTCATGGAGTACTCCCCTCACCAGGGACCCCCATATCTCTTCCTCATCCTTAGGTATGCCTATAAAATCACATCAAATGGCTATTAGATCATTTTCATATCTCATAATATCTATCTATATCTCTGTACTACCAAATAAAAACTTAATAAATAATTCAACCATCTTCATACCTATTTGTGTCTTGGCTCTTATGATATCATCATTTGCATGATCATCGACCATAATCTCCCCATCTACATGACCTCCTAGTACCTCCTTGGTCGGTTGCCTCTTCAACTCAAACCTAGTTATTATGGATTGTCTCTATCTCAACCTCTATCTAATTAGTCTCTCTATCATTTCCTCTGGCTCATTTATGGGATCATCTAGGATCTATATAGTCTCCACTCTTTCCTATCTTCATCACCACCATGTCTTTTATGGCCACTGTTCATCTCATTATAAGGATGATAGTGGTACATCTAGTATCTCTACCTCCTTTAGCTCCTCTTCTACCACTTGTCATGCCTGAACAGTCCATGGTCACTCCCGACATGGCCTCAATGTCAGCCTCATGATTAGTGATCTAAGTCCCCTCTTCCCTTATGGTCCCTCACATGATGAGCCCATTGGTCGATCATCAGTATTGATGTCACTAGATGAGGTAGGCCCATCTATCCTAGTACTTGTGCAACTAGATGTAGCTCTCTCTATAGACATCCAATTCCTAACACTATTTATGTTGAAATTATCAATCTTACTCAAATTTCACTCAAATACACATTTTAGGCTAGAAATGATAAAACACCCTAAATGGTTTGAACTTATAATTTAAAAGTGCCAACTTAGGTCAAAGTATCCCTAAATGGGGCAATGTAATCTATGAGCCAACTAACTTTGATCAATTCATTTTGAGTAAAAATAATGATTTCACCTTTTTGTAATCTGGATCACTCTTTTCTTCTAATTTTTTGGTACACATCACATACCTTTGTTTTTTTGTTTTGGAAACATCCTAAATGGGAATACAGCTCCAATGCATCTAATGTCACCTTCCAATTCTTCTCGAGTCAAATTACAACTCAATAATATGACTTTCTAACCATTTTGATTAATTGAGGGCCAATTTCCAAATAGTTGCACAAATGTTGATTAACATTGTTTAAGGCTAATGAATCCAAATCAAGAGATTAAGTGGATTTTCCATGAGAGTTGTTGAATATTTACTTTTGGAAATTGATTTCTATTATCTACATCATCAAGTGATGTCATCTATGGGGTGGCATCCATCAATCCATAAGTGCATAAAATAATAGGATTATGGGTCTCTCATGCCTCTTTGTTACCTCCCATGCCTCATTAATGTCCCTTATTACAAATTCATGATGACAATAATTATGGATTTTAATTACATAATTCAATTAATCCATGACCACACATCTCAATCTTGAGATGGACAATCATGGTTGATTCTAGTCATTCTTGAAAATATATAAATAAAGAGGCCATGGACATCGTTTTTAAGCTTGAATATTGAAAAGCTATAATGTTAAATTGTTTCCACAATCATTTTCATTTGATCATTGATTTTATTTTCAAGCTTCATTTATAGGCTATTTTAGTGATTCCAAATCATGAACCTAGGTTTTGTGGAGTGTTCTTGAGACACTAGAGGAGTTTGCCTCCATTTTTTATAAAGAAAAGGATGTTTGATCAAGGGAGAACATGATTTTGAGCCAATTTTAGAGAATGGATTCACTTGGGAAGGTATATATTTCTTAATTTATTTCATTTGTCTTTAATTGTCATTAGTAATTCCCACATGAATAGATAGGCTTAATTTGGTTTGTTCTTATGCATTCTTCCTTTGGTTTATTGGACTAATATTTGACTAATCATGTTATGTAATCCTCTCTAAATTTTTTCATGTTTGGTGGGAGTAACACATCTCACATATCATGTAGAGCAAGATGCAACTTAAAATTTTCAATTTGGATGCTTAAAAATCTTCCTACAAGTTTTTCTAACTTCATTTGGCAGTATTTTATCTTCACGGGTTTACACAAGTAACCGTCGGTAGTCAAAGAAATCTCTAATGGTTAATTAAACCATTGATGGTAATTTTACACCATCAATGGTTAATTATAACCGTTGTTAGTCATGTACAAGCATCAGTGATCACTGGTAAAACACAAACCCGAGAGTTAATAGGCTATTTTAAAATGCTTGGTTTGGGGTCATCTGGACTCCATTTTTCATGATTTGTTTTTAAAACCACGTGTTTTATTATAAATTTTTAGAATTTGAAATTAGTTTAGCTTCAAGTTTCATATATTTTTCATAAAAAATTTAAAATATCTTTGGATTTTTTGAATCTAACATATTCGCTTTTGGGGTGATGCCTTAAGGGTAGACAAGTAACCAGTGGACTTGAAATTTGTTAAAACATGCTATTAAGACATCTTTGGCATGATTTTAAAATTAATTAGGAATCTTGCTTTTGGTGTTTAATCAAACATTTGGGTGCTTAAGTTAATGTTTTTATAAGTTAGGCTTTCAAAGTTACAACTTAAGACAAAGGGGTCAAAAGAACACCACCCAATCTTTCAACTTGGTGCTTAAAAATGAACTCACCTTTCCAAGATTTTTGTTTTCAATTAGTTATTTGATCTAGTTTGTTTGGAAAAGATAGGGATGTCACGTGTATGCTCTTCCACTTTTCCCCTTTAGAAAACTTTTGGAATCAAAAGTGCCATTCCTATTGCAAAAAGCCTAGTCCAAGGATTAGAAAGAATGTCGTCTAAAACAGTCCCCAAAAACTCATAATAGTTTGGTGAACTTGAAAATGACCCTAAAGTATTTCTTTTTATGTCATTTATTTTTATACAAAATTGGCTTGTGAGGGGGACTTCATCAGCTCCCGTAAGTTCTATAAGGAACCTTTGACCTAGGGTTTCATCTCCCGACATTAACTTCAACCACTTCCACTAAGATTGGAGGTTTGAATGGTTAAACCATCTTATAGTGATGGAGTTTCATATGGGACATATCTGCACTTTAGACATCACACTACATCAATCAAACAATAGGATATAGCGGTTTCAAAAAGGATTAGACCTTTTTAAAATAATCCAAGTGCCATGGACACCCAATTTCTATGCTTTTCTTTTGCATCATTTGACGTGAAAGTCATTATGTAATTGATTCTCCTAGAACTTTCAAAAATATGTTAGTTTAGTCAACTCCACATTTCCATATCCTTACTAAGATTTAGATGATTATACTTAGTGTATTTTGGTCATTTTTGCTTGGTATGTTTTGAAACTAAAACTTGTTTGTTTGTTCATAAGCCATGTCAAAACAATGTATTTGAATTGAGGAGGGTAGTGTTATGCTGCCCAAATCATGTAAAACTATTTTGAGCCTTTAAGTCTTTTGAAACATAACATATATCACATCACTCAAGCATGGTTACATCGTTAGGTTGCTCAATTTGATTCAAGACTTGTTTACCATTGTATTAAAAAACTGTATGTTTCAAAACCAGTTACATATACCATTCGGACCTTATTTATGTGTCATCATGTCATCTAATCTTGTCTAGTTTGTTTGGTTTAATCCTAGTCTTCAACATTGTATTTTCAATTAACCTTGTCAAGTTTGGATCCAAGCATTGATTGATTTTTGTTTAGGCCTCAATTTATGGGGCTGGTACATAGATCTTTTTCTTTTGGGTTGCATAACTTTGATTAAATGATTACCCAATTTTAAACATTATTGATTGTTTATTTTATTTTTTTGAGTGCCTATCCTCACCATTTTTTATGCCTTTGTTTGGGAGAACACAACCTTTCTTCAAAAACCTTTGACATTAGACATTTGATGTTAGGTTATTGTATGCCAAATCTTGGCACAAACTAGTTTCGAGATGTTGCTTCACCCTTTTGACCAAGGTTGAAACTTTTATCTTTTAAACATCACTTTTCAAAGCTTGTATAACTCAAAATCTTTTCATTTTCAGAGCTTTCTTAATTAAATACAGATATGTCTAGCTATACTTATGGTGTAGTCATGGATAATCCAAATTATGATAAAATGGTCATACAAAATGAATTTTTTGACTTTAGTCAAGACCCCTATGGCGAAAATATGTTTTATGAGATATATTTATATCCACCTCACAAAAATTATTCATGGGAACACAATCAAGATCCAACTTTATATCTAACTCACAATTGCAATGATTGGGTTTATCATGAAGACTTAGATGTTTTGGCTTGTGCAAGTAATCAAACTCCACAATGTGCTAGGATCACCATTTTAGGACCTCTTCCTTTGGTTTGCATAGGCAAAAAAACTAAGAAGCATCCAGTCATCACCATTTTAGGACCTCCTCCTTTGGTTCACATGAGCAACCAAACTAAGAAGCATCCAGTCGTTACCATTTTAGGACCTCTTTCTTTGGTTCACATGACCAACCAAATGAATAAGTGTCTAATTATTACCATTTTAAGACCTCCTCCTTTAGTTTGCATAGGAAACCAAATCATAAAGCATCCAGTCGTTGCTATTATTGGCCCATCACTAGTTTTTGATGAACCTATTGTTGAAGAACCTCCATTTGATGAACCCATTGGGTTTGATTCCTTCATCAATAGTCTAATCTTTGGAGAGTCCATTATTGAGCCACATACCATCATTCCTACTAAACTAAATATTCCCCACTTTAGAAATTCTATGCTGATCTATGAGCCAAAATAAGAACCATTACCTCTTCAAGAGCCATCTTATGAGGACCAAAATGTGTTTAAAATTGATTTTTTGCAAATAATTATGAACCAAAACTGTGATGTTATTTTTGAAACACCCATTTGTGATGAGTCAACCTATGACAAGTTACCTATTCATATTATACCTATTTTTAATGAGCTTCATCTCCTTGACAAGCTAGTCTCTACAGAGTTGTCTTTTGATCTTTTCTCACTCATTGAGGACTCTCACTTTCGCAAACATGATTTTATCAAGACATCCCTTGAGTAGTTCCCTCTCTTTAAGGGGATTCACTTAGATGAGCTAGTCTATGTTGAACCCTTCCAAGATGAATCACTTTTTATTAAGCCCATTATGCCATCATAGGCCATTACTTGTCAAAAAATTAGCATTCAATAGAACATTATCAAAACAACCATATTAGATGAAGAATCAATATTAGAGCCAGGTTCCATTTTTGAACCAACATTAGATTTATCATCAAAAAAATCAACATCAATTACAACATTGGCTTCAAAGTCCTTTTCTTTGAAATCAGATTTAGAAATAGATTATAGTATTGGTTATTACAACATTGGTTACAATTGCCTTATGGATCATTTTGAATATATTTGTGATCCTTCTACAATTTTTGAGGATAATTAATTCAACATCGACACAAGTTCTCCTAGTATCTTCTATGAGGACTGTGTTTCCTTACACCATCCCATTATTACCACTCAACATAGCCATTATATTAACATTCTACCTCCCATAATGTCAATTGGGACCGATAGAATCATACTTTGTTGAACTACATCCAAGGTGACATATCATTTACAGAATGTTAGTGGGGTCAAGACCACATTCATTCAGAAGAAGAACAATCTCATAATGAAACATTTTTGGAGGTGCTAGGGGATAGGAAAAGATCAAACTCAACATATTTTAGTGAAACCTTTTTGAAGGCACTAGAAGACAATCAAATTCAAATGTTAACATCTCTTCATGAAACCTTCTCTGAGGTACTTTGGGATGATCAAAATAAATTCATTGGTAAAAACCTCATTGGGGCACCAATAGCTAAGCACAAAAGTTATTCACTATTTATTAAAGATATTATTCAAGATCAAATCAAAATAACTTCCAATCTACAACATAATCAAATGGTACTTATTCTCAAGATCAAGAAATGGAACAATCTAGTCATCCTATCATGAGCATATTCAGAGGTCTTTAGCTCTACCACAACCAAAATCATGTCAAATCTGGTATCCACAATATTACATGTGACTAAAAGTCCTAATCTTTACTTATTTCCCTTTCATTATATATTCCATTATCGCCCACCCATTTATTACCCACTTATATCATTTATCACTGGCAACACTTTTTTCTAGAGAGGCTACAAAGTTATCTTATCTTGATGTTTGAAGGAAATAGAATCAATTTCCAACAAATATCACAAACACATTATCGAGATCTAGATCAGCAACAAGTTATTAACAAAGAAACTTTTATAAAAAGGAATTGGGTAGCAACCTTATAACTAATCATTTTTTTTGTCTCACATATTGACTAGGATGTGCATCTCCATGTCAGCAAGAGCAACATAACCATTTTTCATTTACCATTCACCCATTTTATGTTACCATGCCTCATCTCTTAGGGCAACCCTATAGACCCTTTTTAGGTATTATCATACCATTGTGATCCATGAACCATGTTGTTTGAACTACATTGACTTGAGGTCCTTCGGGACTATGTAAGCAACACTCAATTTTTATTGAGGTTAGCTCAGTTGCCCTTTTTCCATGCTCTTGCCATTTTTTAAGCAATTATTAAGTTTGAATGCTCTCACCATTTTGTGAGCAATCTAAGCCAATCATCACTTGGGGGAAATTTTTTTTTGGATATAGCCAATTTTATTTTGATCATTTCATTATACCATTTTTATTATATTATTTCTTTACTATTGACCAAGGCTTGATTTTAGTCATCTTACCAATCCCATTTTTTATCTTGGTTCCTTTGGTTCATCCTACACTTTCTATGGGGGGATTCTAATCTAGTTTCAATAGTTTTTGAATACCATGATGAATGATATTCTATGGAAGTAGTGTGACATTTGATCTAGTAAGTTATCTTTATTTTATTATCTTATCTGGTATCATTGATTATAACCACCTATGGGCAAATCAATATTATTTCGGTACCCCTGATTATAACCACCTTTGGGAAAAACAATATTATGACATTATTTTCTAATTATAACCACCTATGGGAAAAATGGTATTATGACATTATTTTCTAATTATAACCACCTATGGGAAAATTAGGTACAATGACTTTTTATCATGCATTTCCACATCATATGGTCATTACTATTATCATTTGTCTTTTTGGTCACCTTTATTTGTGAACTTGTTGTGGCCTAGTCAATTTTTCATCACCTTTTATGTAAGCAGAATTACTATGACTTGGGATTATTTTGGGGTTATATAGACCATGCTTGATTCATGTCAAGGTCAACTCAGTCCCTCTTATCATATGCTCTCACTGTATTATGAGCATTTTAAGTTGGCACGCTCTTGCCATTTCATGATATGGACCATTTTGTATCTCTTAATCCTTAATTGAGTTGAGATACTTAGAAAATTACAAAAACATTTGTAAAACATTCAAAAAACTCAAAAATATTTTGTGTGTTTATTTTATTATTGTTTGTTGTTTGGTCTTTTGCTTTCTTTTTTGGTCTTGCTTCTTTATTTTATTTTCCAAGTACATCTTAATAGTCCACATAGATCTCGATTATTCATATCTTGATCTCATGTTGGTAAGATGTCTTTTTTTCTTTTTCTTTTTCTTTGATTTTTTGTTTAAATGTAAATAGTTCTAACTCTAGTTTTAGTCATTATTTTACCATTATCCTTAGTTATAGGTATTCACATTTGATCCAACTTAGCACAATTTGAATCTTATGTCATTCTAAGTTATTCATAATTATGATGCATAATTTATTTTTCTATAGAAAACACTATGTGCTCAAGTCTCAAAGTCTTAACATCAACATCAGCTCTGATGAATGATTCTCAAGAACACTTTGCATAATCTAGGCTCATAATTAATAAATAGGTATCTAGGTATCATGCATTTTGGCTCTTGACTCTATGCTTAGACGTGCATCTCTTCACATACATTGTGAGTCTAATCAATTCTTGGTTAGTTTTCATCATTCCTCATTCCATTCTCTCCCAAACATGGGTGAACTGCATTGGCCTAAAGTTCATGTTGGAACATGAGTCCATGGAACTATGTAGGCAGCACTTAATTTCTATTGATGTTAGCTTAGTTATCTTTCATTCTTATTTTCTTCTCTTTCATCACTTTGTGAATTCTCATATGTTTGGTTTTATATGGATTTCTAAGCCATTACACCATCACATGTATGTTTGCACCCTCTCGCTTTAACCTATCTTTTGGGTTATATCTTTGAGTTATTTTGCTTGCCAATTACCCATGTTGGGGCCCACAATCTAACCATGTTAGAATCAAATCGACTCTATAGAGGCAAACCATTATTTATTCTTTATCAATGATCAAAAGTATCCCTACTAGGGCAAAACTATTTTATCATGATCATATTTACTCTATTGGATCACCTCTTATTATCTTCTCTTTGGAGACCCCATTCTAGTGGTGTTTCCCTTCTTAAAGTAGAACATTATATCTTTTCCTCTAATTCCAAGCTATCCACACTAATGCCCATGATGGTAATATTTTAGTGTGCAACTTGTATCAGGATTGATCAATGTTGTAAGCATGCATCATGTAATCTCAAATTGGGTACATTTACAGTGTGTCCCTTACATTTATGGATTATATCTTTCTAATTCCCCCTATCCATGGGGCCTATTATACCTCTAATTATAGTTTGATCATTGATGGTAATCACACATGTAAGCATTAGCTCATCTGGATGTGATCTATTCCATGGGTTAATCTCTCACTTTCTCTCTGTTTTTGGGAGTCCATCTTTTTCTTCCATCCTAGTATGTCCTCTTGATGGGGCATCATGAGTCTATTCCAATTTCATCTTGACAAATCTTTTATTTGAAAAGGCATTGCTTCACCTGAATGTTTCACTATGCCTTCTCAAATAGGGGAAAAATGTAGACATCCAATTCCTAACACCATTTGTGTTGAAATTGTCAATTTTACTAAAATTGCACTAAAATTCGCATTTTAGGCTAAAAACCATAAAACACCCTAAATGGTTTGAACTTGTCATTTACAAGTGCAATTTAGGTCAAAGTATCCCTAAATAAGGCAATGCAATTTATGGGCTAGCTAACTTTGATCAATTTATTTCGAGTGAAAATGATGATTGCATCTTTTTATGCTGTGGATCACTCTTTTCTTCTAATTCATTGGTACACATCATGTACCTTTGTTATTTTGTGTTGAAAACATCCTAAATGGGAATATAGTTCCAATGCATCTAACATCACCTTCCAATTATTCCTGAGTCAAATTATGACTCAATAATATGGCTTTCTTACCATTTTGATAATTGAGGGCCAATTTTCAAATAATTTCACAAATGTTGATTAACCTTGTTTAAGGCTAGTTAATCTAAATCAAGAGATTAAGTGGATTTTCTATGATAGTTGTTGAATATTTCTTTTTGAAAATTTATTTCTATTATCTACATCATCATGTGATGTCATCTATGGGTAGCATCCATCAAGATTATGGGTCTCCCATGCCTCTTTATTACTTCCCATTCCTCATTAATGTCCCTTCTTCCAAAGTCATGATGAGGATAATTATGGATTTTAATTATATAATTCAATTAATCCATGACCACACATCTCAATCTTGAGATGGATGGTCATGGTTGATTCTGGTCATCCTTAAAAATTTATAAATAGAGAGGCCATGGAAATCATTTTGAAGATTGAAGATTGCAAAGTTATAATGTTAAATTGGTTCCAAAATCCTTTACATTTGATCATTAATTTAGTTTTCAAGCTTCATTGTTAGGCTAGTTTAGTGATTCCAAATCATGACCTAAGTTTTGTGGAGTATTTTTGAGACATTGGAGGCGTTTGCCACCATTGTTGATGAAGACAAAGATGCTTGATCAAGGGAGAACTTGATTTTGAGCCACTTTTGGAGAATGGATTCACTTGGAAACGTATATATTTCTTACTTGTTTTCATTTTTATTTCATTGTCATTAAAAATTTCCCACATGAATAGATAGGCTTAATTCAAATGTAGAGAGGATTACATAACATGATTAGTCAAACATTAGTCCAATAAACCAAAGGAAGAATGCATAAGAACAAACCAAATTAAGCTTATCTATTCATATGGGAATTACTCATGACAACAAAAGATAAAAGAAAGAAAGTAAAAATTTATACCTTCCCAAGTGAATCCATTCTCCAAAAGTGACTCAAAAGCATGTTGTCCCTTGATCAAGCATCCTTGTCTTTGTCAACTATCATGTTAAACTCCTCTAATGTCTCAAGAACACTCCACAAAACCTAGGCTCATGATTTAGAATCACTACACTAGCCTATCAATAAAGATTTCAAAAAAAATCAATGATCAAATGCAAAGGATTGTGGAAATAATTTAAAATTATAACTTTGCAATACTAAAGATTCATTGATAGGATAGTTTAGTGATTCCAAATCATGAGCTTAGGTTTTTTGGAGTGTTCTTGAGACATTGGAGGAGTTTTCCACCATTGTTGATAAAGACAAGGATGATTGATCAAGGGAGAATATAATTTTGATCCACTTTTGGAGAATGGATTCACTTGGGAAGGTATAGATTTCTTACTTTATTTCATTTGTCTTTCATTGTCATGAGTAATTCCCACATGAATAGATAGGCTTAATTCAATTTGTTCTTATGCATACTTCCTTTGGTTTATTGGACTAATATTTGACTAATCATTTTATGTAACCCTCTCTATATTTTGGTATGGTTGATGGAACTAATGCATCCCATGTATCAAGGAGAGAAAGATGAAAATTAAATTTTTTAATTTGGATGCTTAAAATTCTTCTTACATGTTTTTCTAGCTTTATTTGGCTGTATTTTATTTCCATGGGTTAAGACAGGTAACTATCAATGGTCAAAGGAACCACCAATGATTAAGTAAACTATTGACGGTCATTTTCAACCATTTATGGTCAAGTATAACCATTTATGGTCATGTACAATCATCAGTGGTCACTATCAAAACATAGACCTGAGAGTTAATAGGCTATTTTAAAATGCTTGGTTTAGGGTCATCCACACTCCATTTTTCATGATTTTTTTTTAAAAATCATGTGTTTTCTTCCAAATTTTAAAAATTTGACATTGTTTTACCTTCAAGTATCATATATTTTTCACAAAAATTTGAAAATATCTTTGTATTTTTCTAATCTAACATATTTGATTTTGGGGTGATGCCTTAAGGGTAGATAGGTAACCAACGGAATTGAAATTTATCAAAACATACTATTAAGACATCTTTGGCATGAATTTAAAATGAATTAGGAATATTGTTTTTGGTGCTTAATCAAATATTTAGGTACTTAAGTAAATGTTTTGATAAGTTAGGATTTCAATGTTACAACTTAAGACCGAGGGGTCAAAAGAACACCACCCAATCTTTCAACTTGGTGCTTAAAAATAAACTCACCTTTCCAAGCTTTTTGTATTCAATTAGTTGTTTGATCTAGTTTGTTTGGAAAAGAGAGGGATGCTGCATGTATGATTTTCCACTTGTCCCCTTTAGGAAACCCTTGGAATCAAAAGTGCCATTCCTATTGTAAAAATCCTAGTCCAAGGCATAGAAAAAAAAGTCATTTAAATCACTCCCCAAAAACTCGAAATAGTATTGGGTGACCTTAACATGACCCTAAAGTCTTTCTATTTTATGTTTTTTTTAATTTCATTCAAACTTGGCTTGTGAGGGGGACTTCATTACCCTCTATGAGTTCTTTAGGGAAGCTTTGACCTAGTGTTTCATCTCTCAGCATTGACTTCATCCACTCCTTTTGAGTTGCACATGGGATGTATCTACACTTTGGACATTACACTACACTGAGCAAACAGTAGGATGTAGTGGTTGCAAAAAGGACTAAACCTTTTTTCAACAAGCCAAGTACCACAAACACCCAATTTCCATGTTTTTATTTTGCATCAATTGGCATGAAAGTCATTGTGAAATTAATGCCCCTAGAATGATAAAAAACTTGCTAGTTTAGTCAACCCCACATTGCCATACCCTTGCTAGGATTTGGATGATTATACTTAGTGTATTTTGGTCATTTTTGCTTAGTATGTTTTGAGACTAAAACTTGATTGATTGTTTATAACCATATCAAAATCATGAATTTGAGTTGAGAAGGGTAGTGTTATGCTGCCCAAATCATGTCAAACCATTTTTGCCTTTGAGTCTTTGAAACATAACAATTGATCACATCATTTGACCATGCTTACACCGTGTTGGTTGAATATTTTGTCGATCAACGTACTGATAAACAAAATAGGTCTAATCCGCCAAAGTAGGAAGATTACGTTCCCTGTAGGTATGCTATATATATATATATATATATATATATATAAGAAAAAAATAATACTCAAGGATAGGACAAATCATCCATCTCTCTTTTTTCAGAGATGATGTGTGCAAATCAAAGGAAAAACTCAAGGGAAATGACAGACAACACTCCTCTTCTTTCAGAAGTACTATTCAGTAAACCACAAGAATACTCCTAGTAGAAATATCAAAATGTAGCAAAGGATATAATAACTAGAAATTGAGATGCAGCACAAAGTCTTCACCTGAATTGCTTAAGAGTAAGATACGAAGGACAATGAGGGCACAAAGTCATCCCAAGGTCCTTTACACAGAAATGAAAAGAAAACACACTAAAGGCAATTATGAGAGCACAAAGTCTCTCCACAATTGACTCTTTAGGACACCTTCCTGACTGTTGTCACTAATTCTACTTGTTGAATTAAAGGAACAGAAGATATATTAAGGAAAAATACATATGAACAGTTTCCTCAACAACAAAGATATTACAGCACAAAGTCTGAAAAATCACTTGCTTTCTTATTCCAATAACAAAATATGATCAACAAATTGAGCTCAAAGTCTCAGAAGTGCCTTTCAATTTGTGCAGAGTTTTGTTCTTATGGTCCAAAAGAGATCCATTTACAATAGAAGAGAGTACCTTATATAGCCTCTTCAAGAAGGACTCGGGAACAGTAACACATCATGTTGGATTGAAATTTGTTAAGGAGACAAGCTAGAATTTAGGGGCATTTACCCATTTTCTTTTCTCAATGCAGAGAAATAGGTCACACTTTCAATGTCCACTTGGTGATCTGATCCTTCTTCATCATTCCTTCTTTTTTGGTTATTTGAATTGGGTTTTCAATTCAATTCGATGCTCTGTTCCTTACTCAATTTCTGCTGGTCTTTAGCAATTAACGCATGGCACATTCCACTACTAAATAGGTGAAGACACGTGGAAAATTTCATGGGACTCTGAGAAATGTTTATTGATAGAGGCTTTGAAACCTATTAGAAATACAGAATCATGGATGTAGACACATGTCGCTCTCTGTGGAGTTACAACGGAAAAGGCGGCAGCTTCCACTTGCCTCTTGAGAATCCTATGGAGGATGACACATGGAAGCTTCCGCTAATATTTTAACTTCCTTTGAAAAGTCTTCAGGACTTATATTAGTTTCTCATAGAAGATGACACGTGGTGGCTTTTGCTGCATTTGATGAGAGACATTTGGCATTTTTCGCTACTTTGATACTGTCTCAATGGATGACACGTGGAAACATCCACTGTGACTTTAACGAAGGACATGTGGTAGTTTCTATTAAACTTGTAGAATCTTTAGATGCCTTTTGAATGTCTTGTAGAAGATGACATGTGGTGGCATTCGTCACTTTTTAGAAACACTATAGAACTATGCATAACTCATTTAGATTCATGCAAACGATGCCACTTGGCGTGTTTCACTTAACTTACAAAGGACATGTGGCAGTTTTCGTGGCTCTTAGGAGAGTCAGGTGGATGATGACACATGGCACATTCCACTTTCTTCAGTAGCTCACTAGGGGTCTACCATAATCTTTATGAAAACAAGAAGCAGGAGGGATAAATTACGAAGATTAACACTTGTCAGCTTTTGCCAAATTTTGCAAGGGACACGTGGCACGATCTAAATACATTTGTTAGTCACGTGGATGTAGACACTTGGTGCATTCCACTTTATTTAGTCACTCATCCTCGGGCCCACCATGGTCTTTGCTTGAAACAATGAAGCTAAGGGAAGAGACTGCAAATATTGACACTTGGAGGCTCCCAACAAGCTTCAAGAGGGACACGTGGTGATATCCGCCAACTCATAGAAATAAAGTTTAGTGGGGCTCAGCCATCGACACTTGGTAGCATCTATGGGATTCTGTCAGGCTTTTATCTCGGTCTGTTTATTTGCCTTGGTCACTTTTTGCCATGGGAATTCCCTTCACAAGGGCACTTGTGTCTTTTGACTCTTGGGGCACTCCTTTGAACTTTGTCACTTGAACCGACCAATTGAACCTCTTCGTTGAACCAATCAATTGAACCAAGATTTGAACCAAAATGGTTCAAGCCGATGGTTCAATTGAATGAACCAAAGCGATGAACTAACCATTGAACTAAAAGACATTAAACCAACCGTTGAACCAAATGCATTGAAACTACCGCTGATGCTTGCCGATGGAGATTTCTGTTTGAACCAAGGCATTGCAGAGTTTATGGATTTCTGAAAAGCTTGAAAATTAAGGAATTTGAATGTCCAGGATAAATTTCAAAAAGGGAAGAGACAATTTTGGTCTGTAAGACCAAAATAGTTCAAATTTTGTCCCAAAAATGAGTGATATTTTTGGGGGACAACAACTGGCTCCAATTGGGGAACTTCTGTCAATTTCAAAAAGAATTGAAAGGAGTAGAATCCAGAATCTCCAATGTCTTCATGTGTACCATTGGGTTATGGAGTCATGCTACCTAGAAATGAAAGACAACAAAAATGAAGATGAAAGGCACAAAAAAAAAGTAAAGACTATACAAATATACATATTTACAAATGAACTTATTTGATGCCTCAAGATTTGAAGCGCTTCAGATGCCACCCATTGTGACATAATGATAATGGCATCCCATCTTGATAAACTAGTAGGAAACCATTTTGTCCCCAGAATTGGTGAGGGGTGAATGGAACTCTCCACCAAGAATCACATTTTATGTGCCTTCCCATTTGTTTTCTTTTCTTCTTGCCCCAAAGCAAGACTTAACTTTTGGTCCAAAAACCATGAATCTTTGCTCTCCTAGCAAAGAGTACCTTTTCCTAATTTTGATGGGTAGTAGCATGGCCTAGTACCATAATTTGTTGTTCTGATAGCTCAGCCCAACACATGTCTTGATTGTCACCCTCAGATATCTCAGATTCTTCTTCATTTGGAGGGGAGGGTTCTTCTACACTTATGCCACACTCCACCAATTCTTTTGTTATTTCATCCCTGCCTGAAGACTCAAACAAAATTTGGGTTGCAAGGGCCACCATTTGGGTCTTGACGCATTTGACATGATCAATTATGTCAAATGGCTGGATTGGACTAGGCACAGGGGATGAGAGTTCTTCCTTTTGGTTTATGGGAGGGGTGGGAGGACTGGCCTATGAATTTGAAGTAGAAGGTGTAGAAATGTTTGAGATACTTTCTTAGTAATCACTGAGTTCTTTGGCTAGATAGGTAGAGTGGCCCCACGCTTAGAAATTGAAATTGTAGGTTGAGGTCGCTCCTCTATTTCTCCTTTATCAGCTTGTTGAGCTGACTGATTCTGGGACTGGGTGACCACATCATATGATCCCTCGAATGCTTCACCTTTACTTCTGGGTTCATCCTAGTAATCTAGGAAACTGATGTGGGAGTCACCATCTGACTCTTCTTGATCTTCCATGAAGAGACCAATGTCATTTTCTTGATTAAACTCAGGTTGGAAAGAGAAATAATGCTCTATTTCCAAATACCCAACTGTTGAGTTGGCTAGATGTGCTTTAATGGCAAGGTTCCTCTATGGGGGAGGAAGATGATTGGGTTGCCCTTGATGTGCCTAATTAGGGAATGTCCTCCTTGGTACATCTCTATATGAAGGAGCAGATGACATTCCTTATGCCATTTGTCTTTTGAGGGCCAGCACTTCATTTGATAGCTTCTGCACCATTGGATCAGTGGTGGTTGCAAGTGAGTTATCAAAAAATGAGGAAGATGCACCTCTATTTGAATCCCTTCTTATCTTTCTAGCCAAGATAAGGTCATCTTCTAACTTAGTGGCTAAGTATTGAGCAGCTTCAAGATCTATTCGGCCAGCACGTCTTAGCAAAAAACTCACTTCAGGCAGCTGTGAGTTTATGAAGAACCATTTGAGGTTCTTGGGTGTGGGTTGAGCAACTGCAGGAATCATGTTTCTCAGCTTGTCAAATTTTGCAATAAAATTCCTCATGGGCTCATGAGGTTCCTTCTTCATCTGCGTAAGTTGGGTTAGCAAAGCATAAGCATCTTTTGTAGGTTTGAACCTTGCTTCAAACTTGGCTTTGATAGTGTCCCAGCTAGTCACTAATCTAGTCTGTAGATGGTAAAACCAGTTTGTAGCAGCACCTTGTAATTTCTCCATAAAAATCCTGACTACCACGTCTTCAAATTCCACCCCTATCACACCACAGGCTATGGTGAAGGCTACAATGTGTTCGTCAAGTTGGACTCTTCCATCACCAAAGAATTTGGGGAAATTCTTCCTTGAACTGAGTGGTATCTCATGCAGGGGTGGAGTTAGATTAAGTGGGCCAAATGAGTTACCCTAGGGGCCTTGAACTACCATGATCAGATTATGAACAATAGGGATAACACATCTAAGTGGAGTTTCTAGATTATAGGACA
This sequence comes from Torreya grandis, assembly GCA_037957365.1. Classification (NCBI taxonomy): domain Eukaryota; kingdom Viridiplantae; phylum Streptophyta; class Pinopsida; order Cupressales; family Taxaceae; genus Torreya; species Torreya grandis. The sequence goes on along the minus strand of JARHVA010000469.1, from coordinate 357,907 downwards.
AAAATGGAAAAGAAACTGGCCTTACTTCAGCTTAAAGCTTGAGGCTTCAAACTATGCTTTCTTTCCCAACAGCTCTAGTTTTGTAGACCAGATAATATAATGGAGATGGATGAAAATGGAGATAGATGAAAATGGTAAGGCTATAAATGGATAATGGGTAAGACACAAAACGGAGTTGCTAGAGTCTATAATGGATAAGGGTTATAATGATAATGGGTAAGACATAGGTGATGTTTCAATCTGAAACTTGAGGTTCCAAATTACACAGAATTATGTATATCCCTAGTGGAGTTGCCAAAAACTGTTGGTTGAATATTTTGTCGATCAACATAATGATAAACAAAATAGGTCTGATCAACCAAAGTAGGAAGATTAGTCATCCAAATGTGTAGGTTTACCACATCAGAAGAGGACTGATCTCTCCTCTCATCAAGGGGAGGTTCCCTATAGGTATGTTATATATATAAGCAGAAAATAATACTCAAGGGTAGGACAAATCATCCATCTCTCTTTTTTTAGAGATGATGCATGAAAATCAAAGGAAAAACTCAAGGTAAATGATAGACAACACTCCTCTTCTTTCAAAAGTACTATTTAGCAAACCACAAGAATACTCCTGGTAGAAACAACAAAATGTAGCAAAGGATGTAATAACTAGCAAATCGAGATGCAGCACAAAGTCTTCACCTGAATTGCTCAAGAGTAAGATACGAAGGACAATGAGGGCACAAAGTCATCCCAAGGTCCTTTACAAAAAAATGAAAAGAAAAAACACTAAAGGCAATTATGGGGGCACAAATTCTCTCCACAATTGACTCTTTAGGACACCTTCCCGACTGCTATCACTAATTTTGCTTGTTGAATTAAAGGAACAGAAGATATATTAAGGAAAAAGACATAAGAATAGTTTCCTCAACAAAAAAGATATTACAGCACAAAGTCTAAAAAATCACTTGCTTTCTTATTCCAATAACAAAATATGATCAACAAACTAAGCTCAAAGTCTTAGAAGTGCCTTCCAATTTGGGCAGAGTTTCATTCTTATGGTCTAAAAGAGATCCATTTACAATAGAAGAGAGTCCCTTATATAGCCTCTTCAAGAAGGACTCGAGAACAGTAACACATCATGTTGCATTGAAATTTGTTAAGGAGACAAGCTAGAATTTAGGGGCATTTACCCATTTGCTTTTCTCAATGTAGAGAAATAGGTCACGCTTTCAATCTCCACTTGGAAATATGATCCTTCTTCATTGTTCCTTCTTTTTTGGTTATTTGAATCGGGTCTTCGATTCAATTCGATGCTCTGTTCCTTAGTCAATTTCTGATAGTCTTTAGCAATTGACCCGTGGCACATTTTTTTGCTAAACAGGTGAAGACACGTGGCAAATTCTATGGGACTCTGAGAAATGTTTATTGATAGAGGCTTTAAAACCTATTAGAAATTCAGAATCACGGATGCAGACACATGTTGCTCTCCATGGAGTTACAACGGAAAAGGTGACAGCTTCTGCTTGCCTCTTGAGAATCCTGTGGAGGATGACACGTGGTGGCTTCTGCTGAGCTTTTAGCTACCTTTGAAAAGTCTTCAAGACTTATATTAGTTTCTCATGGAAGATGACACATGGCAGCCTCTACTGCATTTGATGAGAGACATGTGGCAGGTTTCACTGCTTTGATACTGTGTCTCAATGGATGACATGTGGCAACATCCACTGTGACTTTGACGAAGGACATGTGATGGTTTTCATTAAACTTGTAGAAGCTTTAGATGCCTTTTGAATGTCCTATGAAAGATGACACATGATGGCATTCGTCACTTTTTAGAAACACTATAGAACTATGCATAACTCATTTAGATTCATGTAGACGATGCCACTTGGCGTGTTTCTCTTAACTTACAAAGGACACATGGCAGTTTCCATGGCTATTAGGAGATTTAGGTAGATGATGACACATGGTGCATTCCACTTTCTTTAGTAGCTCACTGGGGATCTACCATAGTCTTTATGAAAACAAGAAGCAGGAGGGAGAAATTACAGAGATTAACACTTGTCGGTTTTCGCCAAATTTTGCAAGGGACATGTGGCGCGGTCTGAATACATTTGTTAGTCACTTGGATGCAGACACTTGGTGCATTCTGCTTCATTTAGTCACTCATCCTTGGGCCCACCATGGTCTTTGCTTGAAATAGTGAAGCTAAGGGAAGAGACTGTAGATATTGACACTTGGAGGCTCCCAACAAGCTTCAAGAGGGACATGTGGTGATATCCGCCAACTCGTAGAAACAAAGCTTAGTGGGGCTCGGCCATCAACACTTGGCAGCATCCATGGGATTCTATCGGGCATTTGTCTCAGTCCGTTTATTTGCCTTGGTCACTTTTTGCCATGGGAATTCCCTTCGCAAGGGCACTTGTGTCTTTTGACTCTTGGGGCACTCCTTTGAACTTTGTCACTTGAACTGACCGATTGAACCTCTTCGTTGAACCAATCGATTGAACCAAGCTTTGAACCAAAATAGTTCAAGCTAATGGTTCAAGTTGATGGTTCAATTGAATGAACCAAAGCGATGAACTAACCATTGAACCAAAATATGTTGAACTAACCGTTGAACCAAATGCATTGAAACTAATGCTGATGCTTGTCGATGGAGATTTTTGTTTGAACCAAGGCACTGCAGAGTTTGTAGATTTTTGAGAAGCTTGAAAATTGAGGAATTTGAATGCTTAGGACAAATTTCAGAAAGGGAAGAGACAATTTTGGTCTGTAAGACCAAAATAGTTCAAATGTTGTCCCAAAAATGAGTGATATTTTTTGGGGACAACACACCGTTAGGCTGCTCAATTTATTTCAAGAACTTGTTTATCATTGTATCAAAAACTAGTTATTTCAAACCATGTCATATATACTATTTGGACCTTCTTTATGCATCGTTATGCTATCCACTCTTGTCTATCTTCTTTGGTCCAATCCTAGTCTTCAATATTGCATTTTTAGTTAACCTTGTCAAATTTGGATCCAAACATTGATTGATTTCTATTTGGGCCTCAATTTGTGAGGCTAGTACATAGATATTTTTCTTTTGGGTTACATAACTTCAATTAAATGATTATCCAATTTTAAACACTATTGATTGTTTATTTATTTGAGTGCCTATCCTCCTCATTTTTTGTGCCTTTGTTTGGGAGATTACAACCTTTCTTCACAAACCTTTGACATTAGACATTTGATGTTAGGTTGTTTTATGCCAAATCATGGCACAAACTAATTTTAACATACATATTCACCCTTTTGACCAAATTTAGACCTTTTATCTTTTAAACATCGCTTTTCAAAGTTTGTATAACTCTAAGTCTTTTTGTTTTCGGAGATTTCTTCATTAAATGTAGATATGTCTAGCTATACTTATAGTGTAGTCACAGATAATCCAAATTATGATAGAATAGCTAAACAAAATGACTTTTATGACTTTATTCAAGACCCTTATGGTGATAATATGGTTTGTGAGATAGATTTCTATCCACCTCACAAAAATTAATCATGGGAATATAGTCAAGATCCAACTTATGATCCAACTCATGATTGGAATGATTGGTTTTATCAGGAAGACTTGGATGCTTTGGCTTATGCAAATAATAAAACTCCACAATGTGTTAGGATTACCTTTTAAGAACTCATCCTATGGTATGCATAGGAAACCAAACTAAGAAGTGTCTAGTCATCACCATTTTAGGATCTCCTCCTTTGATTCGCATGAGCAACCAAACTAAGAAGCGTCCAATCATTACCATTTTAAGACCTCCTCCTTTGGTTTGCATGAGTAACCAAAATAAGAAGCATATAGTCATTACCATTTTAGGACTTTTTCCTTTGCTTTGTATAGGCAAAAAAATTAAGAAGTGTCCAGTCATTACTATTCTTAGCCCATCACTAGTTTTTGATGAACCTATTGTTGAAGAACCTCCATTTGATGAACCCATTGTGTTTGATCCCTTATTTAATAGTCTAATATTTAGAGAGTCCATTATTGAACCATAGACCATTGTTCTTGCTAAACCAAATGTTCCTCACTTTACAAATTCCATGCTGATCTATGAGCCAAAATAAGAACCATTACCTCTTCAAGAGCCATCTTATGAGGACCAAAATGTGTTCAAAATTGATTTTTCACAAACAATTATGAACCAAAACCATGATGTTATTTTTGAAACACCCATTTGTGATGAGTTAACTTATGATAAGTTACCTATTTTTAAAGAGCCTCATCTCCTTGATAAGCCAGTCTTTGCAGAGTTGTCTCTTGATCTTTTCCCACTCATTGAGGAGTCTCACTTTGATAGACATGATTTTGTCAAGACATCCCTTGAGCGGTTCCCTTTCTTTGATGGGCTTCACTTAGATGAGTTAGTCTATGTTGAACCCTTCCAAGATGAATCACTTTTTATTGATCCCATTATGCCATCAAAAGCCATTACTTGTCAAAATTTCAGCATTCAACAGAACATTATTGAAACAACCATATCAGATGAAGAATCAATATTAGAGTTAGGTTTCATTTTTTAACCAACATTGGATTTAGCATCAAAAAAAAATCAAAATTAGTTGCAACATTAGATTCAGAGTCCCTTGCTTGGGAATCAGATTCAAAAATAGATTATAGTATTAGTTGTTACAACATTGGTTACAATTACCTTATGGATCAATTTGAATATATTTGTGATCCTTCTACAGTTTTTGAGGATGATTAATTCATCATCGACACAAGTTCTCCTATAATCTTCTATAAGGATTGTGTTGCCTTTCACCATCCCATTATTACCACCCAAAATAGCCATTATATTGACATTCCACCTCCCATAAACATCGATTGGGACCGATAGACTCACACTTTGTTGAACTGCATCCATGACGACATATCATTTATAGAATGTCAGTGGGGTCAAGACCACATTCGTTCAGAAGATAAACAATCTCCTAGTGAAACCTTTTTGGAGGTGCTAGGGGATAAGCAAAGATCAAACTCATCATCTTTTAGTGAAACCTTTTTGAAGGCACTAGAAGACAACCAAATTCAAATGTTAACATCTCTTCGTGAAACCTTATCTGAGGCACTTCGGGATAGTTAGAATAAATTCATTGGTGAAAACCTCATTGGGGCATGTATAACTAAGCACAAAATTTATTCACTATTTATTAAAGATATTATTCAAGATCAAATCAAAATAGCTTCCAATATACAACATAATCAGATGGTAGCTACTCTCAAGATCAAGCAACATAGCAATCTAGTGGTCCTATTTAGAGCATCTTTAGAGGTCTTCGACCCTACCATAACCAAAATTATATCAAATCTAGTATCAGCAACATTACATGTGATTGAAAGTCTTGATCTTTATTTACTTTTCATTCATTATATATTTCATTATCACCCACCTATTTATTACCCACTTATATCATTTATCACTGGCAACATTTTCCTTTATAGAGGCTACAAAGTTATCTTGTCTCGATGTTTGAAGGAAACATAATCAATTGCCACCGAAGACCATGAACACATTATTGAGATCCAAATCGGCAACAAGTTATTAACAGAGAAACATTTCTAAAATGGAATTGGGTATCAACTTTATAACTGATCATTTTGGTTGTCTCACATATTGACTAGGATGTGCATCTCCATGTCAATAAGAGTAATAGAGAAATTATTCATTTAATATTTACCCATTTTCCATTACCATGCCTTGTCTCTTGGGGAAACCCTATGGACCCTTTTTAGGCATTATTATACCATTATGATCTATGAACCATGTTGTTTGACCTACATTGACTTGAGGTCCTTCAGGGCTATGTAAGTAGTGCTCAATTTTTATTAAGGTCAGCTCGATCACCCCTTTTCCATGCTCTCACCATTTTACGAGCAATTGTTAAGTTTGAATGCTCTCATCATTTTGTGAGTAACCTAGGCCAACACTCTCACCGTTTTGTGAGTAATCTAAGCCAATCATTGCTTGGGGGAAATTTTGTTGCCGCTATAGCCAATTTTCTTTTGATCATTTCATTATACCATTTTTATTATAACATTTCTTTACTATTGACCAAGGCTTGATTTTATTCATCTTACCAATCCCATTTTTGATCTTAGTTCCTTTGGTTCAACTTGCACTTTCTATGGGGGGATTTTGATCCAATTTCAATAGTTTTTGAATGCCATGTTGAATGATAGTTTATGGAAGTAGTGTGACATTTGATCTAGTAAGTTATCTTTCTTTTATTATCTTATTTGGTATCACTGATTATAACCACCTATGGGAAAATCAATATTATTTTTTCACCCCTAATTATAACCACCTTTGGAAAAATCAATATTATGATATTGTTTCCTAATTATAACTTCCTATGGTCAAATTAGGTACAATGTTTTTTTATCATGCATTTCCACATCATTTGGTCATTATTATCATTTGTCTTGTCATTTGCCTTTGTTTATAAACTTGTTGTGACCTAGTTAGTTTTTCATCACCTTTTGTGTGGGTAGGATTACGATGACTTGGGATTATATAGGTTGTGCTTGATTCATGTCGAGGTCAACTCAGTCCCTCTTATCATACACTCTCACCATATTACAAGCATTTTAAGTTAGCACACTCTTACCATTACATAAGTTGGACCCTTTTATATCTCTTAATCCTCAGTCAAGTTGAGATACTTAGAAAATTTCAAAAACATTTGTAAAACATTCAAAAACTCAAAAACATTTTGTGTGTTTATTTAATTATAGTTTGTTGTGTGGTCTTTTATTTTCCAATTTGGTCTTTTTTCTTTATTTTATTTTCCAAGTACATCTTGATTTTCCACATAGATCTTGATTATTTGTATCTTGATCTCATGTTGTTAAGATGTCTTATTTTTTTTTCTGTCTTTGCTTTTTTGTTTAAATGTAAATAGCTATAACTATGGTTTTGATCATTGTTTTACCATTCTACTTAGTTATAGGTATTCACATTTGAATTAGCTCAGTGCAATTGCAATCTTATGTCATTCTAATTTATTTATACTTATGATGCCTAATTTATTTTTCTATAAGAATTACTTTGTGCTCAGGTCTCAAAGTCATAACGTCAACATAACTCTGATGAATAGTTCTCAAGAACACTTTGCATAATCTAGGCTCATGATATAGAATTAGGCATCTAGGTAACATGCATTTTATCACTCAAATCTATGCTTAAACATGAATCTCTTCACATACATTGTGATTCTAATCAATTCTTGGTTAGTTTTCATCATTCCTTATTCCATTCTCTCCCAAACATGGGTGAACTATATTGGCTTGAAGTTCATTTTGGAACATGAGTCCATGCAACTATGTAGGCAATGCTCAATTTATATTGAGGTCAGCTTGACCATATTTCATTCTTATTCTTTTCTTCTCTTTCATCACTTTGTGCATTCTCATATTCTTGGTTTTATATGGCTTTCTAATCTATTACACCATCACATGTACGTTTGCGCCCACTCACTTTAACCTATATTTTGGGTTATATCTTTGAGATATTTTGATTGTTAATTACCTATTTTAGGGCCCAACATCTGAAAAATATCAAAATCAATTCAGTCCTATAGGGGCAAACCATTATTTATTCTTTATCAATGATCAAGATTTGTTGTACTAGGGTAAAACTACCTTATCATGATCAAATATTCTCTATTGGAGTACTTATTATTATTTTTTCTTTGGAGACCTCCTTCCAGTGTTTCTTCCCTTACTAAAGGAGAGTGTTCTCTCATTTCCTCTAATTCTAAGCTCTCCATATTAAATCCCATAATGGCAATATTTTAGTGTGTAACTTGTCTCAGGATTGATCAATGCTATAAGCATGCAGCTTGTACTCTTAAATTAGGTATGTTTATAGTGTGTAATTTTCATTTATGGATTGTATCTTTCCCATTCCCCTTGTCTCTGGGGCCTATTATATCTATAATTATATTTTGATCATTGATGGTAATCATGTGTGTAAGCATTAGCTCATCTAGATGAGATCTATTACATGGGTTAATCTCTCACTTTCTCTCTCTTTTTGAGAGTCCATCCTTCTCTTTCATCCTAGTATGTCCTCTCGAGGGAGCATCATGGCTTTATTCCAATTTATTCTTGACAACTCTTTTCTTTGAAAAGATGTTACTTCACCTAAATGTCTCATTATGCCTTCTCAAACAAGGCTAAAATGTAGACATCCAATTCCTAACACCATTTATGTTGAAATTGTCAATCTTACTCAAATTGCACTCAAACGTATATTTTAGGATAAAAACCATAAATAGTTTGAATTTTTCATTTACAAGTGCTAATTTAGGTCAAAGTATCCCTAAACAGGGTAATATAATTTATGGACCAGCTAACTTTTATCAATTCATTTCGAGTCAAAATGATGATTTTGCATTTTTGTGCTCTAGATCACTCTTTTCTTCTAATTTATTGGTACACATCATATACTTTTGTTATTTTGTGTTGGAAACATCATAAATGGGAATATAGTTCTAAAACATCTAATGTCACCTTCCAATTCTTCCTGAGTCAAATTATAACTCAATAATATGACTTTCTGACCATTTTGATTAATTAAGGGCCAATTTACAAATAATTTTAAAAATGTTGATTAACATTTTTTAAGGCTAATTAATCCAAATCAAGAGCTTAATTGGATTTTCCATGAGATTTGTTGAATATTTATTTTTGGAAATTGATTTCTATGATCTGCATCATCAAGTGATGTCATCTATGGGGTGGCATTCATCAAGCCATAAGTGCATAAAATATTAGGATTATGGGTCTCCCATGCCTCTTTATTACCTCCCATACCTCATTACTGCCCTTTCTTCCAAATTCATGATGAGGATAATTATGGATTTTAATTACATAATTTATTTAATCCATGACCACACATCTCAATCTTGAGATGGATGGTCATGATTGATTCTGGTCATTCTTGAAAATATATAAATAGAGAGGCCATGGACATCATTTTTAAGTTTGAATATTTCAAAGTTATAATGTTAAATGTTTCCACAATCCTTTGTATTTGATCATTTATTTTATTTACAAGCTTCATTGATAGGCTAGTTTTGTGATTCCAAATCATGAGCCTACGTTCTATGGAGTGTTCTTGAGACATTGGAGGAGTTTGCAACCATTTTTGATAAAGACAAGGATAATTGATCAAGGTATGACATGATTTTGAGCTGATTTTGGAGAATGGATTCACTTGGGAAGGTATAGATTTCTTACTTTCTTTCATTTATCTTTTATTGTCATTAGTAATTCCCACATGAATAGATAGACTTAATTTGGTTTGTTCTTATGCATTCTTCCTTTGGTTTATTGGACTAATGTTTGAATAATCATGTTATGTAATCTTCTCTACACTCTCCACCATGTATAGTGACTAATCACCTCTCTCCTCTCTGGTGTTGGTGTAACTGTGTGCTAACTCACCCATTAGCTACTATAGGTCCATACGGCTACCACACGATGTCTACATGTCTCATTGATTGTAGTGTTGTCACATGGGTCATAGCCCAAACTATGTAGTCTTCCTTCCATATTCTCATTTGAGGTAATCCATCATCGACAACATGGGACAACCTAACCGGTCGATACATTGGAAATCTCTCGTACATCCATGTTGTCTAGTATGATTGGTCCCATAGTCTTTTGCCCTCTGGCTAGAATTTGAAACAAATCATAAATGAGATAGACCTAGATGACAAAACCTATATTGTATATTACTCCCTCCTATAGCATCACCCTACTCAAGGCTACCACAAATAATAGTACCTTATCATCTGATTTGTAATAGAGCACCCATTGTGTCACAAGGCTTATCACTACCTTTTAAAGGTACAAAATTTGTGATATATACACATCATCCATACTAAATATCCATCCTCTCAATATCATTACCAAGTTTATAGTCCACATAGCTAAGGCTCTCCTCTCCTTTATGCTATTTGGTATCCCTATGGTCATTGGTGCTCCTACTATGAGCAACCTAAAGATGGCATAGACCTCCTCAAGTGTGATACCCACCTCTATCACATCCCCATCAACCTCCTATCTAAAGGTGTTAGTAAATCATTCCTAACATCTAAGGAATATGACTTATGGCTATACCTCCTAGACTTATGGCTACCAAACTAGCTCAATCTCCATCTGTCAATCTCTCTAATAAATTTGACAACCAAGACACGTCCACCAACCTTTAGAATCTTGATCATATCTACAACTAGAAATAACAAAGGATGTATTAGTTCCTCTATGTCATGTATAATCACAATACATTCTTTATACACATTATTTTTACAATTTTAATTCAAAAACAAGCCTAATTACTATTACCTTGTTCATTCTATTTATTTTATCCTTTTTCTAGGTCACTTGGTCCCTATTTCCCTCCTTTGGTCACTTTATGCCATTATATCCCTATTTTGACTTTCTACATGTTTTTCCATGCTTATTTTAGTTCCCTGGTCAACCTAGTTTGACTAAAATTTCCCTATTCTTGTCATAGTTTACTTTAAATTCTAAGTCAACCCTCTTATTTTACCCTCCCTGGTTTTGAGTTTTCCTTATGGCCCTTATGGAATAGTTACTCACTCCATTTTAGATTTTTAGCCTTTAGATTACACTAGGTCAACCCATACCTAGTGGGTTGACCATATGGATTTTACCCTATTTCAACCTATTAGGTCAACCTAGTCGACCTAGTATATTTTGTGTGCTGACCCAATACATTTTTTCCAAAATGTGCATTTAACTCACTTTCTTCCTAAACCCTTCCAACCAATTTCCCATCTTCCTATTTACTACCCTTAGAATCTAAGTTTGTTTAAAATTTGACATATATAAATTCTTAAAAACAAATTTGATCAAAAATTCACTTAATTCAATACAAATTTCAAAAATAGGTTTGAGATATGTAGTTGCATACTTGTAGTACACATGTTGCTGCCTCTAGGTGTCCTCCTTGTCTAGCCTATCGTTCCCTCACCATCCTAACCTTATGTTATCTCAGATCTCTCCTTTCTCTTCTTTCACAAGTCAAAATGCCAAATGAATTCTATTTTTCTATATTTTAAACCACTTTCTAGAAATTCAAGTCTTTCATTTATTTTCAGTTAGATTCCTTGTTTTGCATCTATCTTTGTTTCTACTTATCCATTTTGAAAACTATAAAATATTTTAGAATCGTGATGGAATAGAGATTATTTTCCACTATCATATGCCTACATTACAAAAAACTTAATTTTTGACTATTTTTTGCACTAACTTCTATAGGTTCACCTAGTATACTCTACATTGGGCACCTTCATTTCTTATAGTTTACTTATTTATCTATGAAACTAAGATAAGTTAAAGGTAAGTGTTTCTCAATATAATTATTTCATTTATCTTATTTTATTCTTACTACACCATACTTAGCATCAACTTTGTGTGTTATCATGTTTTCTTCTAGAGCACCATCCCATGTTGAACTTACATGACATGTGATGAGCTTCAGCTAGGACATATGTACACATAAAATATTTTTAACTTCTATTTATTAATGACACTTTGTATCTTGTAAGAATCTATCAAGTATTAGTCTATCTAAGTGCATGCCTTAATGGGTACACCAGGAAAGGGGTGGGAAAACCATCGGTGCTTCATAAGATTGTTGTTCCTTTTGCCACTTTTCATCCACATTATAGCCTCCTAAAAACATTAAACCCAATATTATTCTTCTTAGTTATATCCATTCCTATCATTTTTTGTGTTTTATCCTTCATATTTTTCCTTATCACCCTTTTGACCTATCATTTGTGCTAGGTCAACCATGTTGACCTAGTACAATTTATGGACTTTCTATCTATTTTGGTTTTTTTGCCTCTCAGCCGACCTAGCACATACCTAGAGATTTAAACCTTAATATGTGCTAGGTCAATTGGGTCAACCTAACATAGCTAACATTTCCAAAAAAATTTAGGATAAGTCAATACTATACATACAAGGTCATTTACCACCATTTATAAGAGTGAATAATTAAGTGAAGAAGTGCAAATGAATATCTACCTATTGACCATTCTACTTGGGGAATAAATATTTAAGGTTCAATACTTTTTTTGGAGATTTGATCTCATATTTTTGATAAGTATTTTGGATGCTTGGATAGGCTATGTAGCATAGAGCTGATTTATATTAGTTATCCTTACATACCATGACAATCTCTTGAAAAACACCTTGGCCAAGGAGGATATTGAGGATCGGTGGGTTTATCTTTAGAGGTAAGTATTCCTAACTTTATTCTTCCTATGTAAGAGTAGATAGATAGAGAATTTGTATTCTTCTCTTCCATGTATTAGGATTATGTATACATTGATGTGAGTATATGTCTTCTATCCATGTTTAGTCTAGTTGTTTATTTTATTTTGTTTCTAACCCCTAATTTGTGGCACAAGCTTTGGTGTGCACTAGATTAGATTTGCTTTTATTATTATTAGATTAGTTAAATATTAAATCATAGGATTATTTTAGGGTTGTTATGTGATTGTGTTAGACTATAGGCTTTGGAACCCTATCTTGCACGGTGTGTTGTGACAAATGATCCCCTAATCAGATCTAGCGGATCCTCACATTGGTCATGCTCCTTCTTAACAATTATACGCTCCCTAATTGAAAGTTTAGGTGTGATTTATTCCATTCGATCTAGGATTGATTTATGGACATGATGCATTTTTGATTGCATACAAGTAGAGGGAAATCCCAACATCTAAAAGTGCATATATCATGTATGTGTGTATACTTGTATCACACTCAAATAGAATCATGAAAGACATGTAGTTGTAGTTGTAACTGATAAGATATCCATCAGCATGGAACTAACACACAGATTTAAAGGATCCAATATAATACGTAGGCATGGAAAATATTTTTGGATTTCTAATGTTTTTTATTTTCTTTTTTGATATTTTTGGAATATGTGGAGCTTTACAATATTATATTGAATCTTTTAATTTGTTTCCATCATGGATGGATAATTTTAAATGGTATATGGCATGTTACTCACATTTTGCATGTTAAGAATCAATGTTATTGTTTGGAATATGAATCAATTTGCCTTCATGATAAAATATATATATACCTTTTTGTTTTAGATCTATCTTGGCTTCCATTCCATATAACCATAATCCACCCATTGTAAAGGAGTGTAATAAAGTATGGTGTAAGACCCCTAATTTTTAAATGTAAAAACAAGGCCCACAAGTAATATAAATGACAAAGAAACCCAATGAATATTTCCATTTCTCCTTATCACATAGATCTTTGGCATGGTACCCAAGTTGTGAAAAATATCTTTCACTATAATAGTTTTCTAATTGCATAGTATCAATGTGGTTATGAAAAAATTAAGCACTACCCATGAATTAAGAAATTTTTAAGTCTTGGTGATGTGGATTCCTTTTGTTGTGTGTTTAAATTGAGGATTTTTCATAGGATATGGGCCTTGAATTGGCCCCATGTTAAGTAAATTTTCTAAAATAGTAATGTAAAGATTAGGAACACCACTTTTTTTTCATAAAGTTACTTAGGTAATTTTTCTCCCTATTTCATGTGAGGGATAAAAAATTTATATTTTGAGGGATATTTATTAAGCTCCATTTCATGAGTAAGTATTAATGAAGCATATCTACGCACATAAATGTATAAATTGGTAAATGACTCATATTGTTTATGAAATGCTCTATTATTTAAAGGGGAAATATTACCTCAACTAAAATCAAATTATAATTCCAAATCCAAGGGTCTAAATACTAGATCATATGATGTACTTTTGAATTGAATAGTATAATCTTGAATGGATTCCTCATCACATTTTTTGAAATTATGCAAATGTGTTAATGTAAGTTTTCACACCTTGTGGATATGGAAAGCAATGAAGAATGCATCTTATAATTGTGAAAATGTCATTAAGGAACCTTCTGGCAGGCTATAAAACCAATTTTGAGCCTCATTAGAAATGCTCATATAGAATACTTTTAGTAATAGTTTATCATCTTTTGCCCATTAACCAAAAGAATGTACATAGTCAATCATGTGGTCAAATGTGTCCTTAGGACTCAAAAATGGAGGTAAATATAGTATCTCAAAACCTTGTGGATAAGGATATTCAAGTAAATATTGTGTAAGAGATTTATTATTGAATGAGGTAATATGTGCCTTATCATTATGGAAGGCCATCTACATTCTAAGTATAGAAACATATTTCTAAAGATTGTCAATAATGATCATAATAGAAACAAGATATTACATGATAATGGTGGTGTTTGTCATAGGTATTATCTTTGGTTCTTATCGGCCACCATTTTCTAATCTAGGCATACAATTATCATCATCCTCATGGATAACAAGTGAAAGTTCATGACCACTGAATTTAGGATACTTCGGTAATAACATTGGATGTTTGAATTTTTTTACCTTTGGCATATTATTTTAAGAGCTTAGAACATTGGAAGAACTTGGTTTATTCTCTTTTGTTAAGGATATATCAATTGGAGCTTGAGGAATCTTTAGTAAAGGCACATTTTTTGGTATAGTAGGAACTTTTGGTGAAAATGCACCTTATAGAAGATAAATATCCTTTAATTTATGTGACTTGGTTGATATTTATAATAGTTCCATATTTATAACATTAGGAGACTTTTGAACTTTACGTTTTTAATGATTTTTTCTTATTGATGGCTTAATATTACTTGGTATAAATACCATGATATCTTGGTTAACTTTTCAAAAATGTTCAATATCAAATGAAGGTAGGATAGAATCATCACTCTTGATAAGAGGTATATTGTTTGGACATGCTATAATAGGAATGATTATATTCAATGAACATGAATACACATCCCCTTTATGACTTATTTACAAATCTTCCATGATATCCTTATGGAGTTGGTAAAAGCTATCCTGATCAAATAAAGGAACACTTTTTCCATGTAGAATGAATTTGGTGTAAAAGGTAAAGGAAAAGTCTTTTTATATTCATTAATATGGAGGAATTAATTTCTTGAAATGGTGGGAGTATGGACATGATTAGAGGCATAGTAGTCACCACCATCCAAATATTTGATATTATATGCTTTAGCACTTGAAGGAATGCAAGAGTAATGAATTTTGATTCCTTAATTCAGATATTGTTAGAGAGTTTCATAATTATAGTCATAAAAGTAATTGATATTATCCATGATGAGAGAGATAAAGAATACAAACATCATTACAAGATAGACAATAAGAATCTAAAAGATAATGCTTATTCAAAAATGATGCTTAAAGGTCATGTTCAACAAATGTTTATATGACCAACATAAATTACCTATGCAACATTATGAACAAAAATGTGGTGTTCCTTATCTTTATATGATTGGTTTCTAAAATTTACTTAACATGGTGCCAATTCAAGTCCCATATCCTATGCAAAATCCTCAATTTTAACACACTAAAAATCATCCACATCATAAGGATTTAACAATTACTTTATTCATGGGTGGTGCTTACTTTTGTCATAACAAAATTGATATTATGTAATAAAAAAACTATTGTAGTGAAAGATGTTTTTCACAACTTGAGTAATATATACATCCAAAATTTACACAGTGTGACACTTTCAATACAAATTTGATGATGGTACAATGATATCCTATTTTTTTATTCACAAGGAGGAATTGTTTCCATATTATTATTTTAAACATTTTTGATCCCCTTGATTCTGACCTTCCTATCCATTTTCACTTTATTTTAAAAATTAGACATAAGTGATGGAACCACCATCCCAGGTGATAGAACCACCCTCCTCTATTATGCAATTGCCCCTTAGTTTACACAATCACTAGGGTGATTTTAAATTTTAAATAGTGGTTTTGATGATAAAGGGAGGTATTACATTAAATACATGGTGGTTTTATAATTATAAGTAGTGGTTACATCAAATTTAGTGATGGTTCTGTAACCACCCCTATATAAAGTGGAAATTCTATCATAGTTGAAATGCCTTCCCAAATTAGTTCTCATAACTTCAGTTTTCATGCATTTTACACAACTAGTTTTATCACCTTGTGTTCACCTCCAATCAAGCGTAGCTCACTCCCTCTTCTTTTTTTATTCTTCTTTAGTTGTTGAATTCATTGTCACACTTAGTTGGACTTCCCCATGTAAGCTCCCATCTCTTTCTACAAGAATGTCAATTTTGGCCTAATTTTATATCAAAAAATTACCATTAGAAATTGTTTTTGAGAATATTTTGTAGCCATAACCTTACTATTATTTCTAGGATATTTAACATCTACTATTTTTGAGTTGACTATATAATTTCAACTGAAGAAGTATTCTTGGTGTAAATAACTTAGACTTTATAAAACAAGACATTAGCTAGCCTCAGTTCAGCTAGTATCCATTTATCGATTATGTTTCCCCATTTTCCATCTTGTTCTAAGGTTTTTACATCCTCCAAATAGATATTTTTGATAATTTACGTAAGAGCATACTAAGCTAACATATTGAGGATTCTCCTATCAACACATTACATGCACTTTAGTCATTTTATTCTAGAATCAAGTTGGAGTTATTTTGATTTCCATTATTTTTTTCTTAATTTTAATATATTTATTTTATATTATTATTTTTATTTAAAAAAATAATTAAATTTTATAGTGAAATAAATCTATTCATTTTCATTTGTCTTTGCTACAAAAACATAGCTAGTTTTGATTTGTTCTTGCATTTTAGTAGATTAGTTTCATTTAAAATTAACAATACATTGTACCAATCATATTAAAAAGGAGATTAGAAAATATCCAAGTCATTTACAACCAAAACAACTTTTCTTTTCTTAAATATCTAAACAAGTCTCTTGCATTTTATACAATCACCTAAATGAACACAAAAATATAGCCAACTGTAGTTGTATACAAAAGGGTATTAGATTCCTAATATTATTTGTTTTGAAGAGTTAAAAACACTACCATTTTACTCTCTTAAAATAAAAAATCATAACTTTCATCTCTTGTTTCCATCCTAGCAAACCATTCAAGAAAACATGTTCTTAGCAAACTAGGGAAGTTGAAAAGCTAGTCTAGTTTGTTTATGAAAAATAAAATTTTTAGTTCAAGTGTTTTTTTGCTACTATTTTTTATCATAGATCTTATAAAATTACTTAAATATTTTATGAACATGAATAACACATGTTAAACTATGCACTCAACTCTCCAAGCCCTAGTTGAGGTAGTTGATATAATGGATGGGATAGGCATTTGGTTGATTATTTGGTGGAACATGATTTGGGATAAGTGGTGGTAGTGGATTCTCATGATGGAGCCAAAAGAACTCAATAGTGTCTTGATGATAATTAAGAGTGTTGAGATGTTTGTAAATATAAATCTAAGGTACCTTGGTCTCTAATATCACAAGAAGGTGGAGTTCTTTGTCAATGGTAGGTTCGTGTAAATGAGGGAGATCCAGTTAGATGACTTGTGAAAAAAGGTCTACTTTGTTGGGTGGACTCTACCTGGTCAATGTCATACATTGAATGTGAATGATATAAGATGAGGCTAGACCCAAGGAGAATAAAGAGGTGTGTATGAGATACTAGTCCTGGATAGCATTGTGTTGACATATTCTATTCTATCTAAGGACAATGATAGGTGGATTAGGGATGCATTCTTTCTCTTACAAAGAGGCTAAGGACTCTAGCATCTAAAATTAATGCTATTGTCAAAATGTGTGGATAATATGGCACCATATTCTCTAAATTTATGGAATATATCATACCAAACAAGACATGGTGTATTAAAGAGGGTCATACAAATAAGACTAGGCAAAATCTAAGTAAAAGCATATGAGCTTGTTTAGACAATGGCTTGTAAAGTATGCTTGCTGAAATGTTGAAGTAAGGCTTGATGTATAATGATTATGTGAATGGACAATAACTATGTTGGATTTTATTGATTTTATGGTTTTTTAAGGCTTTTGGTATTGATTATGTGTGTTATAGAGGCTTTTGACACTACTTTTGTTTCTTTTTGGTATTTTTGGACTTTTCTTGGTTTTTGTAGAAATAAATGCTTGATTATTGAAAATAAAATGTTTAAAGTAAAAGAGTAATTTTTTTTAATGTAAATAAAATAATAACTCACTTTTTAATCATTTTCAATGTTTGATACACATATAAATAAGAAGATAATAAATCTATATGCTATCATGCAAAATGTTGATTTTTCCTAATTCTAATTATTTGCAAACTAGATAAAATATTTTATTTATTTTATTTGTTTTGTATGTGTGAAACAAATGTATGAATTTATTATATTTATTAAATTAATTTGAGAAGATATATGATCTAAAATTCCATCAACAAAACACTTTCTACAAATTTTCTTTTTCATAACAAAACTAGACTAGCTTTTTAACTTCCATAGTTTGCTAAGAACAAGTTCTTATGAATGATTTGATAGGATGGAAAAAAGAGATTAAAGTTATGATATTATATTTTAAGAGAGGAAACTGATAGTGATTTTAACTTTTTTTTAAATAACATCAACAATATTATAGACTTGGGTATGCACCTACAGTTCTCTATGTTTTTGTGGTCATCTAGGTGATTGTTTAGAATGCAAGAGACTTTTTGAGATATTGAAAAAAAGAAAATTTATATTGGATATGACTTATATATTTTATAAATTTATTTTCAAGATGTTTCTAATATAATCTACTAAAATACAAGCACAAATAAAAACTAGCTATGTTTTTGTAGCAAAGACAAATGAAAAGGAACATATTTATTTCACTATCAAATTTGCTTCTTTATTTTAATAGAGATACTCAAATAACACAACAATAATATAAATTAAATATAATTTAATGAAG
The DNA here is from genome assembly GCA_037957365.1 of Torreya grandis. Classification (NCBI taxonomy): domain Eukaryota; kingdom Viridiplantae; phylum Streptophyta; class Pinopsida; order Cupressales; family Taxaceae; genus Torreya; species Torreya grandis. The sequence goes on along the minus strand of JARHVA010000469.1, from coordinate 338,961 downwards.
AAAAATAAATAATTTAAATTAAAAAAACTCTAACTTGGTTCTGGAATAAATTGACTAAAGTACATTTAGTGTGTTGATAGGAGAATTCACGATATGCTAGCTCTATATGCTCTCATATAAATTCTAGAAACTTTCTATCTAGAGGATGTAAACAATTTGGTACAAGATGGGAAAAGGGGGAGACATGATCCACAATTGGAGATCAGTTGAATTGAGGTTGGCCAATGTTTTGGCCTTTAAATTCTGGGTTAATTTCACTAAGAATCCTTATTCACTTGCAACTATGTAGTCAACTCAAAATTAATAGAGGTTCAATCTCCTAGAAATTGTATAGAGGTTGAATTTGCAATAGATTCTTATTTTGGATATGAAATTAGGCCAAAATTGACCTTTTTGTATGATGAGATGGGATCTTGCATGGGGGAATTTAACTAAGTTTTATAGTGAGTTCAAATTGAGAGGAACTAAATAAGACTAAAAATTGAAGATGGAGTTAGATGGGCCTAATTAGAGGTAAACACAATGTGATAAAAATAAAAAACTTAATGCTAGATATAAAAAATATGTGAAAACTAGAGTTATGGGAACTAATTTTGGAACATGTTTACTATGATAGAACTTCTACTTTATGTAGGGGAAGTTCTATAAAAAATAATTAATTTTGCATTACCTTCACTTCAAATTACAAAACCTTAAAATATTTAATGCAAAACTTCCCTTTAGCATAAAAAATACCATATAAATTTAAAAAACATCACTATAGTTATGTAATTCTAAGGGGAAGTTGCATAATAGAGGATGGTAGTTATGTCACCTAGGGAAATAGTTCTACCACCTAAGGATAATTTATTAAACAAATTGAAAATAGCTATGATGGTCAAAATCACAAGGATCGAAAGGGTTTAAAATAGAAATATGGAAACATAGGAAAGGAATAGAGATAGAGAGTTCCCTATAGATCACAATACAAGAGGACATTGTATCATCATCAGATTTATATCAGAAGCATTGCACCATGTAAATTTGAAGTGCAAATATATTAACCCCTCAAGAGGGAACTTTGTCTTGAGTTTTCAAGGTGTAGTCCCAAGTAAGACATGTAGAAATGAAATGAGAGGTTAAAAATACCTACCTTACTTAACTAAATTGAGGGACAAAGCTTATCAAGACCCCATGTAACTTGTAGATACAAGACAAGATTCAAGTGAAAAAAAAAAGTGAAAAACATGTAAACTAACTAAAAAATGGAAATAAATATGTACCATATGTGTATGGAAGATCATACTACCTAAACTATCCCATCAAAGGATTGAACCTAGTGCTAATCCATGTGTACCTGTAAAATTTTAAAACATGCTACAAGAGAATAAACAAACTTATTAAAATGCTAGCAATAAAATACTAATTGTGGGATACATGAAAGATAAATTGTACATGTGAGAACCAACATTAATCAAAAATTCATATAAAAAATTAAAAACTTTTGAATCAAAATGGCTAGCTTTGGGCCCAATATATTTAAAATAATTACCAAACATAGTTCATTTGTGTCATTTACCTTGAGAGAGATTCTTGAGCTCTATATTACCGATGACTATTTTGAGTGTGGAAATAATCATCAGAACAAGGTGATGAGAGAATGGTGAACATTAAAGTGGGTGGCATGGCTAGGAACAATCAGTTCAGTTTTTGCTAACTTTTTCATTTTTGCCCCAAAATTCAAAATTTAATCAAAAATTTGTTTAAATCCAATTAAATTTTATTTTTTTGATTTATGTACATTTTTGTTGAGTATATTACATATTTGAGGAATTTTTTAGGTCTTGGGTAGATTTGAGTGGGGTTTGGGAGTTTTTTGGTGAGTTCATGGGTGGTGTGTAGAACCACTACTTAAGTTATAGAACCACTACCCTTTGCAGGGTGGTAGTTTGATAGCCATTATGGTAGTGTCATACTAACATGAGGTAGTTATTATATCACCATCTTGGGGTGATCACACAACCACCTAAGGTGGTTATGTTACCACCATAAGGTGATTTATCACCCTCTTCCTATAAATAGGGGTGGGTTTATGTATTGGGACGAATGTGAATGTTTTTGACTTGTCTAAACTATGAATATGATTTATGTGACTAACATAGGGTCTATTTTATTGTTACAAGGGGCCTACATTCCATGCAATAGAAATTGGGAGTAGGGTTACTTCCCTAAATTCCTATCACTTTTGATAGAAAATGATTTGGCCCTACTCAACTGAGTGGGGATACTTTGTATTACATAAGTGGGGATCACCCCCTTTTCTAGCCAATTGTTAGTGGGGATACTTTGTATTACATAAGTGGGGATCACCCCCTTTTCTAGCCAATTATTATGCAAATTAATAACTTAATTGGAACCTGAATAAAATAATTTTAGTTTATTTTAAACCCCAAAATAGTGGATGATGAATCTATATGAAATGTATAAGATCCTTGATCTTCCTATGACCAGTTGATCGGTGTCTAGTTGTAATGCTCATAGTCATCATGAGACCCAGAGATGGGTAGATCATTTTGGAGACTCTAACACACCCAATGCATGTGCAAAGTTCAAAGTGATATTTTCTTAGATTGAGGGATTGGTGATCCCAAATATAAATAAGTCCATCATTAGAATCCTTACCTCCCAGTTAGTGGGGGAGAAGAGCACTAATAAGCTCTTGTATAGTTGGTTATCAATTGTGTGATGTATAAAGGAGAGAGGGGATCATTATGCTTAGAGGAAGGAGATGTTAGAACATAATTAAAAATATTTTTAATGAATGGATCATCTGGGAGCCATTTATATTAGCCACCTAAACATTATTATGGGTCGAGTCTATGAGAGGATGATTCCCTATCATAAGGGGGTGTCGATTAGGGCACCAAGGGAGATTAAGACCATTAGATGGGTAGACCTGGAACCCTTTCATGATTTTACCTAGACTTTGGGGTCTTTAATGGGGTTATATTTTATCTCTAAGCCTTACAAAGACATGGTTGGGAAATGGGCCAATGATAAATTCTATCTTGTAATAGTAGATGGATCCACCTAAGTTAGAGACATGTTTTATAGGTTAAGACACACCTCATAGAAAAACTTCCTCAACAATTTGGTATTCCCTATGTTGGTAACCTCCCCATCCATGTATTTTTGTATAGGTGAACCCATGAGGTGAGAGCCATGAGGCTAGGGTGACTGGCATGGCACCCATTTGTGAGAGGGGTTCCCATCACTCAACCATCCTCATAGGTAATTAGAAGAGGAGGATAGGTTGGATCCAACCAATAATATATGGGACCACCACCACCACCACCACCACCACCACTACACCACCACTACCATAGTGTCATGCAAAATAGTAGTAATCATTTCCAAGAAATGGATAGGGTGTGGTCTTAATCCATGTTGAGCTGGAGGAGGACCTTGACATAGAAAAGGAAGAGGTTATAAATTATGACTCTAATCTCAAGTGGCAAGAGGGAGATCTAGGTAAACTATTTATTTAGTTCATTCATGATTACAACTTATATTTTGATTTCTTTTAGCTACTTAGATATTTTATATATATTATATTTTATAATGTTAGATGGATCTAATTTATCATGTGTACCCTATGACTATAGATAATGTGGGTGTATGGATGAGGATGATCATGTATACCCTAATCAATATATTTCAATTAAGCATTGGCCAAATGCAAGACTAATTTTTGGTATATCTTAGGCTTCCTATGAATATTGGGCATCATACAAATGTGTTCTCCCTAGTGTACCAAGATTTGATGATGATGACAGTGTTGAGGACAAAATATAATACTTTATTGGTCTGAAGAAGGAGAGGATAGGTCCTATTGGACATCATAGTAGGAGGAGGTGGTAGAGCCTCCAACCATAGGATAAAGAGGATGGTATCAGAATGAGGCATAAGAAGGGACCATTCTCCAAAGTACCCACCTATTGATAAGGAGATGACATCAGAGGGAGGCATGAGTAGGAGACATCATCAAATCTAGATCCCCAAACATTCTTCTATATACACATAATATTTTCAAACTTTATTAATTCTTGATGCTTTCTATCTTGTAGGAACCTATCGAGTCTCAATATCTCTTAGTGCACATCTTAAAGTGTTCATAGAGAAAAGGGTGGGTATATCATTGGTTATTCACAATATTTTTGTCCCTATACCACCACTTGATATCAATCCAACCGCCTCTTAAAAACATTCCCCTAAGCTTTGCCTCCTCTTTTACACCCTCCTATAGTCATTTTCCATCTTCGTTATCCCTTCCCTATCCTAAAATATTTTTTGATAGTTTATGATACAATATCATCCCCATAGACCTTTTACTCTAATTGATAAAACTTATTTAGGGTCTAGGTCAACCCCTAACTGACCTAGACTGGGACCTAATTTGTGATTGTTAATAATGACACAAGTTGATTGGATCAACCTTGTTGGACTAAACATTTGAAAAGTAATAGGGTTAGATTCATATAGATAAACACATTAATTTAACCATTCTTGGAGATACAACAAGAGTTAATTATTCATTTGCACTTCTTTATAATATGGTCTTCTACCATTCTACTTAAGGAGTCTTAGCTTAGGGTTTCTACTTAGAGAATAATATTGTCTTGTAGAAATGTATTAGATGATTTAACATTTATTAGCGATCCTTAAAAACCATAATAACCACTTGAAAAGCACCTTTGTCTAAGGGAGAGATTAATTCTTGAAAGGTTCATCTTCAAGGTAAGTATCTCTAACTTTTCTCCTCTCTTTTAGTAGATAGAAGTAGTGTAAGTAATGGATTTTTAATATATTGTTCTCTCCATGTATTAGGGTTTTACCTATACATAGCTTAATTAGGATTATTTTATGCATGTTTAATTTTATTTTTACTAACCCCAATCTATGCCAAAAACTTTGGTGAGCACTAGATTATAATTTACTTTACTTGTTATTAGTTTAGTGAATATGAAAACGTAAGACCTAGTTAGGGTTTTTACATAGTTTTGCTTGACTAGAGGCTTTAGAACCCTCCATAGTGATTATTGAGGTATGTTCCTATTGTTTTTATTGATGAATTAATGTTTTCATTGGTGTCAAAGGTTTGTGAGTATCATTTATGTCCCAAAGATTTTCTTATGTTGTTGTATGGTGAGTGTTCATGATGACTTGAGCATGGTTTAATAGTCTTGAAGTTCTGTATGAGGTCTTAGCACATTGTTGTGGTATAACAATATCATGATCCTATTGATATTAGTGTTTTCTTAAAATAATCTTGATTAAATAGTTCTCTTGTTTGATATCATTGAGAGATAACTTATTAGAGTTAAAGTGTTTAAGCACTAGGTATCTTGAGAAGCCTAGTCTAGACCTATGAGGTGTATACATGAAGCATAGTGAAACTTGGTGAATTGTGTTAGTATAAGAAATATAAATTGTATAAATTTGTGTAAGAATGATAATGAGTCAAAGAAGTCTTCATAAGAGTTCTAAGGTAAGTTTGTTAGGCTTAGTTATTGCATGAAAAGACCTAATGAGAAGGCATTGGCTTGGTAGCATGATGAGGTGAGTAGTATGAGGCTTGTGAGAATAATATTATTAGTGTGTGAGCATGGTATTAGGTTTTATGACATAAGTATGAGGTTTTGAGAGAAGTGAAAGATTTTTCAAGGTGTGGTCAAGGTCTAAGTGTGGCTTATAGGTATAAGCCTAGTGTGAAAAGAGACCTAATGTGGCTTAATGAGGGATCAAGTTCAGTTTACAAGGTGATATAAATCATGTGAGCTTTGATAAATATGTGAGAGGTTGTTTCAATAGTGATCATGAAGTTTAAGATATTGATTTGAATAAGAAAGCATGAAAATTGAATCTTTAGGTTTATCAAGTGCTAGAATGAGGAGTTACAGACCTAGGAAGGATTTTTTTGATGCTTGTTGGCATGTGTAACCTATGCATGGGGTTTTTAAAAATTAATTTTAGTTGGGGAAGGGTCCTATGTGTTTTTTCTTGGCATTGGTTTTGGATTTTAAGGGAAATCTTGTATGAACGATTGTTAAGAGTGGAAGGAAGTCTAAACCCTCCTAAAACCCTCATAGAGAATCGATATGGAAGATCTTGATGGAAATGGATTAGAATTGATTTTATTACATATTTTTATGATTCTAACATGTATATTACTATCCTAGGTACCTCTATGTGGCATTGGTCTAATACATGAGTGAGTGAAAGCTACAAGAAATCCCTTATTTCTTAGAAATTTTATATAATAGGTAGGTTTGACTCAATAAAACTAGAAAAATGGATGGAGGTTGAATATTTTGGCTTATAATTAATGAAAATTGTGGTTTATTATCAGGTTATAGACTTAAAATATACTAAACTAGTCATGGAAGTTGGCCTATGACTAAAAAGTCCAATTGTGAAGACAATGAGAAAAACTAGGTAGAAGTGAGAATGAGATTGGGGATGGATATAATTTCATGGGGTTGTTTTTTAAGAAATATAACACATTTACATATTGTTTATATGTTTTTTATAACATTAAAAATGTTGTTCACAAGATGACCTGCCTAGTGAAGATGAGACACTAAAGGTGTAAGTTTTAGAGATTAGTCAATATATTACGTATTTTACATTATAAATATGTATATTTTTATTTTAATATATTATAAATATATCTAATTATAATATTCATTAATTATTAATTATTTAATATCTCTACATAGATATTGGAATGCATAATTATCATGACTAGTCCACAAGGCAGAATGGCAGTTCTAAGTAAGCGAGTGAGAGTGATGACTTGGAGGATTTATTTACTTATATTAATCATACCATTAATATTATGTTTTTTAAGGACATAACTTACCTATACATTATTTTCATAAGATTGGAATTCAATATATGAGGTTGGATTATGGAAGCCAAAATGGCTATGTAAGGATTGTGAGAGGGAAGGTAAACAGATTGGTCTGTAACACCAATGGTTGATGATATTGATATATATATATATATATATATATATATATATATATATATATATATATATATATATATATATATATATATATATATATATATATATATATATATATATATATATATATATGATGTTATATATGTCACATAGGAACTATTAATGTTCATTATGTGTCTTTTAAGTGTCCTTAAAGGATTTAAGGACAGCATTCTTCAAGACTTTATTTTGGAGCATTCAGGGAATTTTATGTGTGTTAGTGAGATTGATGTTCCAAGTCATTTTGCCTAGTTTGAAAGAGTAAAAATAATGTGATAATGTTATAAATATTTATTTTTATCTCATATATACATATAGAGTTATTAAAAGTTCCTATATGATGTTTGAGGTCAAATTGCTAATTACTAGGTTTTGAGTAAATCAACAGTTCTGAGTGAAATTTTTGATGAGGTGATCCTAAGTCTTTGGAGCCTTAGTGATGGAGTATAATTATTTTTATGATTAAATAAAGGTCATGAATTTTCCAAACATATTAGGTTTTTTCCTAAAATGTATTTATATAGGTTATTTGAGCTTCATCTTTGAAGATAGTATTTTTGGGGTAATTAGGCCTAATGGTGATTTCAAGGGGTGAGTGAAGGATTTGTGAATTATTGAGAATTAAGGAGGTTATTTTATGTTTCCATATAATTTTTTTAAATGTTTTAGTTCTTTTTTGAGGTCCATCTAGGCCATATACATTCAATTTTTTCCATGAGGAGGATAGACCTAATGCATTAGGTCTTTATTAGGCCTAGAAAAAGATTGAGTTCTAAATATGTTTGGCTGAACTAATGGTTATCCTAATTTGATTGATTATATTTTTATACAATGTGTCATAATAAATGTTTTTTTATTTAAACCTAATGTATTATAATATTTTCTGATCAATATTGTAAGTGATCTAATGACTTGTATTTATACAAGACACAATAGGCCTAATTATGTGAGTAGTAGTGAAGAGACCTAATGAGTGAATAAGAGGGAAGATTGTGAAGGATAAAGAGGTATTGAATATAATTATAATATGGGAGAGAGATTATGATGAACATATAACCAATATTTTTCATGTGGATGTCAAGGTCCATTGACCTAATAAGCCTAGTGAGAGGCATATTAAGTGAGGAAGCCTAAAAAGTTGTTTGAGAGGGATAAAAGGTTAAGAAGAGTTGAATGTGTTTATTGTATTTTTAGATAATATTATATATAAATCATATATGTGTTCCTGATGTATGATATTTAGTTTAATTAATATGTATAATATAGATATCTGAAGAAGAGGTCACCATCTATTGGCTGACAAACAAGGTGTCTTGAGGTGATCAAGTTGGTCTTGACTGAGTTGGTGATTTTTTAAGGAGTGAGATATGCATTTCAAGTTGGTAGTTGAATAATTTTTATTTAAGTGGATGAGTTGGTGATAATTAACTTAGTTTGTTGGTGCCTCCTTTCAATTTAGTGATTGATAAAGTACTAGTTGAGTCAGTGATTAACTAGTGACGGGTTGGTGCTCCTTATGGGGTTAGTGCCTCATTAAATCTTGATTCATTGCTTATAGGATTATATTCAAAGATATGTTTTAGTGGTTTTTATACCTAATAAGGTTTTCACACATATATCTTGTGTTCATATGTTGTATGATTATGTGGATTTTTTTTTATGCATTGGTTGATATATGTGTTTGAATGAATGCTTCATGAATGGTAAGTGAAATTGAATGAATATTTTAAGGGTAATGATTCACCCCTCCGCTCAATGTATGTGCTTCCAAAACTTAATATCAGATCAAGTAATTTAAATAATATTGACATCTTTAAGGTGATCCTAGAAGCACAAGATGGAAAATCAACTAAGGAAAGAGAATCAAGAGTTGAGATCTATGGTCAAGGTTATTGAGGAACATGTATGTAATTTGAAGACTAGGTTGGATAATGGAGCCAAAAATGATGAGATGAATATTCATGACCTTAAGGATAAGTTAGGGGTTGAAAATACAAGTCTAAGATCAAGATAAGAAGAGTGTAAGTAGTTCAAGATAGATGTGGAGTATATCATATTCAAGGTGAGCAAGTTTGAGAAAGAGAAAGAAAAGGTAGATCAAGTCAAGGAATATTCCAACATAAAGAGCAATATAAAAAGAAAAATCAAGTACCCTAATGCCATAACAAAGGTCTCAATTAATTATCATTCGTGTAACTATGGAAGGATAAGTTATTGGTCAAATGGAGATCATAATCATCATCAAGCAATAGGTATGAGCAATGTTATTTGTTACTATTGTCTTAAGGTTGGTCATATAATTAGATTCTATCCAATTGGAGTAAGTAGGTCATCAAGATATGTCAATGTAAATGAATATTATAAAGTACATAATAAGGTTTAAGTGTTTGTGTGGAAACCAAAGAAATTCAAGGTTGATCATATTGAGCCTAAGAGTCAAGATGGACTCTTTATGGTAGAACAAGGATCAGAAGTATGTCAGGATCTTTGCTCCACCACAATTAGAGCACATATGACTACTTCTCGTATTAGCAACTAAACATGGAATTTAACCAGAAATATAAAGTAACTAGAAATATGAAACAACACAGGAATTGAGAGACAATACACAATTGTATTAATAATCACTTAGAAGAATATACAATAAAGAAGATGCCACTTCTTCTTCCACCTCAAAGGTTCGTCACTCCTCAAGATCTTCTTCCCTCTCTCTCATGGTCACAACAATCAATTCCAATATAGAATTGATGTTCACCTCTCCAACCAGTCAGTAACACGCTGCTAGTTCACCAAGTACACATGTGTACTTCAAGCAGATCCCCTGCTCTCTGCTGCTACCTGCAAATAACTAGATCATACTCACCATGTAGATGTCTTTCTACACACCTAAAGAACCCTTGTCCTTGCCTCACCAAGTCCTTATGATTCTTCAACCAGTACCCCGGTGGATCCCCTCCAAGAACTTGCACACCTGCAACTCTCTCTGATCATACACTCTCAGTACCCCTATTTGGTAGCTAAGAAGAACTACACTAGCTCTCTCTCCAAGCCCAATAGCTTTCTAGCACACACTAACAATACAGCCCATGAGTCCATATATAGATCTCATGTTTATAATAATTAGACTAACCTAATTACAATAATTAGACTCGCAACTCAAGACTACGACTAGCCTTCAACATGCAAACTAGTAGTCTAAAAATAGACTCTCCCAGATTCGTCATGCGAACTGCCTGTTCTCACATAGGCTGCCGACGTCGGCTTTTCCATGACCGATGTCGGCCGACTAGTAATCGACGCCGGTTGCTTCCTCTTGCTATCTGACTGACGTCGACTGATCAGATCGATGCCATTTTTCCTGCAACTGATTCTGCAACTCCCTGCATCTCTAGATCCTCCTTAACTTCTCCTGTTTGCATCCTGGTGAAGCTTTTAGCTCCACAACATAACAATCTCCCACTTGGAGATAAATAGCTGCACCTACACCTGTACCTGTACACCGTCTAAATTATTCCTTGGCTTGTATTCCTCTTTAAGATCAACCCTGAAGACCGACCACCACACAACCTATGATGCTACACCTGTCATTTAAGTAACCTGCCACATCCGAACCTACATATCCATGTAGTGAAGAACTTGACCCTGCATAATAAGAAACCCTACTGCTAGTCCCACTGAACTACCCTCCAGTACTCCTTACCTGAATTGGCTCCATACTTTCTAACAACCCCCACTTCTTGGTAAAACTCAGGTCTACACTAGACCTCATGTGATTTCGAACCCTGTTTCAAGCTAAGCTTGAACTGTCCAGCCCTAGGTGTACTTTCTGATTCTGCATCCTACGTCATGAACCCCACCAACACCGTCTTCACATCAGCTCCCACTGGAGATCAAATCTCCATGTCTCTTATGCCAAAGAATTTCGCTGCTTCAAATTCTTCATGACACGCCTCTGAACTAACCTTGCCTTTAGCTCAGCAAATCCCTGTATGTACAAACCTACTAGTAAATCACCCACATACAGTAACAGAATGATGTCATGACTCATCATCCACCTGGTAAGATAAAACCACAATAGTTACACTGACATTGACTGAAGCCATGCTTAGTCATCCACCTGTCAAAACCTGTACCACTGTCCTACAGCTTCTTCAAGACCATATGCCTTGGCCTTCTGTCTCTCATATCCATCCACTCTCTTCTTTAAAATGGGAATCCATTCCGTCTCTCAGTGCTTACTTCTAGCTGACAAATCTACCAACAAATACCTATTTGGTTCTTCTCCAAGGACTCACACTCCTCATCCATGCCAAGCTCCCACTGTATCTGGACTCTACCTGCATTGCTTCTTCCATCTTCCTGGTTCTTAACCATCAATAAGCAATATAAATAAGGTGAACAACTAATATGAGGTTCACTTACCCTTACTGACCTCAACATGAGCGTTTGAGACTTATTGTCCGCCCACTATCCGTACCAGTGACTGATCTCGGCCATCTCCCAGTCTGTTTCCGACCGATGTCGGCTCCCTGTACTGAACCTGACTGCCGACGTCATTTCCCTGGCCGACGTCAGCGTCCCTACTACCGACGTCAGTTTCCTTATGACCAACGTCGGTCTTCCTGTTGTCGACGTCGGTTACTGTCTAGCTGACGCCGGTACCTGTGTTCATCTGTGAGTGATAACTTTTTACCCGTGAGCTCTCCATGGATCAAAATTCTAATCAAATCAACCCTGCTCTGCTCAGAATAATTTAGTTTTCTCACCTGATCTCTGTCTGTCATCTCCTCCATGAACACCAAGGCTTTCCAGTTCTTTAGCTTGTCAAAGACATCTGACCTCCACTTCAAAACCTGCATTCTCCTCCTACATATGTGGCCAAGCCTATAGAGCCACATCTCTATAACAGAAGGTGAATCAGCAATATAAGTAGATAGATAAAGGATACCTACTTTCTTACCACCATCTAATTCAAGTGTATTCACTGTGAGAGTTACAGTGCATCTCTCATCACCCAAATTTCTTGAAGAAATTAGACTCATCTCCAAGACTGGTACCTACATGACTTCCTCCAACCACTGTGAATAATCCACCTACAATTTCAGCTTCACTTCCCCTTCGTCAATCATCTGACAAGGCTCTCCAACCCCTAAATAAATCTCTCCAAAGTCTCCAAAGACATACCCATGAAAAGATGCTCTATTTTGGGCTGCATGGAAAGAGGCAAAAGAATCTATAAACAAAGATTCCACTTTATCCAGAACATCCTATGCAATATTACCTACAACATATGCTTTCACAAGCTAATCTGCTACCGACCAATGATCTCTTTTTACCTGCTCTTTCTTTCCATCAATCAAACCATTCGTGATATTCAATTTCTCCATTCGTAGCTTACTTTCTTCTGCCGTTGCTATACTCCCACTCAATCTGAAACCCCTGTGAGTGACCTATAATCAAAAACACTACCAGATCTGAAACCACATGTTAGTCAACCCAACCAAAAGCTCTGATACCACTTGTTGGTATCAGCTCTTGAACCTACAACCTAGCTCTGATACCAATTGTCAGGATCTTTGCTCCACCACAATTAGAGCACATATGACTACTTCTCGTATTAGCAACTAAACATGGAATTTAACCAGAAATATAAAGTAACTAGAAATATGAAACAACACAGGAATTGAGAGACAATACACAATTGTATTAATAATCACTCAGAAGAATATACAATAAAGAAGATGCCACTTCTTCTTCCACCTCAAAGGTTCGTCACTCCTCAAGATCTTCTTCCCTCTCTCTCATGGTCACAACAATCAATTCCAATATAGAATTGATGTTCACCTCTCCAACCAGTCAGTAACATGCTGCTAGTTCACCAAGTACACATGTGTACTTCAAGTAGATCCCCTGCTCTCTACTGCTACCTGCAAATAACTAGATCATACTCACCATGTAGATGTCTTTCTACACACCTGAAGAACCCTTGTCCTTGCCTCACCAAGTCCTTATGATTCTTCAACCAGTACCCCGGTGGATCCCCTCCAAGAACTTGCACACCTGCAACTCTCTCTGATCATAGACTCTCAGTACCCCTATTTGGTAGCTAGGAAGAACTACACTAGCTCTCTCTCCAAGCCCAATAGCTTTCTAGCACACACTAACAATACAGCCCATGAGTCCATATATAGATCTCATGTTTACAATAATTAGACTAACCTAATTACAATAATTAGACTCGCAACTCAAGACTACGACTAGCCTTCAACATGCAAACTAGCAGTCTAAAAATAGACTCTCCCAGATTCGTCATGCGAACTGCTTGTTCTCACACAGGCTATCGACGTCAGCTTTTCCATGACCGATGTCGGCCGACTTGTAACCGACGCCGGTTGCTTCCTCTTGCTATCTGACTGACGTCGGCTGATCAAACCAACGCCATTTTTCCTGCAACTGATTCTGCAACTCCCCGCATCTCTGGATCCTCCTTAACTTCTCCTGTTTGCATCCTGGTGAAGCTTTTAGCTCCACAACATAACAAAGTAAAGGAGTGTGAATAACATGTGTTATCTACGTATGTTAACAAGATAGTCAAATAAGAGAAGAATTTTGATAATAAATATAATTCAAATGGTACAATCAATCCCAAATAGACTATGAAGAGATACTATTAGTCTCATGATTGCAAGGTGGCTGAGAAGAGTATGGAGATATGGGATTCTCTCAAGTTAATTGTGTTTTGAAAGCCCTATGGAAGGGGTCACTCCTTTAAGCTTCATGGAGACACTTAGCTAGTTATGAGAAGCATGGTGGATGTTTGGTTTGAGGGGGATCTATTCAGATTGATGATGAGATCCAAAAATTCATATGAGTTATAAATTGGTCTGCAAGATCAATGAGATTATGAATACCATTTGAATATTTTTAACAAAGCTAGAAGTGTTGTTGAAAGTTCATTTTTGTGTTTGAAAAAGACCTAAGAAGATTATTGTACCTTATGGGAATGATAAATGGTGGATAAGGGTAAGTATCATAGATGTTTCTTGGTCATAAACATTGAAGGATTTTTTCTTATTCATTTGAAAGATGACCTTAATTTCATAAATAACAAGTATATATGTTTTGTATAGTTAGTTTGGGTGATGATGTAGGTGACTGGCATATAATGAGGGTTTCAAGACTCCATGGGATAGTAAGAACTAAAAGATATTTCATGATGTAAACAAACTTGTAAATACTTATGGAGTTTAATGAACATCATATGGAGTGTCTTGAAATGGATCATGAGGTATTGAAGTGATCTAAGTGTTCTGTTTGTCTTAATAGTCAAGTCAAACGTAGATTGGTTTGTAGAACTAATGGAAACATTAGAAAAAATTTGTCTATAATAACAAAGATAATATAAGTATCATTAAAGAATAGGTTAAAATAATTTATATTCCTTGAGGAAGATCGTAGAGGTATGTGCTTGAAAAGCATGGTGAAACCATGAAAAACTAGTGAGTGTAAGGTGATTTCAGAGTTGGTTGTTTTGAGTCATCACCATGTGGAGTTAAGTGATATTTGTGATTGTTAGGTGGAATTATGATCATGTAATGAATGTGGATAGTGTATTAGGTCCTTGAAAAAGTATTTGAATTACAATATTGATCATATTACTCTTACTTAGAGGTCTGATATATGATAGTAGTATTGATAGAGTTTGATGATTATTGCATGCAAAGGTGTTTAATGATATTTGTCATTAAGAATGAAATATCCTATGTGGATGAGGATTAATCTACATTCATCTAGTACATATTAACATTTTTCTTCCTTACATAAAGATATCATAGAGTTTTAAAGAAAATGACTATGTTCTGAGTATGAAAAAAATAGTGAAATCGTAAAGAACCGGTAAGAAGATTGTAGAGTTGGTTCATTGAGTGAGTATGAAGAGTTGAGCATTATATGTCTACCAAAGTGACTTTAATATTCTTCAGTAGATGTCAAGGCGAGGTATACAAATGATTATTATAAGTATGATTAATTGGTTTCAGTCATGTCAAGGACAAGGTGAGCAGTAGTGTGTTCTGAGTTCATCTGAAAATGGTATGCATAGTGTTAAGGGGAACATGTGTTTAAAATGTTTCTTAGTTTCCTTGTTCCTATGTGTTGAGTTCCTAGTTATTGAATATGGTTTTCATTAATAATAATAATAATATTATTATTTTTCAAATGATGAGTTCATTATTTAGTTATATATATATATATATGACAAAGGTTCATCTCTAAAAATACTACCATATGATCCTTAGACCTAAAACATGCCTTCTCTAGAACAATATCAATATTCCTATGATGAACCAAAAATTAACTTAACTCATAGAAGTACTCAACCATGCTCCCCTTAAGCTTATGCAAACCTCAAACACATGAACATCACTCTCTTTGCTTGATATATATATATATATATATATATATATATATATATATATATATATATATATATATATATATATATATATATCAAGCAAAGAGAGTGATGTTCATGTGTTTGAGGTTTGCATAAGCTTAAGGGGAGCATGGTTGAGTACTTCTATGAGTTAAGTTAATTTTTGGTTCATCATAGGAATATTGATATTGTTCTAGAGAAGGCATGTTTTAGGTCTAAGGATCATATGGTAGTATTTTTAGAGATGAACCTGTGTCATTAATGTCAAAGGGGGAGAAAAACTAGATTGGGAGAAAGACTAGTTTGAGGGAGATCCAGCTTGGAGAGATGAGAATTATCTACTTTGTTAGAATGTTTTCCATCAATGAAAAGGGGGATATTGTTGAGGTATGTTACTATTTTTATGATTGAGTAATTAATGTTGTCATTGATGTAAAAGGTTTATGATTATCATTTATGTCCTAGAGATGTTCTTATGATGTTGCACAGTGAGTGTTCATGATGACTTGAGCATGGTTTAGTAGTATTTAAGTTTTGTATGAGGTATTGGCACATTTTTATGGTGAAAAAAGATCATGATCCTACTGAGAGTAGTGTTTTATTCAAATAATCTTTATTAAATAATGTTCTTTGTTGATATCATTTAAGAGATAACTTGTTTGAGTTTAACTATTTGAGTACTAGGTGTCTTGAGAAACCTAGTCTAGCCCTATGAGAAGGTGTATACATTAATCATAGTGAATATTGGTGAATTGTGCTAGTATAGGCATGAGAAAATGTATAAATATTTTTAATCATGAGACTAAGGCAAATAATTCTTCATAAGAGTTTCAAGGTCAGTTTGAGGCTTAGTCATTACATGAAGAGACCTAGTGAGAAGGCATTACCTTGGTAGCATGATGAAGTGAGTAGTATGAGGCTTGTGATAATAATATTGTTAGTGTATGAGAATTTTGAGTTTATATGACATAAATTTGAGGTATTTAGAGTAGTGAAAGAGGTTTCAAGGTGTGTTCAAGGTCTAAGTGTTGCTTATAGGTGTAAGCCTAGTGTGTAAAGAGATGTAGTGTGGCTTAATGAGGGGTCAAGTTAAATTTATAGGGTTATAGAGATCATGTGAGCTTTACTAGAACTGTGATAGGTTTTTTCAAGATTGATAATGAATTTTAATATCTTGATTTGAAGAAGAAAGCATGAAAAGTGAATCTTTAGTCTCTTAAGTGATAGAATGAGGAGTTTTAAACTTGAGAAGGATTTTTTGATGCTCATTGGCATGCGAAACCTATGCATGGGGTCCTTAGTAGTTAATGGTAGTTGGGTAAGGGTCAGAGGTGTTTTTTTATTATTATAATTGGTTTTGGATTTGAAGGGCAATACCATATGAATGACTGTTAAGAGTGAATGCCAGTCTAAACCCTTCTAAAACCCTCATTATGACATGATATGGAATATATTGATGAAAATAGATCATAATGGATTGGATGATCAAGTTTGGTGATTGGAAAATTTAGAGGACTCTCCCAGGTACCTCCATGTGGCATTGGTTTGACAGATGAGTGGGTATAATCTATAGAAAATCCCTTATATCTCAAAAAAATTGTATAACAGGTAGTTTTGACTGAGTCAAAGTTGCACAATGGATGGAGGTTAAATATTATGAATTATAATTAATGACCATGGTGGTTTATGAGTATGTTAAATTCTTAAAATATATTAAATTTATCATGGAATTTTGCCTATTGCTAAAAATTTCAATAGTGAAGATAGTGAGAAAAACTAGGCAGAAGTGAGAATGAGATTAGAGATGAGTTGTCATTGATTAGGAATAGATCCAATTGCATGGGGTTATTTTTAAATACATATAACACATGCCCATATTGGTTATATGTTTTTGAGATAATTAATTTTTTTGAAAATGTTGTTCACAATATGACCTTTCTAATGAAGATGAGACAGTGAACGTGTAAGTTTTATAGATTGGTATATATATTCCATATTTACCATTATAACTCTATATATTTATATTTGAAGATTTTATAAATATCTATAAGGATAATATTAATTCATTAATACTTATTTAATACATCTACATAGATGTTGAAATGCATAATCATCATGACTGGTCCATAAGGTAGAATGGTAGTTCTGAGTAAGCAAGTGAGAGTGATAAGTTGGAGGATCTCTACACTTATCTAAATAATACAAAGAATATGATGATTTTTATGACCTAAATGACCTATCTATGATTTTAATAATCTTGTAACTCAATATATTAGGTTGGATTATGAAAGCCAAAATGGCTTATTTGGATGTGTAAGGACTCTGAGAGAGAAGTTCAATAGATTAGTCTATAAGACCAATGGTTGACACTAGAAATTTTAATAAATATATTGGATGATGTTATATAGGTCACATAGGAACCATGAATGTTCATTATATGTATTTTAAGTGTCCTTACAGGAGTTAAAGACAACATTATTCAAGACTATGTTTTCGAGCATTTAAGTAGTTTTCTGTGTTAGTGAGATTGATGTTCCTAAGTCATTTTGCCCAGTTTGGAAGTTTACCAAGCATGTGATTATGTTATACAGATGCCATGGGATATCTTATATACATCTATAGTGATGTACAGTTCTTATATTTATGTTTCAGGTCAAATTACTAATGATTGGATTTTGAGCAAATTGATAGTTTTGAGTGAGATTTTTTATGAGGTATTCTTGAGTCTTTGGAGCCCAAGTTATGGAGTATAATGAGTTTTATGATGACCCAAATCTCAAAAAATTTCCATCCATATTTTTATTTTTCCTATAATGTGTTTCTATAGGTTGTTTGAGTTTCATATTTGAAGATAATATTTTTAGGGTAATTAGGCCTAATAGGTCTTTAAGGCCTAATGGTGATTTTAAGGTACAAGCGAGGGATTTATGAATTATTGATCATGGAGGATGTTATTTGAGGTTTAAAAATAAGTTTATAAAAGGTTTTATGTCTTTGGTGAGGGCCATCTAGGACATAGAGGTTCAAGTTGTTCCATGGAGAGGATAGACCTAATGCATTAGGTCTCTATTAGGCCTATAAGAAGATTGTGGTCTAAATATGTTTGGCCAACCTAATGGTCATCCTAATTTGATTGATTGTTGTGTATAAGATTTCATAATACATGTTTTGGTTTTGAACCTAATGGATTAGTGTCTTTGCTGACCAAGAGTGTAAGCGATCAAATGACTTCTATTTATACAAGGCATAATAGGCCTAATTGTGTGAGCAACAGAGAAGAGAAATAATGAGTGAATAATAGGGAAGATTATGAAGGAGCATGAGGTCTTGAATATAATTAAAATAGGGGAGAGATATTATGATGAACATATAACTAAAAAATTTCATGTGGATGTCAAGGTTAGTTGACCTAATAAGCCTATTAAGAGACATATTGAGCAAGGAAGCCTAAGAGGTTGTTTTGAAAGCGATAAAAGGTTGAGAAGAGTTGAATGAGTTGATTGTATTTTGAGAGAATATAAGAGTTTAATAAGAGATGTGTTCCTAATGTATGATAGTGAGTGGAATTTGATAGAGAAGATAGAGGTCTGAGGAAGAGGTCACCATCAGTTGGTTGAGCAATAAGGTGTCATGAGGTGATCAAGTTGGTCTTGGATGAGTTAGTAATTTATCAAGGAGTGATAGTTGCCTTTCAAGTTGGTGGTTGAATAAGTGTTATTAAACTATTTGAGTTGGTATGAATTAACTTAAAGGGTTGGTTCTTCCTTGCAATTTGGTGCTTGTTAAAGGACTAGTTGAGTTGGTGCTTGACTAGTGAGGGGTTGGTGTTCCTTCTGGGGTTGGTGCCTCACTAAATATTTATTTATCACTTATAGGACTTTATTAAAAGATGTTTTTTAGTGGGTTTTATACCCCATGAGGGTTTCCCACATATCTCTTGTGTTTATAATTTGTATGCTTATGTATATGCTTGTTTATGTATTAGTTGATGTATATGTTTGAATGAATGCTTCATGAATGGTAAGTGAAATTGAATGATTGTTTTAAGAACATTGATTCACCCCCCACGCTTAATGGTTATGTTTCCAACATTGATAATATTATGGTAATATATCTCTTAGATAGGTCTAGTGGATCTATCTTGGTGATCAACCCAAATATCTAATGTATTGAAAATCAAAAGTCTAAGTAGGATTTATCTTCTCCAAGCTAGGATTGATTTATAGGTCAGTTGAATTTCCCCTTGCATACATTATGGTAAACCTGACATGAATCTAATCCTTGTAGGTTTTTTTCAAGCCATCATTTTTATAATTTTATTATATTTTTACATATTTCTATTACTATATCTAACTAGTTAGTATAGTTCTAACTTTCTATGTACAAATTTAACACACAGTCACTTCAAAATAACTATGTTTTATCTGTGTATGTCTTCATAAACTATAGGTTATTGGACCAAATAGGTCAACATAGTACTCTTCTTCAGCTCACATTATCATACACTATAGAATATCTTGAATTTTTCAACTAATTCTCTTTGCTGGCATACAGGTCTATGACCACTGTCAAATAGGTCAACTCTATTCTTTATTCTTCTTCAGCATACAAGGTTTTATAAACTTAGTCAATCTAGTCGACCTAGTTTGAAAAATTTAAAATTAGAAACTATAGTATTATAGAAAAAAATTGTAATTTAAATCATCTTCAATCCCACCAAGGTTCCTTTCTTTCCTCTCTATCATTTTAGTATTTAGTTCAGTTCTATTTTTCACAAGTTAAGTCTTAAAAACTATAACCCTACAATTAATTAGGTCATCTTGGTCAACCTAGTTATGTAGTCTATATTTTTTTCTGGGAGACATAGATGACCTATTTGAATCTATTCTTAAATACCTTGATTCTACAAAATAGTAGTGATCCAATTGACTCTATTATGTTCTTTTTGCATATAGTGTCACCTGAACTGACTCTGTATTATTCTTAATCACAAAATTAACAACTATTTACTAGTAGTTATTTCACATTTCTTTTTTAGTTATTTGCATGCTTAGAGTAACTCACATAGTCTAAATAGGTTCAAATTACCATTTTAGTTACACTATTTTACTCTTTTCACATACTACCAAATCACATAACATTGAAAATGCATTTAAATATTTGTCTTCCCAAGGCCTACCTACTTTGCTTTCATTACCAAGGGGGGAAGCCAACTTGGCTTTCTATCCAAGTATAAATTTGTAGTTAATGGTATATATTGGAAAATCACCTGACACACTTATCACTATAGGATTATGAAGTGAGGGGGTAGGCCCCAATACCATTACCAATCTAGATCCTTTTTAGCCCAAATGTCTTGAAACTAATTTTAGAGTTACTTTCTAGTTCCCTATTTCATCCAACACTCGTATCACATTAAAATCAAAAATTTATAATAATATAATAAAACTTAAGGTGACCAATTAGTTAGAATTTATTTTTTAGTTGATTACTTGATATTTAATCATTATGTGTTGTAATGCAAAACTTGCATTGGCTAATTTTGTTGCAAGGTTTGTGTTGTGTTCCTTGATTGGATCAATCGTATTGATCTAATTGTTTGTATGTTTGCTTTCATTATTTATTAAATTATATTTCAAACATTTTCCCCATATTTCAAAACACTATCATCTTAGTTTATATAGTCTCTTAAATACTATTCCACCTTCCTGCCAATAGTACACAATCGACTTACATGACTATTTCTTACTATCTATATATTATGTCCTCTATCCAAGAGCACATAGTTTACCCAAATGACTGTGTAATATTTTTATCCTTTATTTTAGAAGTAATTTATCAATTGAGTTGACTTGGTAATTTTTGGTTGAACCTATCCCTTGTTGGTGGATCCTATTCCTTATTTGGTTGACTCTATTCCTTGTCTAGACAACTTTGTTATTGATTCTCTTTATTCTTTCCTAATTTATATTTCTTTCATCAAGAATCATGAAATCCTTTATTAATTTTTTTTTTTTACAACCTAAATCCATTTAGAAACTATATGGGGTGTTCTCTTCTTCTTATCTTTTTAACCTTTGGGGCATCTTGTGATGCCCATGACTATATCTAATTACCCATTGGGGCATCCTATGATGCCAACTCTTATTATACAATGCATGATATTAAACTAACTCAACTTCGAGAAACCTTTCAATACAAATAGGATTGTCTCTCACATTCTCATCTTTGATATAATGGTTAGTGTAGATATTTTCCTTATTATCATGATTTCTATATGTTATCCTTATAACAATTTTTGTAGGATACTTAAATATGTCTTGCCCTCTGTAATAGTTCTCTCTTTTCACAAACCTTAGTCCTTCCTTTTGGTCCTTTGGTTTCCCATTTTATTATGAGTTACATTTTGAAGCCATAGATAGGACCCAATCTTCCTCATGACTTCCTTTCATCCTCTTTGTTTTCTTAATTTCTAATACTTTTTAGCACCCCTTGGGTTTATATTTTGTGAGTTGTAGTGTAAGACCATGGATAGGAACTAACCTTCCTAAAAAATATCTTATTTTTCATTTACTTTTAACATACTTTGTGCACCCTCATGGTTTTCTCTTTTATGAGTTATAGTGTAAGACCGTGGATAGGACTTGGCCTTCCTCATGAAATTACCATCTTTCATTTAGTATTCCTTGTCTAGAATGTGTTTTACAATAATTTTAAGTTTGTGATCCTTGTTCTCAACTTTGGCTTTTGCTTATTTGATAGATAAAATTTGCACAATAACCTATGTTAGCATGTTTTCCTACACTTTCCTCATTCCTATGATAAGGAATCACACTTTTATTGTCATCATATCCTTTTTTCACCCTTTGCCACATATTTGATGTTTTATTCCTCTTGATTTCCTTTCCTTTCACTCCACATTAGATAAAACAAGGTCAAAGTCAAGATATAACTTTTATTTTACCTAGCTTAACATGACTATTAGACATCATGATCTCTAAGTTCTATTTCCTATAAACCACATCCAATGCATTCAAATGCAAGTAATCTTTAGCACCCTTATTTGGTTTTACAAATCTGTGTGGAGAAGGAATAGAAAAAGGCATCAATAAATTTAAAACCCAACTCATTTGAAATAAAAGGCAATGATATACAAAAGGTAACATAAAAATTTAAAAATTTAAAATCACACAAAAAAATGTGATTACAAGCACATCTCCTATCTCTAATAGAATCTCAAACTCTATAGTTGTCCTCATAATAGAGTCAAGGTCCATTGGGGTGTGATAGGCTAGTAGATTGGAATATGAGAATTTAATAAACTATATGGTTCTACCTACTTTCTCATGCAAGTACCCAATATTCACAATAAACCAATGACTCTATAAGGGGTCATAAGGAATGGGGAACACATTATGGGAAGGTAGGTCCATTTTAATTTTCATGCATATAGCCTTCATGGGATGATATACCTACTAAATTTATTGATCTAAGACTTTTATGGATATGAGAAGTTATTCAAAGTCTTTGAGGTCAAGAATCTTCTTATTTTGACAAACCTAATTTGAACATCTTGACTTTGATAAAGATTTCCTCTACCTGGGTTTTTTTTTCATTCTCCCCTTCACCCATTTCATTCTCCCCTTGATAGGCAATGTGCGATTCTAAATCCATTTCCCCTTTTTCTATATTCCTTCTTCACATCTTAAAAACATGCTATCACTACTTTGTTTCAATTTTATATATCTTTAGAACCACACAATATGTTTGAGTGACTATGGATTATTTTTACACCATGAATCTACATCCCAACATCAGTTTACCTTATTTTTCCATTTGTTATTTTTTACTACCCCTTTTTAGTAGAAACCTAAGTACATTTCTACCTTCATATTCTTTTTCCATTTTTGAGTGAGGTTGGCTTGTTACTTCTCACTCACCAATGTTGTTTTCCCATTTATACACTTTTTCCATTGATGATTAAGGATTGTTACTGCTCACTCATCAATGTTGTTTTACCATTTTTCTTGCCCATCTTCGTTTAAGTAAGGATTATTATTGCTTTCACATTGATGTTTGATTACCATTTTTGACGTGTATCCTTGGTTTGACTTGGTGATTTTTCCTTTCTTACTTAAGGTTTACTTGTTTGAGTTTTTCAATCTTTAGTAGCCTTGGTTTTTCAATTACCTGATTTACTCTAAATTTTGACTTGGTCATTTGGTCTAACATAACACTAGTCACCCCAGCTTTTCAAATTTATAATTACATACCCTCCACATAGCATCAGTTATCTTATATTTCCTACGTTTGTTTCTTTTTGATCTTTAGTTTTGTATCCTTAGGTTTATCAAAAAAAATCTTTACGTCCTCCATGATCAAAAATACAAATGTAACAAACAACCATCCATCGATAAAAGTAAGTCAAGGTACACATACATTTACTTTTTCATTTATTTCCATTTCACTCATTTTTAATTTTATTTAATTTTAATTTAAATGCCATAATTTTTTAGATTCAGTTATGTGTGTTGCTATGTTATTTTCTAGAAGAACCATCCCCTATTGCACTTAAGTGACACATGATGATCTTTAAGTGGGTTATATGTATACACATAATATTTATAAACTTTATCAACTACTGATACTTCTTATCTTACAAGAACCCATCAAGTCTCAATCTCTCTTAGTGCACACCTTAAGGGATGCACTAAGAAAGGGGTGGGTAGACCACTAATGCTTTGCAGAATTGTTGTACCTATATCACCACTTTCTATCAATCCAACCATATCCTAAAAACATTACCATAAGCTTTTCCTCCTCTTTTTCACCATCATCTAGTCATTTTATACCTTCATCGGCCCTTCCTTAGCCTAAAATATTTTTTTATATTTTATGATACACTATCCACCCCATAGACCTTGTACTCTAATTGATAAAACTTATTAAGGGTATAGGTCGGCCCCTAGATGATCTAGACTGGGGCCTAATTTATTTCTTTCAATAATGATACAAGGTCAATTGGGTTAACCTTATCGGCCTAAACTTTTGGAAAGGACTAGGGTTATATTCATCTATATAAACACATTAATTTCATCACTATTAGAGAGACAACAAGAGTTAATTAGTCAATTTCACTTATTTACAATCTACTCTTCCTCCATTCTACTTGAGGATTCTTAGCTTAGGGTTTCTACTTGGATAATAATCTTGTCTTGTGGAAAAGTATTAGATGCTTTGGACTTTCTTAGTGGTCCTTAAAAACCAAAATAACCTCTTGAAAAGCGCCTTTGGCCAAAGGAGATATTGAGTCTCGATGGGTTCATCTTCAAGGTATCTATAAATTTTCTCCTCTCTTTTAGTAGATAAAAGTAGCATAAATAATGATTTTTGAATATATTTCTCTCTCCATGAATTAGGGTTTTACCTATACATAACTTAATTAGGATTTTCTTATGCATGTTTACTTTTATGTTTACTACCCCCACTTTATGTCACAAGATTTGATGAACACTAGATTAGACTTTACTTTTTATTAGTTTAGTGAATATGAAAACACAAGACCTAGTTAGGGTTATTACATAGTTTTTCTTGATTGGAGGATTTGGAACCCTCCTTAGTGATAGAGATCCCTTGGCTAGGTCTAACAGATCCATCCTAGTCATGACCTTGAATATATGATGTATCCAAAATTGAAAGTGTAAGTAGGATTTAATTTCTCCAAGCTAGGATTTATTTATAGATTAGTTGCCTTTCCCCTTACATACATCTTCCATCTCAACTTTATCTCAGAGGAGGACATATTTTTTATCTTTGTTGCATATGTTTTTGATATACCATTGTAGGTGTTGAATCATTTTGAGATGCCTTGAGTCATATCATCCCTCTATGGAGGTGCTTGTATCAGACAAATTTATTGTATAAAGTAGATAGTTATTATGAAATTTATATATGTTTTGGGTATTTTGATTGATCATTATGTGATGTGATTATTTATTTTCATTATGAACTTTAGAGGACTAGATAGGTGATGATGTGTGTGTATATATTTTTTTGATATGTTGTTATGGAAAAATACTCATGTATATATGGAAATAGAATGTATGTAGATGATTTAAAGTGTTGGATGAACATATGTGACTATAAGTATACTAACATTTATCTTACAAGTTATTATTTATTCACTTTTCTCACAAAATATATGACTTTCAATTTATAGAAATGGATGAAATAGGGAAAATAGAATAAATGTGAGACAAATCATAAATCAAAATCTTGTAGGAAAAAATAATATGACCTAATCCTTTAGAAAAAAGGGGAATATGATTTTCTTAATAAAATTATAAAATAATGACTTTATTGGCTTCATCTAAAGAGAACTTACCCTAACAAAACTAGTAAATGGGAAAAGGTTACCTTCTTTAAATGTAAACATATAAATAACCCTTTTTGAATAACTTTGTTTTTGAGACACTCTTTTTGACTTGATATTAATTTTTTAAGTATCTTTACTTGTTTTTTAAATCCCATATACTTAGTCTCATGTGACCAGGAAGACACATGGGCTCATCACCAAAGACTAGATATAGGTGAGTAAGGGCATCTCTCCCCAATGTCAACTCCATGTAACTAGTAAGATGCAAGGTCTTAACACAAAAGTTTAACAAGGGGTGAGAGACATATAATTTTGAATTTTTTATTTGTGTAAGATTTTAATTTTCATAAAAACATCCACTTTTATATATATAAGTCCTTCACTTCCTAAATCTTAGCCCCATTCAACTAGTAAGATGTAAAGGATCACCACCAAGGACCAAGATGGGTTGGTAAAGCTATTTTATTTTAGGCGTGATAATGTTTTTCTTTCTAAAGGCACCATAAAGGTAAGACTCTATCATATAAAATTTTATAGACTCCATTATAGGTTAGAATTTTTCTAAGTTTGTGCAAGAATTTTTAAGTAAAGAGGTGTACTTTACGTGTAAAAACTATGAGAAAACTAATGTGAGATGTTGATTTTGAGAATGCCTACTATATGGTGATAAGGAAATATTATAATGAGGTAAATGTGATGTGTTACATCTTAAAATTTTATGTATTGCGTAAACTAACCAGCTAAAAAATCATAAGACAATACCTCTACTATACTAGTGGATATGTAACGTATGAGAATGCAATGTAGGTGAAAATGAGGTGATGTGTGAGGACTAGATGTAAAAAAAATTTAGATGAAAAGATTTCATTGATGCACCAAACTCTTCACCCTCTAATATGCATAATCGATAGGCTCCATTGTTCAAATCTTATGTTACTAATTAGAAGCCCAACCAGTTGTGTATAAATTTCTAACCTTATCCTTTATTTTTGTCAAATTGACACTCCAATCTAAGAACAAGGTCTCCAACATGGATTGAGCACTCATGGATGTTTATGTTATATCGAATAGACATGCAACTATCATAAGCTATGTAATTATTGATGGTGGTGAGATGATGCTCATCGAAGAGCTATAATATGTCCAAGCACCCCTATCTATATTATTCTTAATCAAGAAGGACTTGAAGGAAGATGTGAAGGTTAGGTATTACCACTTCTAAGGTTTCAACAACCTCAAAAACAAACATTAATGAATATGGTTTTGCCCCCATAGGTGTTTTAATAGTTGTTCGGTAGGCCCAAAGTGTTGGATAGAGTTGTAGATGCCAATCCCATTTAGAGTCTCTTATGGTTTTAACCAGTATTGCCTTCAGGATTTTTGGGTATCCTTGGATTTACTATTAACCTATGGATAATATAAAAAAGACAAGTTCTATGATATTTATCACATAGTTCCCAAACTTTAGGTTTCTTGAAAAGTGACCCATTATCAATAATGATGCCCTGTGGGACTTCGAATTAACAAAGGATTTAGCTCAAGATAAACTTTACAATGATTGATCTGGTCACAATTTTTAGGGGCATCACTTTACCCATTTGGTCAAGTATTTGGTCATTGTGATGATGAAATGGTGAAAGTTTTCATGAAGTAGGGGAGATTTTATACATTAAATCCAAATCCCATGTAGAAAAGGGACATGAAGTGACAATGGGTTGGAATTCCAGAGTGGGAATATGTATCTCGTATGAAAAAATTTATCACCTCTAACATTTTCATACATATTCAATAGAATCATGATCTAAACTGAGCCAAAAATAACCCATCCTATGTATTTTTTGATCCATCATGTGGCCATCAAAATTTCCACTACACACACCACTGTGACAATGAAGGAGGACCTTTTTTTACTCCTCTTATTCAACATATTAGATCAACATGTTGTTGAAGGCCTTACGATAAAGGATCGCATCTAAGATAACATAATTAGATGTGATAACATGAATGTCTCATTTGTTTTGAATTGGTGCCTTTAGGATATGTGTGACCAAACAAGTAATTAATGATGTTTGAATACCAAAGAGAGGAAATAATGGTATATTTTTTTAGATATACAATCACCGAGAGGGGGTGTGAATTAGCGATGCAAGATAATCCAAATTCAATTTCAATCCTTTCAAACTCTTAATCAATCACCACAAGCATTCATAAAACATAAATGTCATTCATAACAATGAACAAAATAACAATGCAAGATTACACACATAACACATGAATCTATGTGGTAAACACTCTTGGGGGATAAAATCCACTCTCAATCCTAAAAACACATAGACTAATTATCCTATAATATGATCACAAACATGAGACCTTTATTGAAGCACCCACTTCACAAGGAGCACCAACCCCTAAGTATGGAAAAGAACCTCTTTCCATAGATGTTAAGCACCCACAACAACACCTATAAAAATCACATCTCTTGATCTTTGATTGTCTACCAATCTGATGGAGATACAATGAATATCATATCACTTCAACCCTACACACTCTATCTATCCTTCACACCCTCTCAATGAATACAAAACTACCTTTTGGATCACTCCACACTTATTTTCACATACTCAATTGTAAAACATACAAAAAACCTATCATAAAATAAAAAGCATGACCAAATGGTCATACACACATACCTCACACTCCTCTAATCCTCAATCCATCCACCAAGGTCACACAATCTTTACCTTTCCTTCACTCACACTACACACTATCTATACTTCATTCATCAACTCTATAAACCTACAAGTAAACTATTATGACATTAATATTATGACCTATAAGTCATACACACAATTCTAAAACTACTCTACTCATCAAACCATTGACTAGACATATTTTCTCTTCTATATCTTTGCTTCTCAACTCACTAGAATTCTTCACCTTTGATTTTACTCTTTAGAGAGTCTTCATGATTTCCATATTCTTGGCTGGCCATAAGACTACACTCAATAACATACTCATAGGTTGAATATATCATCCATGGGTCACCCTTAAGAAGCTACACCTTTCAATTAGGCCTTTGTAGCCCTTATAGGTCTCATGGAGACTTATTCACTCCTTTAGCACTTCATCGAACAAATTGGGAACACAAGACCAATCATAAATGCATAGGTCCAATCCACATGACCCCTAAGACACCTTCAAGTGATTACATCCATTACTACACTCCTTTGCATATGCAAAACCTACTCAACCATTAAGTTTGTTTATAAGAACATCATGAATGAACAAATAATCAACTTCTAAAGATTTGTTCATACTGAAGATGGAATGATCAAACCTCAAAAATCTATATAGATGGCCTCATGGAGTTTAAAATGCTATCCAATTGATAATTCACCTTGAAACATCAAAACACCATCAATACAAACACAAACATCCTTCTTGGGTCACTTGCAAAAGATTGTCAAACCCATAGTCAACTTTGGAGCTTTATAACTATAATTTTAAAGATAGTCAAACTTTCTGACCAATTTTTTTGGATATAAATTGGATTTATTTATAACTTTTCTTTTCATTGTAATGTACCTAGAGGGGTATAATGGTATAGTGAACAATCCCACATGCATTAGAATATGGAGTGGGCTTGGTAAGAAATAATATATGTATAGGGGCATATGATGTTATAGGGCATCGAAGAGTTATTTGTAATTTAACATATCTCAAATAAGGTATCCCCTTTAAGTGGCCCATGATTCAAAGTTGTTCTTTCCAGAAAAGGAACATAGATTCAATATATGCAGTATTTGTCTAATTTTCTTTATTGTAGCTTATGGGTTCTTATCATTGGTACAAGAGTAGTTTGGGTTCATGTGGACTAGGGTGTAAGCTCTTCTGATATAAAACTTTTGGTGAATTTTACAACCATTATGACTACACCAATGCATCTACATCACCTCAAAGCATAGGTGTGCATATCTATTTTATCTAGATCTGACATTTGAAGGTCAAGAAATAAAATCCCTAAATTTACCACGTATAAGTTTTGGTTATTGCTGCATTTTCAATCAATATATTATATTATTTTTATAATAGCTAGTAGAAATAGTAGCATGTAGTAGTAATCCATTAGACTAATAATCCCACATGCATTATAATAAGGATATGGGTAGGTAAGAAATAATATAAATAAAGGGGCAGGTGACGTTGTAGATCATCTAAGAAGTTATTTATAAGTGAGCCTTACTCAAAGGAGGTAGCCCCCTTGAAGTGGCCCATGATATGGAGTTATTCCTTCCTCAAAAGGAATGTTGTGTGTGTAATCAACATATGATTTAAATATATAAAATTTTGATTGTCATTGTGTGAATGTGAATAATAGGTTCCTCTCATCTGGTATTAGAGTAGTTTCAATTCATGTGGACTAGGGTGTAAGCTCTTATGACAATAATTTTTTTGGTGCATTTTACAGCCATTATGACTGCACCAATGCATCTTCAGCACCTCAAAACATAGTTGTGAATATCTATTTTATCTAGATCTAACATTTGAAGCTCAAAAAATCAAATCCTAAAATTTACCAAGTACAAGTTTTGGTTATTTCTTCATTTTAAATCAATTTATTATTTTAATATACTATTAAAAAAACTGGATACAGATATATTTTTTTAGATTCTTCTCTCTGATATATTTCTGAAAAGTATTTGTTTGCTAAAAATGGATGAACAAAGCACCCATGGCATGCATTTGAAGATTGTAGTACATTCTAGTACGATCTACATGCTTGGTGCATTTTGTATGCTATCCAGTCGTTGACTGCTAAAATTAACATTTAATGTAAACCACCTCATGTGAACAAGGCAAACCATAAGGACTTAACCACTAGTGGTCACTTCGAAGGTGATTTGGACCTGTTATCACTCTAGAGGTGATATCTTTCAAACCATGAGGGTTATAAACCTCTAATTTTTTTTTGTTAGAATTGTGATGTTGATGTAGACTTAGTAATACTATTTGATCATTTTTTGGAGCTCATTTTTTTATTCAAAAAGTAAATTTTCTTCAGGAGAACTTTATTTTCTACAGTTTGAAAGTACCTTTGTGGACTCATACTTGAGATCTAAAAGGAATTTTTAGGTACTAATTTTTTTGAAAATGTAAATTTTTTCAAGAATAATGCTATGAAATACTTGATTTATAGCTATACTATAAGGACTTACAGGAATTTCTATTTATCCACTTTTTTTAATTTAAGAATTAAGTATTGTAACTCATAGATGCACTATTATAAGTAATGTGAGAAGGAAATTTTTTAATTATAATTGGGTGCATTTTTAGTGGAGCCTAACACCTAGTTATTCTTTAAAAAAAATAAAAATTTAAGAAATCAAAAAATTGGTCATGTTATAATGGATCCATTTTTGGTTTAAAGTGATGTCCACTTATCTATTTTTCATGGGGACTCCTATTTTATCTAGAGGTAATTTCATTGTGGCCTTGACTCAACTTTGTCAAACAAGGACCATCCAAGAATATCAAGAAACATTTAAATCACTCACAAACCAAAATGTAGGCTTCTCTGATGCCTTCTTCCCATGTTGCTTCATCAGTGGTCTTAATAATACAATTCAACATGAGGTTGAAATGTTCATTCCTCACACAATGATGGAAGTTTTATTTTTATCCAAGATCACTAAAGATCACATCAATTTAAAATGTCTCCAAACAATGCCTCAAACCACAATAGCACTATAGCAAGCACTAGAAGTGCCCGAGTACTCCTCCAACGAGTCTATATAAGAAACCATTATACTCAAGCAAACCCCAGATGATCCTAAGAATATAATCACAAATCCCAAGTAGGGAATTGAGTCTCTACCTCCCTTGAGAAACAATTCTAAAAGAGATGGCATATACCCTCAGTTATTTCACAAGGACAACTATTTTGTATTCCCTTATTCTAGATTTGTGCACATGACTGTCACACTTCAAATCTTAGTACTAGACTCTAACCTCCTCATTGACCTATCTTCCATTGTGGTTATTTCATATAGATCTATTTATGTGCTTACATCTCATGCTATACTTCTTGCATTCAAACTATTCATGCCCATGTTCATAACCCAACATCAGTGGAAGAAGTGGAAGTAGAAACAAACGCATGGTAGATCTTCCTTCTAGTCTTCAACCTATTTTTGGTTTGGCTTTCATTTTGTCCTCCTATTTATTATCATGTTTTGAGGGTGAAACATATTTAAGGGGGATGGGATATAATGTACCTAGAGGGGTATAATAGTATAGTGAATAATCCCATATGCATTAGAATATGGAGTGGGCTAGGTAAGAAATAGTATAAGGGCATATGATGTTATAGGGCATGGAAGATTTATTTGTAATTGATCTTGGCTCAAAGGAGGTATCCCCCTTAAAGTGGCCCATCATTTGAAGTTGTTCCTTCCACAAAAATAACATAGATTTAATATATGTAGTATTTGTTTGATTTTCTATATTACAGCTTATGGGTTCTTATCATTTATTCCATCAATAAATTTATCTTACATCAAAATATATAGCTCAAATAATCAACACTAGTTTTTTTTTGTTAATTTAAAAATTCAACTTCTAATGATCACTTTTTAATCCAAAATCTTCGAACGTGTGACTTCATCTTGTGCCCTCTAGAAACTTGTTCAAATTCACTCTGTCAATCTCCTTGGGAGTATCCAAGCCTTGATTTTGTTCTCACCATTAATATTTGATCTAATATTTTGAGATTATGACACTCAAAATCCCTACATGCCTTCTATGTACCCTACTATCAGTCTTTATTTGGTTAACTCTCTTACACCACTTGGCAATCCTACATGCCTTTTGCATACCCTGCTATCTATCTCCATTCGGTTAACACTATTACACCACTTGGCAGTCCTGAATGCCTTTTATGTACCCTACTATTAATTTTCATTTAGTTAAATCTTTTATGGAACTTAACATCCCCATGTGCCTTCTATGATTATTGACTTATTGAATTGATTCACACTATTGATCTCCATCTATATGATTAAATGGGTGTCATTGATCTTTGATCTATATAATCAAATGCACAACATTGATCTACTACCAGTTTTCACTATTATTATGACACATGTAACCATCATGTTTAATCTCAAGATCATTTGACCTATTGACTTTGTTCTCATTTTTAAATATCTATTTACATGATTTAACATGTGTTGTTATACTTCATCTACGTGATCACCCACATGTCATTGATCCTTGATCTGATCCAGTGAGGTTTTAGTACTTGGAATCCCTACATTATATGAATAATTTAACACACACCATTATATATATAATCTGATTGAGTGAGGTTTTGACACTTGGTAGCCCTATATAATGGTCATTTGATATTACAAATTTGGCTAAGTATGGAAAAGACTGAAATCTTCTTAGGAGGCCATCTTTGCACTTACATATATTTTATTACACACAATTTCAAGACCTAAAACTTAGACCACATGATATCCTCTCATATGGTAATCCATCCATATAATAAACAAATCTTGAGACCTTTGCATGTGTGAATTTTGATGTCATCAATCTGCTCACTTAGCCTGATTTGCCAATATGACTAAGAGAACCTAGACATTCATATGACTGCTCTGATGAATTCATTTCACTTCCATAAACAATCCAAGAACTTACTACACCCCATAGTGTCTTTGAAACATGACCACACCATAAATAACATCCATCAACTACCCCACTAAGTCAAACACTGAAGAACCATGGAAGAACACTAAATCACACTTTGTCATTATCATTCTAACACACATGACACCTCATCACCATTCTTCACCACCATGGATACATCATTGACAAATCTACAAAAATATCCCCTTTTTTCATTGATGTCAACACTAATCATAAAGCTTATGCTCACACTCTTTCTCTCTCTTCAAGCACTTTCTCCCCCTTTGACATAATGATAAAGTCGGCACCAACTAATCCTAAGGACACGAAAAGGATTCAAGGACCAAAAATAGGAAAGGACCACCTTTGAGAGATGATACACATTCCCCCTATTGATTTTCATACAACTTATTACCTTGACCTTCTCAAATATGCTTTAAACACAACACTCTTCTTGACCATACATAGCTCTATGAAGACAAAACACACTAGAAACTGCTTGAACTCAACTTGAAAACATTAAAAGGGACTTCCCTTAAGTCACCTAAGCTTAGACACCCCTTGAGCACCTTTATACCATATCCAACCATGAATAAATTTCATACTTGACTTCAAATTTTCTCTCACAAGCCAACTCCATGATCATCAATATATGAACAAGTCAATATAAACATTGCAATACCCATAAATCTCAGTGTAGATACCTTCAAGACTTGAAATTTCATATTTTAAGTACACTCATTTTCCCTCTCAAGCATGACAAAAAATCATCTAACTCCACCTCTACACCATAACTCCTTCACAAACGTATTAGCCAATTAGCCCTCCATTTGCTTAAATCCTCATCCATGGAAGACACCACACACTTGAAGATGACTGTGAAGAAATTTTTGACAACCCATTTGGACATTTAAACCTATTAATTAGCCGTAGACCTCAACTCTCTTGGGAAGTCACCTAACCATTATGATAAAAAAAACAACACTAGGTTTTCAAATGAAACACAACCAACTCACCACATTTCAGTCAATGACAACACTTGAAAATTCTCTCACACTTAGACATCATCAATACACACCTCTAGACCAAATTTTTAGCTCATAATCCTTTGACTAAACTAGCATATGAAACCATCTATAATATACTTGTACACATCCTCCTTATACTCCATATCAACCTTGCCTTCAGTCTTCAACATTTGACCTACTAGGCCAACCATCCAAAAATGATAGAAACATAAATTTAGGACCAAATTAGCTAAATGCACCTTTAACACACACACTTTATTTTCCACAAGAAAGATGTCTCCTATGAAGAATAGGCAGAGACACCGTACTTCACATGGTTCTTTAGAACAATGTAAAATTAGGAGATGCCCATATCTCCTCATATTCCTTCTCCTTCTTGGACATATAAAATAGTTAGTTCTTCTTCTTCTCCTTATGATTAAGAGAAACAACTTGCTCATCCACTAAAACATTCTCTTTCTCTTATAAGACTATATTGACAACACATGAAGATAATGTAGATTCATGACATACCTTTTCAATTGAATAAAGAAACCCATCACTTGGTATTGATAACTAATGTTCTTTGCATGAAAATTTCTCAACAATAGTAGGATGTTCACTTGGATCCATACACACCTCATAACTAGCCTCAACTAGAACCTTGGTCTTGTCCTTGAGCTTGGTCTCTTCATTCACAACATGAGCAGACAATGAGAACTCTTGGAACTTTTCAACTTCTATAGCATTCTCCTCTATATAAAACATACCACTTTGACCTATAGACTCATCATGACTCACACTTTCCAGTTTTTATTTCCATGAGTTAACTAGTCTTATTTCTTATACTCTAGGAGCCTGAAAGAACTTGTTTTGACTTGATAACCTTTACTTGCAGAACCTATCAATGTGACCAATCTTCTCATAGTTGTATCAAACTACTCTTCTTGAAGGAAACTAAAATTTCCTTACTTTATTTGGATAATATTTTGTAAAGTGTCTCACATAATGATAGTTAAAACACTCAACCTTGCTCACATCACTTTATTGATGATTCCTCTCACTCTTAGTAGGTCTTATACACTCTCTATACCTATGGTCAAATCGATTACATGTGTAAAAATAACCATTGAATTTGGCATACCTCATGGCATTTGATTATCTAATCTGATTTGTCTTCATTCTACCAACATCTTCATTCCATGACTAATTTTTGACCTTCAATTGTCTGATTATCCTTGTTCACATTAGTCTTCACCTTATCTTGAGTTGAAATATTTTGTTCTTCTTTATAACCATGTCTAGTTCTATCACTAGCATGCTTTTGACTATTTATAATGTTGTCTAGATCACTTGAGCTCTTTTCAAACTGCACAAATGACTTCATCCTACTAGATGTCTTCTCTAATTCATTTTTCAATGACTCAATTTCAATAACATACCTTGAACACTCATTTTATTTAGCTTTCAAACTTGTAGACATGATTTTTAATTAACAACTGAGATACTTGAATATACCTCATGTTCCTTGGTGTCTTCATTCATTCTTACCTCAAACACACTGAATTGATCCTCATAGTCCTTTATTTATCACTTCATCTTCTTGTTAATCTTCTTCTCAATCTTTAGTTCTTCAATATCATTCCTCAATTTAGTCTCATAGTCCTCCTTGTATTCTTCATTATTTATATCACTCCAATTAGACTCCTTTTGATATGAGCAAATTCATTCTTCTACCATGAAGAGGGCTTCATATTCAATAGGACCATCATCTTCATGATCATACTCTGAGGCACTACCTTCACTCTCATCTAATGTACTTCATTATTCTTTGGTGTAGAGACTCTTCTTGTCCTTGAAGGACTTCTTATTGTCATACTTTCTAAATACTTTTTTTCCTCTTATCAGACCTGATTATCTTCTTTCCTTCAACTTAGCCTTGACCATCCTCTTCATCATCATTATTCTTATGCTTATGAAAACACATATTGTCAAAGTATCCTACCTCTCCATAATTGAAGTATTTTATGGGTAATTTACCCTTATACTTACTTGAACCTATTTTCAATTTCCTTGTAAACAAAGCCATTAGTTCATCATCATCAATATCAAATATGTGATCCTCATTGAGTTTCTTACCTTGGAACTTATTCTTTGGCTTCTTTTTTTTTTCCTTAAATGCAACTTCTTTCTTTGTTGGTTTATCTTCATTAATTCTCATGTCATAGGTTATGAGAGTACCATGCATTTCATCCATATTCATCTTTGTGGGATCATGACACTCTTCTATGATAAACACCTTTGAATTAAATTTGATGGTAAGAGACCTTAATATATTTTGCACAATAGTATCTTCTTCAAGCTCCTCTCCAAGACCTTTGATGAGTTTCATAATCTCATCAACTCTTTGTAGATATGATGTCAATGAATCCTCTTACTTCATCTTGAGACTCTCAAATTATATTTAGTAAGTCTACAACTTGGCCAACTTGACCTTTGAATCCCCTTCATAAATGATTTAAAATTTATCCCATATCTCTTTGAGATATTTATAATGGATTTCCTTGGTTTACTTAGTCTCTGAAAGACCAAAATTGATGGCATTCATTGGTGTAGAATTGATCTCACACAACTTCTTGTTTGAATCACTAGTTGGAGGATTAGGAGGTGAGGAATAACCATCCAAAATAGATAGATAAATTTCAAACCCTAGTGATATGATGTAGGTCTTCATCCTCACACTCCAAAAAGCATAATTGGACCCATTGAACATCAGTGCTTACTTAGTGGAAAATACCCCTTGCATTTGATGACTACCCATATTGTGCCTTGGATCACCTTTAAGCTATCAAGCCTTTACCAAAGTACCTAATCTAAAACTAATTGTTAGAGGTACAATCACTAAGGTGGGTGAATCAATGATGCAAGACAATCCAATTTAATTCCAATCCTTTCAAACTCTTAATAAATAACCACAAACATTCATAGAACATACAAGTCATTCATAACAATGGACAAGAGAACAATGCAATATTACACACATAACACATGAATGTATGTGGGAAATCCTCATGAGGTATAAAACCCACTCTCAATCTTTCAAACACATGGACTACTTATCCTATAAGATGATCACAAACATGTGACCTTTAATGAATCAACCACTTCATAAAGAACACCAACCCCTAAGTATGGACAAGCACATCTTACCCTAGATGTTGATCACCCATAACAACACCTATAAAAATAACATCTCCTAATCTATGATTTACTACTGTTCTAATAGAGATATAATGAATATCAGCTCTCTTCAACCCTACACACTTGCTCTAGCTTCACACCCTCTCAATGCATCTAAAACCACATTTTATATCACTCTACACTTATTCACACATATTCACTTATAAAAAAACTCAAAAACCTCTATCAAAACATCATAAAAATTAAAAAATGTTCATACACACATACCTCACACTCCTATGATCCTCAATACATCCACCAAGCTCACACAATCTTCACCTTTCTTTTGCTCACACTACACTCTCTCTATACTTCACTTATCAACTCTAAAAACCTATAATTACACTATTATGACATCATAATTATGACTTACATGTCATACACACAATGATCAACCTACTCTAATCATCAAACCATCTACTAGGCACACTTCCGCTTCTCTATCTTTGCCTCTCAACTCACTACAACTCTTGACTTTGATTTTACTCTTTATAGAGTCTTCATTATTCCCATCTTCTTGGTATGACATAATAATTTACTTAACCCTTAATTATTCTATCACAATAATACATATCTCAAAAATTCTCTTATAGGTCAATCATATCATCTATGGGTCACCCTTAAGCAACTACACCTTTCAATTAGGCCTTAGTATCCCTTATAGGTCTCATGGAGACCTATTCACTCCTTTAGCAATTCACTAGGAAAATTAGGAAAAAAAAACCACTTATAAATGCATATTTACACTCCACATGATCCTTAATACACCTTCAATTTATTAAATACATTACTACACTCCTCTGCATATGCAAAACTTACTAAACCATTAGCCTTGTTCACAAGAACATCATGAATGAACAAAAATTCAACTTTTAAGCATTATTTAATACTAAATATGGATTGGTAAAACCTATAAAATACATTAAAATGTTACTCATGGAGTCTATAACACTTTCAAATTGATAATTCACCTTGAAACATCAAAACACCATCAATACAAACACAAACATCCTTCTTGAGTCACTTGGATAAGATGGTCAAACCCATAGTCAACTTTAGAGCTTAATAACTATAATTATATAGATATTCAAAATTTATAATTTTTTTTTTATATATATCCATTGGATTTATTTATAACTTTTATTTTTACTCCATCAACAATTTTTATTTACATCAAAATATATAGCTCAAATAATCAAAACTAGTTTTCCTTTGTTAATTTGAAAATTCAAATTCTAATGGTCACTTTTTAATCCAAAGGCTTTAGATGCATGTCTTCATCTTGTGCCTTATATAAAATTTATAAAATTCATTCCATATAACTCCTTAGGAGTCTCCTAGCATTTAATTTTTTCTCACTAATGATCTTTGATCCAGGCTTCTGAGATTGTGACACTTGGCAGCCCCACATGCCTTCAACATACCCTACCATCAATCTCCATTCAATTAATGATCTTATGACACTTGGAAAT
Source organism: Torreya grandis (assembly GCA_037957365.1). Classification (NCBI taxonomy): domain Eukaryota; kingdom Viridiplantae; phylum Streptophyta; class Pinopsida; order Cupressales; family Taxaceae; genus Torreya; species Torreya grandis. Next base: position 299,696 of record JARHVA010000469.1, on the reverse strand, counting down.
CCCACATGACTTATCCATACCCTATTTTTATTCTCTATTCAATTAATTCTCTTATTCCACTTTTCAATCCCATGCACCTTCTATGTACCTTGCTTTTAGTTTCTATTTGGTTAATGCTATTATGCCACTTGGCAACCCCACGTACCTTCCATAAGGTTGAATGCATGTCATCAATATTTGATATGCATGATCAAATATCTGTCATTGATCTATTTCAAATTTTCATCATTATTATGACATATTTCACCATCACATTTAATCTTAGGATCCTTTGATCTATTAACTTTGTGTTCATCATTAGATCTATATTTGCACAATTGAACACACGTCGTTAGATCTTCATTTACATGATCACCCGCATGTCATTGATATTTGATCCAATAAATAAAGGTTTTTAAACTTTCATCCCTTTTTTATCTACATGATTGAATTCTTTTTGTTAGATTTCTGATCTGATTGAGTGAGTTTTTGACACTTGGCAACCTTGTATAATGTTCACTTGATATTGCAAATTTGGTTAAGTATGAAAACACTGCAATCTACTTCAGAGGCCAACTTTTAAATTTCATATATTTTAATACACATAATTTAAATCCCTAAAAATTATACCACATAATCTCCTCTCATATGGGAATTTATCCATATACCAAAGTACTCTAGAGACCTTTACATGTGTGAATGTTGACATCATCAATATTCTCACTTAGCTTGATTTGCCAAGATGACTAGAAGAACCTAGACATTTGTATGAATGCTCTGATGACTTTATTTCACTTCCAAAATAACTAATATCACCCCATAGGGTCTTTAAAATATGACCACACAATCAATAACATCCATCAACTGCCTCACTAAGTCAAACACTAAATAACCATGCAAAAACATTGAAGCACACTTTGTCATTGTCATTATAACACACATGACACATCATCAACATCCTTGGCCACCTTGGAGACATCATTGACAACTATCCAATAGGTTTTTATATATAACATTTCACCTCATTATTAAAATTGGTGTCAACAAGGTCGTTAACCTTAAGAGGGGAATCAACCAACCAATCATCAATGAAATATCCTTTAAGAAACATTTAGTTGATATAAGTCAATTCAAACTCAAGTAAGATCATAATAAAGTTTCCATACTTATTATATAGATATGGATAGGTTATCAAAGTCAAAAGGGATGGAAATCTTTAGATAATTCTCATTTCTTGATTACACATATAGTGTCTCAATAGCTTAGTTACAAACACTATTGTTATGCATTCCTTTTCTACTTGAGTGTATCATATCTCATAATCAACAAGGGTTCAATTAATGAAATAGATTACACATTCCTTATAGGTGTTGTGTTATTGACTAAACATACATGTGAGGGATACCTCAAGTGTTTCAGTATCTTGAATGCTTCTTGAAAATAACATATCCAAGTAAGGCCACTTTTTTTTTGACAAGGTTTTTAATGGGATGAATGACATACGCAAGGTCAAGGCCAATTTACAAATAATTTCTAACTTTTATAAAAATGTCTTGATGCTAGATTCATATATGGGAGGGTTCATTTCCAAGATTGCTCATATCTTAGTAGGGTCAATATTAATCCCATGCTTGGAGATGATGTACCCTAGGATTATTACACTAGTGACTCCAAACACACATTTATATGGATTTAAGGTGATTATATATTCTATCAATCATGTGAAGATGATGCATAACATTCCTAAATAGTCTTCATGTCACCTTGATTTTATAAGAAAGTTGTCTATGTAGACCCACACTATTTTGTGGATGAGGTAATGGATGATGTCAATCATAGCCCTTTGATAAATTACCCTTGAATTTTTTAGGTTCAAGGGCATTACAACATATAAAAAGCTTCCCCAAGGCATTGTGAATGAAGTCTTTGTTTTTTTTCATAGATGCAAATTTGTTTGTATTTTAAAAATCCATCCATGAGTGATAGTAGCTCATATCTTTTGGTAGAGTCAACAATACTTTTGATATATGAGAGGGGGAAATCATCCTTTGGGAGTGACTTATTAGTGTCCTAAAGGTATAGGCATATTATTATCTTGTCATTCTTTTTTTGAATGGGTATGATGTTGGACATGCATTTGGAGTAATCAATGAGTCAAATGAATCTAAATGTTAAGAACTTAATGAATTCTTCCTTTACCATCAATGTAACTTAAGGTTTTATGGGTCTTAAGTTTTTTTTTATGGGGTTTACGTTAGGTGTCGTAACTAGATTATGGACAACTACATCATAATTGATACCTATCATGTCAATGTAGGAGAAATCAAAGGCTTTTGAAATCTGTGTGAGGAGTTTCTTTTATTATTCTACCTCTTATTCACAAATTGAAAATCTTCACTTGAGGATTTTAGGGTTCTCCTTCATTTTGATATTAATGTCAATAGTTTTCTCAATGAGGGACACATTTCCCTACTCAAATACATCAGGAGCTAGGAGAAGGTCAGGGTCTTCACCCTTAGTGTTAAAAACATCATATTTATTATCTAAGGAGAGGTATTCCTACACATGATAACAAGACTCATCAAACATAGTTTTGAAGGCTAAAATTTGATAACGGGTAAGCGAGAAGCCCCTCTAATGATGGAAAGAGGGGAAGTCATCATAAGCGTATAAGAATTTGAGGATTGGCTAATCAATATCAACTAGTTCCAGGAGAAGGGGTCCTTTGTCTCATCTAACATGGGTGACTATTTAGTCATTAAGAGTCTTACTTATGAGAGGATCTATCTTGATTGAAATTATAAAATCTGATTTTGGGATTGTTTGATGGAGGATAAAATGTGATGATAAGAAAAACATAGAGTCATCAAGTTAGTTGCTTTCTCTAAAGACTGCTTTGATGGATACAAAATTGAAGTCCTTGGTAACCTTGTAGATAATGGTTTTGTACAACTAGAAGTGCTCAAGTTTAGTCTAGTAGATTTCAAACACTTGATTTTCCATTATCTATGAATCTCCATATATTCTCAAGTTTTAGACACCCAAGAAATTTGAAATCAGCATAACAAGCAATAAGGCCTCATATTCAGCTCTATTATTTGTATACTTAAAGTCTAGTTTTATCCAAAAAGGCATAACTCATCCCTTAGGGGAAATGAAAATGACTCTCACCCTAGTGCCTAGGTGACATTTGGCCCCATCATAATTCAAGGTCTATTGATGTCTCCTACTCATGCCTCCCTCTAAAACTACCTCCTTTTATATAATTCAGTGTCTAGGAGGATGGTACCTAAGTATACCTCCCTTTGACACCATCATCCCTATCCTTTGACTAGAGGATATGTCACCTCCTCCTCCCATCATGCTGTCCTCTAGGGCCTTTGATTTCCTCACTTTGACCAATAGAGTGATGTTACTTGGCCTCAACATTGTCATCATCACTAAGTCATGATACACTAAGGAAAACACATTTATATGATGGCCATGCATATGACTAGTGCTTAACTTTAATAGATTGATCAGGGTATCCTTAATCATCCTCCTCTATGTAATCATAGAATTTTCAATCATAAGGTGCATAGGATAAATCATATCTAACTGACATGATAAAATATAACAAATATAAAAATAGTTAACTAGAATAAATTAGAATACATGTTGTAATCATGAATGAATAATATAAATAATTTATTTGGATCTCCCACCTGCCACTTGATATTGGATTCATCATCTAAAACTCCTCATCATATATTCCTAACTACTCCATCTCAATATGGGTTATTAACTCACCCTATCCATCTCCTAGATATTACTATTTCTACTATGCATGGCCATGTCATGGTATTGGGGGCGGTGGTGGTCTCATCTATTTTTGGTTAGATCTAACCTATCCTCCTCCTCATCTAGCTTCCTTTTAGGTTGGTTGGGTGATGGGCACTCCTATCACAAGCCTATTCCATGTTATTCTCCCCATCCTCATGCCTATCACCTCATGTGTTCCCTTATACATGTATTTAGGGATGGGGTGGTTTCCTATGTAGGATATAACAAACTACTAAGTCACTCATATCATAAGGTGTACCTCGACCTGCACAACCTATCTCAAACCTAGGTGGCCCTAGCAGATGTTATAAGATAGAATCCATAATTGGCCCATTACCCATCCATGTCTTGGTAAGGTAGGGAAATGAAATCTACCACCATCAAACACCTCAAAACCTAGGGGAAATCAATAAAGGGCACTAAATCTACCCATCTAGTGACCCTAATGTCCCTTGATGCCCTAATAAACACCCTCTTCTAGTAGAGAATCATTATATCATAGACCCAACCTATAATAATTATTGGTGGATAATATAAAAGGCTCCAAAATTATCCACTCATACAAATCTTTGTAATTCCATGCCAACATCTCCTAAATCTAAACATAACGAGCCCCATTGTCCTCTATATATTGTATGATAGATGACCAAATTTACAAGAGACTATTAGTGTCCTTGTCCCTAACTAAATAAGTGGAAAGGATGTTGATGATGCTCTTTCTAAGATTGGGGTTCCTCTATATTTTCATCTAATAAATTCTCACTCCCCACTTTGTACCCACATCGGGTGTGCTAGAGTTTCCCAAATGATCTATGTAGTTATGGACATCATGATGACTATCAACACTACGAATAGACACCAATAGACTAGTTCTAGGAAGACTAGTGATTGAGTACATTTACATAAGATGATCATCCACTCTCCTAGGGATTGAGGGAACATAAAATTATTTTGGTTAGGGTCCCAATAAGTATGTAATTCAAATAATAACTAGCTAGAAGAGGGGTGATGCTACATGTGTAATATGAACTATACCCACTCAGTCGAGCAAGACCAACTCATAAGCTATCAAAAGTGATATGAATCAAGGTATCCACTCCTAATACTACCTATACTCCATCAAACATACTCCCCCTACAACAAACAAAGAGATCTTATGTTAGTCAAAGAAATCAAATTCATAGTTTAGACAAGTTTAAAACATTCACATTCCTCCCAATGTGTAAAACTACCCCTATTTATAGGTAAATATTATAAAACCTCCATGAGGTGGTAACATAACCACATTAGGTGGTTTTGCAACTTCCCTAATATGGTGATATCATAACCTCCTTGTAGAGGTTACAAAACTCCCACCTTATGAAGGGTAGTGGTTCTGTACCCTGAATGGTGGTTCTACCAACAACCCATAGACTCCCCAAAATGCTTCCAAAACCCACTCAAATCTACCCAAGACATAAAAAATTCAAAAAATCCATAATCCACCCCCCAATAATTCCTAAAAATAAAAAAAACATTCATTTTTTGTTAAATTTCAACTAATTTTTTTAATAAAATTTCAAATTTTGGATAAAATGAAAAAATTAGAAAAATAAATTTGATTGTGTCTAGCCACACCTACTATTGGTATGTTCACCATCCTTTCATCACCCTCATTCTGATTAATGATTTTGAATTTAAAAATTTCACTAGCAATCTATAGCTCAAAAATATCTCAAGGCAAATGACATAAATAAACTATTTCTGGTAAGTTTTTGAATATATTGAACCCTAAACTAGTTGTTTTGATTCAAATGTTTTCCAATTTTTGACATAGAGTTTTGTCTAGTATTTACTCTCACATGCATAAGTTATTTTCTAGGATCTCACAACTATTATTTTATCACTAACATTTTAACAAGGTTATATGTTCTCTTGTAGCAAGTTTTTTGATTTTTTAGGTAGGCATGGCTTGGCACTAGGTTCAATTCCATGATAGGACAATCCAGGTAGTATGATATTCCATACATGTATAGTAAGTATTATTTCTATGTTTCTATTACATATCATGATTTTCACATTTTATTTAAAATAAGACTTTAATCTCATCTTATGTCTATAGGTTGTGTAGAGTCTTGGCAGGCTTCACTCCTTTGTTTAGGTAAGGTAAGTATTTCTAATCTCTCATTTCCTTTTCACACACCTTACTTGGGACTGCATCTTACCAACTCATGACAAGGTGCCCTCCTAAGGGGTTAATATATATTCACCCAAAATTTACATGGTGTGATACTTCTAATACAAATATGATGATGATGAAATAACCTCTTATTAAATACTCCACATGGAATTCTATAGCTTTATTCTTTTCCTATACTTCCACATGATTTTTTTGACCCATTTCAATCCCATTTTTTTTAAATTCTTAACCATTTTAATTTTTTTCCAAAAAGTATCCATAAGTGACATAACTGCCACCCTAGGTGACAAAATCTTCCTCCTCTATTAGACAAATGCCCCTTAGTTTACACAATAACCATGGTGGTTTTGTAATTTAATCAATGGGTTTGATGCTAAATGGTGGTATTTCATTAAATATGTAGTGGTCTTATAATTTTAAGTGGTGGTTATGGTAAATTAAGTGGAAGTTCTATAACTGCCCTTGCATAAAGCAATGATTTTTTCACAATTGAAATACCCTCTAAAATTAGTTCTTTTAACTCTAGTTTTCATGTGTTTTATATAACTAACTTCACATTTCTTATTTTTATCACCTTGTGTTAAAATAAAATTAGGCCCAACTCATTCCCTCTTCTATTTTTAGTCTTCTTCAGTTCCTCTCAAGTTGAACTCACTATCACACTTAGTTGAACTCCCCCATGCAAGTTCCCATCCCTTTCTATAACAAGGTCAGTTTTAGCCTAATTTTAGATCTTAAATTCACCATTAAAAGTTTCTATTAATATTATTTTATATCCATAACCTTCATAAAATTTATAAGAGATTCAACATCTATTATTTTTTAGTCGACTAAATAGTTGCAAGTGAAAAAGTGTTCTTAGTGAAAATAAATCAAACTTCACAAGCCAAGACATTAGCTAACTTAAATTTAGCTACTCTCCATTTATGTATTGTGTCTCCTCATTTTCCCATATTTTTCCTAAATTTGGTACATACTTGATCTACATAGTTTCCATAATTTACATGAGAGCATATGGAGCTAGTATACCAACGAGTCTCCTATCAACACACTACATGCACTTCAGTCAATTTATTCTAGAATCAAGTTGGAGTTATTCTAAATTATAGTATTTTTTTTTACTCATTAGATTATATTTATTGTGGTTAATTTTTGTGTTATATTACTTTTCTATATTCGTAAAAAGAAGCAACTTTGATAGTGAAATAGATTTTTTCCTTTTCATTTGTTTCTGCTACAAAAAGGTAGCTAGTTTTAATTTGTGCTTGTATTTTAGTAGATTAGTTTCCTTTCAAATTAGAAATGCATTTTACCAATCATCCTGAAAATTAGATTATCAAATATTCATGTCATTTTTATCCAATACTGTTTTTATTTTCTTCAATATCTAAACAAGTTTCTTACATTCTAGACAATCACCTAAATGAACACTAAAACATAGATAATCATAGGTGCATACAAAAGGGTATTAGATTTATGATCTTATTTATTTTTAAGAGTTAAAATCACTATCCTTTTCCTCTATTAATACAAAAATTTATAACTTGTATCTCTTTTTTCCATCCTAGCAAATCACTCAGAAAAACTTGTTCTTAGCAAGCAAGGGAAGATGAAAGGCTAATCTAGTTTGTTTTTGAAAAAAAAAAATTGTAGAAAGTTTTTTATTGTTATTATTTTTAATTATATCTCTTATAAAATTACTTTTATACATATATTCAATTTATACATCTATTTCACTCATACAAAACAACCAAAACAAACATAAATATTTCATCTAGTTTGCATATAGATATAACTAGGAAATATCAACATCTTGCATGATAACATAAGTTTCTTCTCTTCTTCTTTGTATAAGTATCAAAAATTGAAAAATATTAAAAAGAGAGTTATGCTTTAATTTACTTTAAGCTTTTATATTATTTTATTTTTAGCACTTTATTTTCAGTAATAGATCATTTATTTTTGTAAAATCCAAGAAAAATCTAAAAATAACAAAAATAGCGTCAAAAGCCTTGATAACACCCACAAGACATACCAAATTCCTTGAAAATACATGTAATAAACCACATCCAAAATAATCCTTGTCCATCTGCATAAGCACCATACATGAATCCTTGCTGCAACATTCCAATAAGCATACTTGACAAGCCATTGTTAGAATAATATCATATGTTTTTCCCTAGCTTATACCTAACCTTCTTTACATGAACCTCACTGAGACACCAGGTATTTTTTGATATGGTATATTCCCTAGAGTTAAAGAACATGGTTCAACTATCCTCACATATTCTAACATTAGAATTGATATTATACATGGGGTCTTTCAATCTATTATAATTCCCCACCTCATTGTAGAGTCTTTAGACGCTTTGGAAGAGAAAGAATACATCCCCAATACATCTATAATTTTACTTTGATATAATAGGAAACATCAACACAACATTGTATAATCCTAGTCTCTCATCCACACCTCTTTATTCTCCTTGAGTCTATATTTATCTTATATCATTTATATTCAATGTATGACATTGATTGGGCAAAGTCCACCCAATATATTAGACCTTTTCCTAGGATTCATCTAACTTGATCTCCATAATTTCTCCTAAACCTAGCATTGACTAAAAACTCTACCTTCTTGTGATATCAGATACCGATGGATCTCGGTGTTTAATTTACACACAACTTGAAGTTATTAAGGAGCATCAAGATTCTATTGAGGTCATTTAGCTACATCACGAGAACCTAATACCACCATTTATCCCAAATTTTGTTCCATCAAATAATCAAACAAACCCCTAGCCCATCCATTGCATCAACTGGCTTGACTAAGCCTCATAAAGTCTAGTGCATAGTATAGCTTGTGTTATTTGTGTGCATACAAATACCATGACAAATATCTATGTGATAATGGAAACAAATATTTTTTGGGTTTCTTTGTCATTCCTATTGTTTATGGGCCTTGCATTGTCCTTAAAAAATTATGGGTCTAACCCCATACTATATTACACTCCTTTACATTGGGCATATTTTGGTTATATGAAATTGAAGCTAAAATAGATCCAAATCAGCAAGGTATTTCTTTTTTCATGAAGTAAAATTGATTCATATTCAAAATAATAGCATTGGTTATTTTAATACATATGTAAAACATGAGGAGGAACATGCCATGTACCATTTCAAAATATCCAATCACGATGCAAATAATGTGAAGATGCAACTTAAGATTGTAAAGCTCCACATATTCCAAAAATACCATAAAAAATAAAAAACATTCAAAAATACCAAAATATTATTAGTATCTACATATTATTTTTCTCCTTGGCATCTATGTGTTATTTCCATGTTGATATATAACTTATCAATCACTTATACATACATATGTGTTTCATTCTTCTATTTGATTGTGATACAAGCATACAAAAATATATAATCTATTCACTTTTGAATGTTGAGATTTCCCATTGCTTATGTCACCAAGATGTTGGGGGCATCCATATCTATGATCAGAATACATCAAAGTTATATCACTCTATTATCATTTTACATTGTCATGTTTGAGATTATATATGTAATTACACATGCCTTTATTCATACTTATGTCTTCTATAGTGTATTTGATATGCTATGTACTTGATGTTTTATCCTAACACATTTGATTCATGGGATAATATTATAAGTTTATACTAGTTAATTATGTTTTAATTTATGTATGTCCCTGAGTATCTTTCTTTACTATTGTCTTGTTTATTGAGCATTTGAATATGCTCCATTGTTTGTGGCCCTCATTCCTTTATTTCCCTATTTGGGATTTGAATATGTCATTACTTGTTGTATGGTCATTTGAATATGTCATTATTTGTTTTTTATATATATTTTAATAAGTCATGTCTATTTGATTTTACAAAATTTTAACATGCCCCATGTTTGTGGTCTCCTTGGACCATTGTTTGTTGATTTGATTTTGAGTGCCCTTATGTGTGTTCTTGATTGCTTATTGAACTTTTACTATATATATATATATATATATATATATATATATATTTCCATGATATTTATCATGCATCTTAGGCCTTTATGTAATCATAATCTATGTTTATATTATATATTTACCTAAACATGTTCTCTTGTATGCTACATGGTTCATTCACAACTATATGGTTATCTTATAATTTTGAGATGAGGTAGCTACCAATTTCTATGTTCCCTCAAATCAAAAGGTGGTATATCAGTGCGAGCATCTCATAGAGGCATGGATTCTACATATTAACAATTTTAGATTTAGTGGGGCAATTTCATGTAGGCATGGATTCCACATGTTCATAGTCTCAGATTCAATGGTGTCATGTTTTGGAAACATGCTCTCTACACTTAATTAGTATTCAACATATATAGATTATACTGGGGGCCTACTTTGGAAAAATGTCCTCCACATTATCACTTATATCAGTCTTTAGTTTTATATTATAGTGGGGACATGATTTGGAATCATATTATCCATACTTACACAATTTTAAATGGGTCAAATTGCACAATTATATGATTTAGATATACATTTATGGCATAATTCTATACATTGGTACCATAATTATACATAGTTTCAACATGAGACATATCTAAGGTTCATATGTTATGAAATTTATGCCTAATATTACAAAATAAAATTAGTTTCAATTTCCAAATACTTTTAGGGACTATCACCACCCACCAGGTTAGACTTTTATAGACTACATTAAACAAATCTATTTCAGTAGTTGGTTCACTTGTTGGTATGGTTGAGGTGATTAAATCACTCAATATTACCAAGTATGTATACTTAACTTGATTATATCATCCAACCTCACTAGTTTGAAAGTGTGAGTTAGCTTATTTCACTCATGCTCACTAGGTTATAAGTATATTTGGGTTGCACAATTGAGTAGTCTCAACTGCCAGGTGGAAATCCATATTTTATTTAATGTTTTGGCATGGGAATTTCTATCTACCTCTATCTATATCCTTATAAATATGCACTTTACAAATTTAAATTTGTCTTAATCTCTATTTTAGGGACTCATAATGATACATCTTTCAGATAAAATTGCCAAAAGGAAAGGCAATTGCATTGATACACAAGTGTACTCATAAACATTACTCTCTTTTAATTTCAATCATTTCAATACTTTGAATTTCAGATTATATTCATTGATTAGATACTATAACATTCTCTTAGTTACAGGTTAGTCACCACCAAAGCACTCAAGTTGTACTCAAATAAAGACAAGGTGTGTTATACACACCCAAGAACACATTCCTTTCATTTAAAATAGTAATTTCATTATTAGATTAAAGGAGGGCAAAATGTAGATGATATTTATGAATTATATAACACTTTAGTCTCATACATTTGGAAAAATTAGACCTTGGTTGTTCCTCTTACTTATAGACCTTTTCCCACCTTTGCAATTCTCACATCTATTCTTTTTTTTGTCCCTTGTCCCAACTCTTAGTCTGACCAATCTTATATTGATGACCCAAGACTTTTAATTTGACCATAATACTTAAAACCTAATTATATTATGCCTATATATGTTCTAAGTTTGTTCTTATTTTTTTGGTCCCTAAACACTTGCGCCCTAAATAGACACCTATGTTGGCACAAGTGTCCTATTTTGATGTAAGTGTCCAGTACCCTAAAGTCATCTAATTTTCAAATAAAATGTATAATAATGGTTGGCCTAAGTGATATTTTATGACATATTATCCAAAGGGATTGATATAAATATAAGATCAACCCCCATTCATTCCTCACCCAGAAAAGACCTATATTCATATCAAAGAGCATTCAATTGATTAAAGCTTCCCTAATTTTTCTTATTTCCACATCAATCATAGAGACAACACATCGACACATCTAAAGTATTGAAGGAGTAGCTCAATGGATATATTTTCCAAGTTACAAGATAGATCATTATTTTAATGGATTATCAAACCTTACATGATTCATACATAAGACAACACGTATGAGATAACTACATAAGTTTGAGGCCCTCTTCAGAGTATTGGTTATATAGCCTATCCTCATTGACAAAGAGGTATTTGGGTTAGTTTGACATTATGTGACCACTAACCCATTTTTCTCACATATATTATGAAAATTAAGAACAATGGTTGTGATTATTTAAAAAAGAGTGATAGTCTATGACCCATATCTGAATTCACCATAGCAAAGGCAATGATGAACTTAGAAGCATCCATGTAGTCACATCCTATTTTTGTAGTTTTTTCCATACTAAAAACCTGCATCCAATCCAAACACTAGCATGGATGCAACCATCCCAAGCTAACACAAGTGTCTATGACTACAAAGAAACTTAATCTAAAATTTGGCAACTATTATAGAATACACATTCAATCTACTTCCTTCCTATTCTAGATCCATATCTATACTAGCATCAAAATCAACCAAGTATCTTATTTCACTATCATTGCATTATCTATTATAGTTGTACTTTCCATTTTTTAGTATATATCAACATAATAAGTTTAGTATATGGTCTATCCAAGTTTGAAAATTGATTGGCTTGGTATAGATCTGATTATCACCTTATGCTTAATCATTTTTATATTATTAACCTTATCTACCTATATTAGGATTTGTATCTAATTTAGGGTTAAACAATAGGAGCTCATTTGTAGTAGATAGAGGTGGGAGAGGTCAATTGAAATATATTGGAAAGATAAATATATATCAGAAGAATAATTGAGTATTGTTCTAAAGAACAAGAAATTTGATAAATGTTTTGAGAAGCCCACACTTGATGATAATCAAGTTTATAGTGTTAATTTGGAAGAAGACATAGATGAGATGGAGTAACTGATTTTGTTCTCAATACAAGAATATATTTAAAAACATTATGCTATAGGTGCATAGATGAAATTGAGGAAGCATTCAAAGAATCCTTCCAAGGTGAAGAAAGTGAGTCTATTGAGCTCACCAAATGTGAGGATGAGATTTTAATTTTTATGACAACCATAGCATGTGGAGAAGGACATGATATTACAATAAAGATGAAGAGGTTGCTTGACATAGAAATGTAAATAATGAAATATGATAAGGTGAAAACTATAATTGAGGTGGTAATAGAGATTAGGGGTTAACATTTTGATGCCCAAATCTACACTGAGTATATTAATTTGATAGTGGGGATGAAAGAGGAGATGGTATATTTTAACCAAATTTGGTCATACAAGTCAAATTAGGACCCCTATAGGTAAAAAAATTGACTTTTTAGGTGTTATAGGGGTCTAATATTTTTTCATGGGGTATTTTATAGGTCTTTTGATGTCATTTAATGTTATATCAGCCTTGATCATGGTCTAACTAATCTATATGTCACTTTGAGTCATTTAAAAGGCTTTTAGGGGTCGTAAATGCTAGTGGCATGGTTTTAAAGGTACCCAAGTGTTATTATTTTCTATCAAACATCCAAAAATTAATATTACCTATCAGGAATGTTAGTTCATCTAAAATTTGTAGGTTATCTAACTGAAAATTAAGAAATCATCTAAAAAAGGAGTTTGGCACTTGTACAGCCCATGAGGGAAGTTGAAACATGGGATAAAGCCATGGAACCTCTATTAATCTTCCCCAAGTTAATTTACATGCTTGAAATGCTCTATAATTTCCATTTTTGAGCTAAAACTGTTCTGCTCCTTCTTTGTCTTTCTAGACACATAAAAGTGGTCAATAGGTTCGTGTTGGTACGGGAAGTCAAAGAGGTTTCAAGTAAAATGATTTTTGGAAGTGGTATTAAACTCAAAGATATAAATTTTCATAATAATATTTCTAATATTGGTCAACCATTCTTTATGAACCATCCTTTACAAGCAAACTATGTTTTTCTACTCACTATTTTCTGCACCCTATAGGTTTTGCACTATTTTGGATAGGCCCATAAAATTAAGTTGGTGATGTTGAATATAGAGGATGTTATATTTATTATAAAATTACTTCCATGATTTTTTTAATTTTCATGGTGTTTTGGTGAGTAAATCATCTCAGGTTGGTAGATTAGTTTTATTTGGGATGACAGGTAGTTTTTCCACCATTTTTAGGATCTTCATGATTTTATGGTGACTTTATCAAGTTTTTATAGTTTCATACTCATGTTTACAATTATATATTTACCAAATTCACCTTTTAGTCTCATTCTCCAATAAATTTTCCATGGGTGCAGTCTATGCACTATGCATATGCAGGCAACTCCCTAAATATACAAGTATCTTAAAAGGATGTCATGATAGAATGGGATTTTTGATGGGTGATTAAAATATTTTTGGAGTGGTAAGAGTGTCATTTTTCACTTTTTAAATATTTATAATTAATCTAAAGCATACATATCTTATACACTACCCATACTACTACTCACTGCCTAAACTCACAATCTCTTGCCATTAATATGGACCTACAGGTGCCCTCATGGAGAATATCATATTGTGAGGAGTTTATGAGATAATAAATGTTTTTATGGTAGGATGAGTCCATTTTAAACCTTTTGAAAATATCCAATCTTAATTTAAACTGATAAACCATGCATACTACTTGAAATTTCCTTATTGCTTGCATATGTAATATACACCTACAAGTGGCATTGACAGAGCCTTGAAGGTACCTCTCTAATATTTTGGAGCATGGTAAGGTTATATTTAAAATAATATAATGTTATAAAATTTATGTCAGACCTATTTTAAGAATCAAATGGGTAGGAGGAAGGAAAACTACCTTAAGCACAAGATGACTGAGTTCAGGGATATAAGCCCCAAAAGTGCAAAACATAGTTCCTTGAGGTTTTGTTGATATTTTTTAATAGGGGTACTAAAGGATTTAAGGCATAAAAATGACCTATAATTATATCCCATATATAGGACAAGAGTTATACAAATTTTTGAGGATAGGTGATCAGTTCAAATTAGTTTTTGGGAAGCATAAAAATACATTTTCATGTACTATTTCTAGGCAACGACATCTACAATTTAAAGCTCCAAAGAAACCTTCCACCTCAAGGTTGTAATACAAACCATGTTTCATGATTATATAAGTATTATATTATTTGAGATATTTTTCATGACCTAAGGGTCATTTAAATGGATGATATTTTTTTTTGGGTTCCCCAAACACACCTATAGGTTCCCTTTTTCATCACAAATGCAACCTACATGCTAGCTGTAGGGTTATCATGAGGATTAAGCTTGATAACCTTGGTAACAGACCTCATTCCATGAATATAAGGAATGATTGTAGTTATAACATGGTTTTTAGAGATTTAATATGGATTTCAAGCCATAAATCAAATCTTAAATCATATATTTGCACCTATTGGACCCCACATAGTCAACTGTAGTTGACTGTGAGGGGTAGAGAGTAAGATAGACAAGATTCTTGATGTGGACTTAGTCAAAACATGAATGCATAGGTATAATATATGATAGGTAATATTTAATATTAAATAATGGTCTTTACACATTGTGATCAAATTCCAATTAAGAAATATGCATCTACAGGAGTTAGTTTTGAAAGAGGAAACACAAAATACATAGTCGACTAACTGTGGTTGGCCTTGTGAGCAATTCAAACCCAAAAGTGTGAAGTAAATAAAGGAAATTTATGAATTTAATATTTTAATGTTTTATTAAGGCTTACATAATATATTAAAATCTTAATCCATGCAAGGTAACCTACAGGGGTTACCCTAGAGGGAGGAAAATAGGGAATATAGTCAAATCTTGCACATAATCTTGACTGAGAAAAGACTATGAGGAGTATGTAGGGAGTTGAAGTTAGAAATGGATATGGAAACACATTAATAATTATCATAATATTATAATGACACCATCATAATGGATTTTTAATAAGGAATATAGAGCTCCAATCAAGCAACATATAGTCCATATGTTTGAACCCTACACAGTCTACCTTCAAATAGTCTGCATTGGATATCTAAGGAGTTTGGGAGTCAAATTCCTTGATAAAAGTATAAAATTTGATAGATTTAATATATATTAATTTTATAAATCTCTCAATAATTAAAAATATTATATTAAATAGGGGAAGCACCCTCTATTTTGTCTCAGACAGAGGGTACTTCCCTTGAGAGCAAACCCTACAGTCTTGATAAGAAGAGATGAAAAGGTGGACCAAGGGCTGTTTGTAATTTTATAAGAGGTTTTTATAGTTTAAATACACATATAGAAACATAATATACAAATAAGGAAAGGGTTAAACTCAATAAGTTGTCCAAACCCATAAGAGTTATAGTCAGCCCTAGTAAGCAAGGTTTGGGCCTAGTTTTCAAATGATATATAACTTTCATTTCTAACCTTAATAAATCTTTATAATGGATTGGATAATTATTATGGGGTCATAATATACATTTATAATCTTGTGTAATGTATATAAACCATTAATAAAGTCACTTTTGGCTTCGAGATAGTACAAGCATGTAGGAAATGTGAAAATAAGCTTGATAGGCTAGTTTTGAATGCTCATATCTTGTCTAAGGATTTTCATGGATACCAAATGAGTTTAGAGAGGTTATAAGGGGTCCTTAAAATCATTTTTTTGGAAATTTTTTTCAATTCCAACTTTAGGGATTTATGAACAAAGCTTAAGGACAAAATAGGCCTCAACCCTTTCTAGTGACTAGTTTGAGAAGATTGAGGAGATAATGCACCCAAATGGCATATCTGGACCATAATGATGATTTGAAGTTGTGGAGGACTCAGTCAATATTTTTACCATCAATATTAGCCATATGAAATTGTACGATGGAGTAAAAAATAAGTTTTTATTGATTTTTTTGTGCATTGTGCAGGTATAGGAGGTTTCAAAAGATGAAATAAAATTTGGAAGGAATATTGAGACTTAAGATAAATCCAAATGTACATTTCATGCCTTGGAAAATATCCTAAGTTTTAAAACAATAACTCTCATCTTAGCCAGTCAAAACTGGCATAGTGAGCATGATAGTGAGAAGGGTGAGAACTTCAAGTAAATGGATATTTAAGGTCTACCTGAGAATTATAAGGTCATGAAGGTCTTTAAAAGTTTAATACACTCCCTCCCATGGATTTTCATGGAAAAATGAAGCAAATTTTGAGGCCAAGTGTGAGGAGTGACTAAAAAAGGAGTTTTTTAGACTGTAGGGAGTGATAGATCACTTTCAAGATAATCCATATGAGTATATCTAAAACCAATGCATGGAGAGGCATGTATAAAATCCCTCCCTATTATTCCAATCATTATACCTATCCCTAGTTAGTTTAGGTACATTTAAATAGGGCTAAATCATGAAGGCAGTTTTTTGAGCTAGTAAAGGGAATTTCATGTCGCTTTTCATGAGTTTCATGACTTGAGGTGGCACTTGTTCTTCTTAAAATTTCATGGTTCATTTCACATATTCTTATCATGAACATGAAACTCATTTTATCAAATTTAAAAGTGTCCTTGTGACCTTTGAACTTCTCTCTTCTCTTCTCTCTCTCAAGTTCTATAAGAACTAGCCATTTTGGTTTTTGTAAACTATGCTCCACCTAAGTATGGTGAAGCCATACTCATTTTCATACCATTTAATAAATAAATACTATTTATTTTACCTCTTATGTTACTATTATTAGTGTGTTCATTTTGAATGTTTGATCTTGCATAAGTGATGACTCTTGTTTCCTTAGCATGGTTGTTTCATCCTCTCACCTATTTTTAGTTTGAAAGCTTCTTATTGTAGGTCATGTGAAGTGTCCTATGAGGTGTCAATGTTTAGTGAGTTAGCCTACTCAAAAAACTCCATTTAGGCATCTTTTATAATCCTTCTAGCCTAAAAATTCATCACAACATTCACAATGAAACACTGATGTGAGAAGATTCAGATTAGAGAAGTGTATGCATAGTTGGTCTCTTGATCTCATGTGTAACATGTATCTAGTTGGTAGTTATCAATCAATTTGGTGTATCAACTCTGTTAGGATAGTTTTCTTTCAATTTTCTCTTTCTCTTTTCCCTTACAAGTTTAGGTGTAGTAGTGTTTTATGAGTGGTACATCAAGGGAACTAGCCCTATATAGAGATTCACCTTATTCTTTGGCTCACCCACAACCTATAGGTGTTTCAATTATGCTACTTGGATGAGGAGAGATGAGACATCTCCTCAAAGGGTGAAAATACAAGTGACAATAGTTTTTTGTATGCCCGATGGGACTCTTAGTCTAAGAAGTTGAAAGATTTTTTGGTGTTGTCTTTGAACACATAAACCTTTAGAAGAATCTATCTAAACATCAATGGTGAATCTGAGATTACATCATTTTTTAAAGTAGCTGAGGTATTTCTTTTTAATATTATTGATAGTCATTCCTTGTGTTCTTACTTCTTAATGAAGTTATATAGTTGAATTTGGTGTTGAGTATTATTTTACACAAGTTGCTATCAACCTAGTCATTGATCCTTACCAATTCCAATACGATTCTTATTAGATACAATATGACCATTTCCAACCTTGTCATGAGTTGTATCAGCCATATAATCAACCTTCTCCATATATTGCTCCTAGTCAACCTAGTCACTTCTCAAGTCAATGCATTTCAACCTTCAAGTAAACTTTTTTGGGATATGAGAAGTACATGTTGGATATTGACACACTAAGGGGACATGGTCAAGATATTCATAGTCATTTAATTCATAAGGTGAGAGATGAATTATAATTGGTTAAAAGAGAATGGGCACCTATTGAGATAACCAATTGGCAAAGGCTCACAAGTGAGATGCTAGATGTAGGTGGCTTGATTGCATCCTTAGAAGATAGGCTAAGAACTTATGAAGAGCAAATTCACTAATTTTATCATCCCTAATATCCACATCCCCAATATTTCTATCATTCCTACATTATTCCTACTCATGAGCCCAATAAAGCTTATCAAATCCATCTTTTTCCCAATCAACTGGAATAGAGTTGGAAAGAGAAACCTTGTTTTTGAAACAAATCATGATAGGCAGATTGAGTTACAAAATAAGCATATGAATCAGTCCATCTCATTAGCAAAGGAAGTGGAATTTAAGATCTCATTTCCCTTTCCCATTACACCCCCACCTCAAGAGGAGACTTCTAGATATGAAATCTCAAGTTGGAGACAAGGTGGAGAATCCAAGACTAAGGAGATTCCAAGTTTATTGAACACTTCATCCACTCCTAGAATTGCATCACCAACTCAAGAAGAAACTCCTAATCCTAACATCCTAATCTGAAATAAGATAATGGAATAATGGAGAAATAAAGAGGATAAAATCCTAGACAAAGTATGTGAGTTTGAGAAAGAGTTTGATCCTATGCAAGCCCCTCCCACCCTTCCTCAAGGGACCTATTATTCTCCATGTCATCCCTCTTGTACTCTTCATCCTCATTATAATTTATATGAAATTAAAGAAAGACTTTTCCAATATAACCTATCTAAGTAAATTGAAGAGTTAGAGTCAAAGATGAAATTGCTAAGTTAAGGTGTGATGGAAGGTTTAGAGCCCAAAGAAGATCCTATGCCTAAACACACCCTATCTAACCTTCCTCAAGAGAGTGATTAAGATAAATCAGATGTAAATGAAGTGATTGTCAAATAGAAGGAATAAAATCAAGTTTTTTTATCCCAAGGCTTGCCTCCTCTCCCTCAAGATCTTCCAAAATAATCCCCTACATTTCACTCTCAATTTGATTTTGAGTTCTATGTTCCACCTCCACCAACTAGTTCATCTTCTCCTCACCCTATCACTCTTTACCTTGATTTATGTATGGTGTGGGAACATAAAAAATATTACTTGATTGATAATAATTAAAAACTCTTTCTTTAAAAAAACATACCTCTTTGGCAGCCTCATTGGGCTAAGTCACCTAATTTCAAGATGCCTAGTCTTGGCATCACCAAGAAGGAGAAGGAGATTGAGGATTTTGCAGTTCTTGAGAAGCAAATTCAAGTTACAATGGTTGAATTAAAACTTTAGATCCCTCAAGAGATTATAAATGTTTAAGAATAATAAATCATTATAGGGACTCCCTTTGGTGATCGTAAGTGTAATTCTGCCTTCTTATATAAAAAGAAACATGCTGAAGACTCTTTTACAATTGTCTATGAGGAATGTGACAAACACTTAAAGATATAACTACTTGAATAAGACTCTACATCTAATAAAAATTTATGGATAATCATCTCAATCATGAATATAAATGTGCTATAAGGATGGAGAACAATTTCAAGTCATCCCCAAAGAGGTTACAGTCCTAGAAAAATCTCTTGAGACAAAGGTGAAAGTTGTTGTTCTTGAAGATGACCCAATACCTTATCCTTATTTTGAACCATCCTCAGATGAATTAGATATTAAAGAACATTATATTTATGACCTCACACATCAAAAAGAGAATATTAAAGAGGTAGTGGTTCTATATGATAAAGAGGACAAAGATGATTGGTATTTGCAAATGGCGTTCTTTCAAGAGCTTGAAGAGCTTTGCTAAGTTGAGGGCCAAGTACATGAAAAGGTGAAGTAAGAGTCTTACATGGAGGAAAATGAACAAGATTGGGTATAATATGTGAATCTCCTTGATGATCTAGATGAACTTGTAGCTTAGAAGAAACCCAATCTTATTGAGAGTACTATGGAAATCAAGAAGGTATGCCTTGTTGAACCCCCATCAGAGGTTGTAATTGAGGATCCATATGAGTAATTTGAGGTTATTTGGATGCAATAATATTTAATTTCCATATAAAAACTATTTATAACTACTTGGTTCTCATTGAACATAATGCTAATGAAGTTGGCAAACATCATGAAAATTTTGGAGGCATCAATGTCAAGGATCAAAATACTATATGTCTCATTCATTCCTTCATATCATTAATTAAGATTAAACTTAAAATTTTATCTAGGAGGGAGTTTTCATCTTAGGTAAGTTAGTTTTTGATTCAGTTTGTTTAGTTTGGTGTGTGTGTTCCATAAGTTCTCATGAAGGACATGTGTGTTTGTTTTTCCTTTGTGTGTGTCTTTTGTTTTATGTGGTTGAAGTAGTCATTGGTCTTGTCTTGATAAAATATTATTTTAAAAGTCCTATTATTTTGTCTTAGACTTCATATGACTCCCTAATTCAAATGGACTAATAAGGCTATTGGTCTAGTTAGCATAGCATGCATGCTACCACTATGAGTCACCAATTTATTGACCAAATTTGACCCTGTAGTTCAAATTAGGACCCATATAGGTAAAATATTAAATTTTTAGATATTATAGGGGTATCATATTTTGTCATGGGGTATGTTATAGGTATTTTTATGTCATTTAATGTTATATCAGCCTTGATCATGGTCTAACTAATCTATATGTCACTTTGAGTCACTAGAAGGCTTTTAGGGGTCATAAATACAACTGGCATGGTTTTCAAGGTGACAAATTGTCCTTATTTCCTCTAAAATGTCCAAAAATTCAAATTACCTTTCAGTAATGTCAGTTCATCTAAAATTTTCAAGTTATCTAACTAAAAAGTAGGAAATCAACTAAAAAGAGGGAGTTTGGCACTTGTACAGACCATGAGGGAAGTTGACACATGGTATAAGGATATGGAACATATATTAATATTAATTAAGTTAATTTATAATACTTAAATGCTATGAAAGTGTCATTTTTGAGCTGAAACCATTTTGCTCCTTGTTTTCCTTTCTAGACATATAAAAGTAGTCAATAATTTTGTGCTTGGTACGGATAATCAAAGAGGTTTCAAGTAAAATGATTTTTGGAGGTGGTAATACACTAAAATATATCCATTTAAAAAAAAATTTGAATATTGGTCAACCATGATTTATGAACCATCCTTTACAAGCTAACTATGTATTTTTACTCACTATTTCCTGCACCCTATAGGTTTTTATCTATTTTGGATAGGTTCATACAATATAGTTGGTTATGTTGACTCAAAATGATGTTATATTTATTTTTAAATTACATCCATTATTTTTTTAGGTTTCATGGTGTTTTGGTGAGTAAATCATCTCAGGTTGGAAGATTAGTTTCATTTGGGATGACAAATAACTTCTCCACCATTTTCAGGATCTTCACACTTTGATGGTGACTTAAATAAGTTTTTTCAGGTCAATAATAATTTTTATAATTATATATTTACCCACTTAACCTTTTATTATCATTCTCCAAGCAATGTTTCATGGGTGTAGTCAATGCACTATGCATATGCAAGCAACTCCTTGAATATACAATTATCTTAGAAGGATGCCATGATAGAAGGGGAACTATGATGGGTGTTTCAAATATTTTGGAGTGGGAAGAATGTCATTTTTCAATTTTTAAATATTTATAATGAATCTCAATCATACATCTCTTATACAATACCCATATTACTACTCACTACCTAAACTCACAGTCTCCTACCATTAATATGCACCTACAGGTGCCCTCATGGAGAATATCATATTGTGAGGAGTGTCTGAGATAATAAATGTTTTTATGGTATGAGGAGTCCATTTTAAACCTATTTAAAAGATCCAAATCATTGAAACTCATAAACCATGCATATTACTTAAAATTTCCTTACTGCATGTATATGTAATATGCACCTACAGGTGGCATTGAAAGAGCCTTAACGGTACCTATACAAAATTTTGGAGCATGGTAAGGTTATCTTGAAAATAATAAAATGTTATAAAACTTATGGTATACCTATTTGAATCATAAAATGGGTAGGAGGAAGGTAAAATACCTTTAAACACAAGATGGTTGAGTTCAGAGATATAAGCCCCAAAGTGCAAAATAGAGTTCTTAAAGGTTTTGTTGATATTTTGTAATAGGGGTAATACATGATTTAAGGAATCCAAATGACCTATAATTATATACCCTAAATATTAAAAGAGTTATAAAAACTTTTGATGACAAATGATCAATTGAAATTTGTTTTTGGGAAGCCTAAAAATGCACTATTTCCAGGCAGTGACATCTATAGTTTGAAGCTCCAAGGAAACCTTCCACCTCAAGGTTTTAATACAAACCATGTTTTATGATTAAATAATTATTACATGGTTTAATATAGTTTTCATGACCTAAATCCTATTTCAATGGATGATATTTTTTGTTTTCATTCCCCAAACACACCTATATGTTCCCTTTTTCATCACAAATGCAACCTACAGGCTAGCTGTAGGGTTATCATGAGGACTGAGCTTGATAACCTTGGTAATAGACTTTAATAAAAGTATATAAAGATTGAGTTCAGTTATATCATGTTTTTTAGATATTTAAGAGTGATTTAAATCCATAAATAAAATCCTAAATCATATATTTACACCTACAAGACCCCACACAATCAACTGTAGTTGACTGTGAGGGGTAGAGAGTAAGAGAGACAAGATTCTTGATGTGGAATTAGTCCAAAAATGGATTAAAAAGTATAATATATGATAGGTGATATTTAATAGTTAATAATTTTATTTACACATTATGATCAAATTCTAATTAAACAATTATGCATCTACAAGAGTCAGTTTTGAAAGAGGAAACACATAACACACAGTCAGCTAACTGTGACTAGACTTGTGAAGAATTCAAACCCCAAAGTGTGAATTAAAGAAAGGAAATTGGTGAATTTAACCTTGGAATTTTTTAAGTTTTAAATACTATCTTCAAATCCTAATCCATGCAAGGTAACCTACAGGGGTCACCCTTGAGTGAGGAAAATAAGGAATACAATCAAATCCTACACACAATCTTGACTGAGAAAAGACTATGAGGAGTATGTAGGGAGTTGAATTCAGAAATTTAGATGGAAACACCTTAATAATTATAATAATATTATTATTACACCATCATAATGGATTTTAAATATGGAAGATAGAGATCCAATCAAGAAACATATAGTCCATATGGTTAAACCCTGCACAGTCTGCCTTCAAATAGTCTGCCTCAGAGATATAAAGAGTTTGGGGGCAAAATGGATTGATAAAAGGATAAAATTTGGTATATGTAATATATAGGACTTTTATAAACATATAAATCATTAAAACTATCTAATTAAATAGGGGAAGTACCCTCTATTTTGTCTCAGATAGAGGGTACTTCCCTTGAGGGCAAACCTTACAGTCTTGATAAGAAGAGATGAAAAGGTGGACCAAGAGATATTTGGAATTTTATATGAGGTTTTTAGATTTTAAATACACCTATAAAAACATAAGATACCAAGAAATAAATGGTGAAACTCAATGGGTGGTCTAAACCCACAAGAGTTGCAGTCAGGCTTAGTAGGCAAGGATTGGGCCTAGTTTTCAAATGATAGGTCACTTTCATTTATAACTTTAATAAAAATATATAATGGATTATATAATGATTATGGAGTCATAAAAGACATGTATAATATTTTATAATGTAGATAAACCATTGAGAAAGTCAATTTTGGCTCAGAGACAGTCCAAGCATGTAGGAAATGTGAAAACAAGATCGATAGGCTAGTTATGAATGCTCATATATTATTTGAGGATTTTCATGGAGGATAAAGTATTTTGGAGAGGTTATCAAGGGTACTTAAAATCATTTTTTTTTAATTTTTTGGTAATTCCAACATCAAGGATTTATAAACAAAGCTTAAGGACAAAATAGGCCTAAACTCTTGCTAGTGACCAATTTGAGAAGATTGAGGAGATGATGCACCCACATGGCATAGTTGTCCTAGAATGATGATTGGATTTTGTATAATACTTATTTGGGATCACTACCATCAGGATTAGCTATACAAAATTGTATGGATGGAGTACAAAACAAGGTTTTATTGACTATTTTAGGCATTATGTAGGTTATAAGAGGTTTCAAGAGATGAAATCCACTTTGAAAATAATATTGAGACTTAATATAACTCACCATATATATTTAATTCCTTTTAAAATATCCTACGTATTCAAATAATATCTTTCATCTCAGTCAGTCAAAATTAACACAGTGAGCATGATAGTGAGAAGGGTGAGAACTTCAAGTGGATGGATTTTAAAAGTCTAATTGAGAAGTCTAAGGCCATATAGGGTCTTTAAAAGTGTCATACACTCTCTCCCATGGATTTTTATGGAAAATTAAATCTAATTTTGAGGGCAACTGTAAGGGGTGACTGAAAAAAGAGTTTTTTAGATTGTAGGTAGTGATGTCTCACTTCCATGGGATTATAGATGAGTAGGGATAAAATAAATACATGGAGAGGCATGTATTAAATCTTTCCCTCTCATTCCAATCATTAGACCAATCCCTAGTAATTTTTGGTATGCTCAAATAGGGCTACATCATGAAGGTTATTTTTTGAGGTAGTAAAGGGAATTTCATGTCACTTTTCATGAGTTTCATGACTTTTGGTGATACTTGTGTTTTTTAACCTTACATGGTTCATTTCACATCTTTTCATGTGCATGTAACTCATTTTCTCAACTTGAAAATTATCTTTGTGACCTTTGGACTTCTCTCTTTTCCTCTCTCTCTCTAAGTTCTATAAGAACTAGCCATTTTGGCCTTTGTAAACTACACTCCACCTAAGTATGGAAAATCCATACTCATTTACATACCATTTGATCAATAATTACTAATGATTTTACCTCTTCTATGACTATTCTTAGTGTGTTCATCTAAAATGTTTGATCTTGCATAAGTGATGACTCTTGTTTCTTTAACATGGTTGTCTCATTCTCTCACCTATTTATAGTTTGAAAGCTTCTTCTTGCAAGTCATGTGTAGTTTCTTATGAGGTGTCAAGTTTTAGTGAGTTATCTTACTCAAATAGTTCACATTTAGGCCTTTTGTCTAGTCATCCTAGCCTAAACATTCATCACAACCTTCACAATGAAACATTGATATGAGAAGATTCAGATTAGAGAAGTGTTTGCATAGTTTGTCTCTTGATCTCATGTGTAATATGTATTTGGTTGATAGTTATCATTAAATTTTGTGTATCACCTCCCTTAGGATATTTTTCTTTTAGTTTTCTCTATCTCCTTTCCCTCACAAGTTTAGGTGTAGTATTGTTTTATAAGTAGTACATCAAGGGAGCTAGTCCTATCTAGAGATTCACCTCATTCTTAGGCTCACCCACAGCTTAGAGGTGTTTCAATTATGCCACTTGGATGAGAATAGATGGGAAATATCCTCAAAGGGTAAGAATCCAAGTAACAACAAAATCCATAAGAGAAGAGATGCAAATGCCAAATAGTGACATGATAAAGGATTCAACATCAAGTTAGATAGTGAGTAGATAAAGCCAAGAATGATTTAGGAGGAGGTGTTCAATCAAGGGTGGGTTTAAACCCACAAGAAAGAGTAAGATTAAAGAAAAAATAATCTTGGTGGGGGTGATAGGACAAAGGTGGGTTTCAAACCACAAATGGATGGAGAGAAATAGAGATAATACTTTGGCATAGGAAGATGAACTATGGTGGGTTTAATCCCACAATGGAAGGAGGTGATGGTGGGTCAAATCCCACAACATGAGGATTGAGCAGAGGTAAGAATAAAATAATGGATTGGAGATCAATAAAAGATAACTAGATATGTAGAAGAAATAAAGACAATATTTTGATCTACTTGGTATTTTTGAAGTGAATACCACGACCATTATGCTTCATGGCCAAAAGTGTGGTTTCCCACTTATTCCATCCATATAAGTGGGAACTCAGATTTTTTAACCGTAGGTGTTTGATGCAAGAGAATAAAAGGGTTAATGCAATATTGCATCAACCTAAACTAAAGGGTTGAGTTTTTTTTATTTTGCTCATTTTTTGACATGGAGTTGTTTGGGAGCAGGGTTTTGAAAGTCTTATGTTCCTTCTACTTTTGGCACTAATGGATAGATTGAGTTGTTTTGATCAAATTTGACTATTATCACTTATGAAATTTTGCTTAGTTTCCTCAAAATTTATGAAGACAAAACTCCATTTTTTCTTAGTAGCTTGTAGTGCTAATCGAGCTTCTCAACCCCAATTAGGTCTTATAGAATTCATTTATGCATAGTAGTTGTAATTAGGTTCCTAATCCCTGATTAGGTCTATGAATACATCATGCAACATTTACAGTGTTAATCAAAATTTCAAGTACTAATTAGGTCTTGTTATAATCTTCCAACATTTGGTAGTGCTAATTGGACTTCTATTTCTGATTAAGTCTGGTAGAATTAAAACTAAGCTTTGGATTGTTAATTAGCATTACATCCATGATTATGTAATTGGAATGCTTAGTGATAAATTACAATGTTATTCAACTTTATTGTGAATATTAGGTCATCGAAGTTGGCATGGAGTGTTACCTTTAATATTGGGGCTTGAAACCAAGATTATAACATTACACTTGTTATGACAAAGGTAAAATTATCAAAAAAAATTACATCATCATCATCACCATCATCACCATCATCACCATCACCATCATCATCACCACCACCACCACCACCATCTTTCCATCTAGAACATATGATTTAATATAAAAAGATATTTGAATTCAAAGTCCATTCCTTCAATCCTATTTAAATAATGGGAAAGGCTAAATAATTCAAATTTATGTTGTATTTGAAAATATCCCATCCATCAATGTAATATAAATGATATTCCCCCTCCTATTAATAATAGGATGCAATGCCTCATGAATAATAAAATAGGGAGGGTGTATTTCAAAAAAAAATTAAAAGGCTAAGTTTTGGAGTTTATGCCTCGAATCTTTATGATAAATCATTATCATTATAATTTTCCAATGCTTTTTAACATTTTTAATAATAAAATTGATATATATAAATATATAATTTTTAAAATATTTTAAAAATGAAATTATATGAGGATAATTTCTTTTAATTGTAAAGTTAAAAGTATTATTTTTGGGATTTAATTATAAAAAAATAGTTAATATTAAATTACTTGTATAATCATTTGACATTTTTTCATTTATTTAAAAAAAAATAAGAGAATACTAGTCTAAAAAATCATATAAAGCCTTTGATTATGACAATTTAGTTTAATAATAATAATAATAATAATAATAATAATAATAATAATAATAATAATAATAATAATAATAATAATAATAATAATAATAATAATAATAATAATAATAATAATAATAATAATAATAACCACCTTAGAATGAATAAAATAGGTTAACTACACTCTTAATATGTAAAATACTATGTTTCATAACTAACAAGAAATTATGAAAGAAACATCAGTTACTAACATATTAATACATAATATTAATATTTTTTCATATTAAAAGAATAATGTTAAATGTCCCCATTCCAATATAAGAATCTTTGTGACAAAATTTAATTGAATTATTTTGTCAAATAATTATATTTAAAATCTATCAAATATATTTACTGTCTATAATGTTTTGATATATGTACATACTTTTATATAATAACCTCAAATGTATAGTATAATATTAATTTTAAAATGTGACGAACTAAAGAAAGCAGATAATTTATTTGTCAAGATACAACATTCATATTTCATTGTATTTTATTTGAGAAATATCTTAATTAATGCAAATGCCTTGTGTCTGCTCTTAAATTTTACATCCTATTTGGCCACAATCTGTTGAGACATAATATTAAATAATTTACTCTTTGTCAAATAATATGCTATAAAAAATGTGTCCCACTTAAAATTAGATAAGTTTTGTGATTCATTAACACACTAGCCATTATTGATTAGACATAAAGTATTAAGAGTATTCTTGATGAATGAGAGGCATATTATGTTATTGAAAGGTTTTCATTAATTTTATTTTATTATATTACATTAGATGTTTGGTCTAATCTATTTTCTTTAACAATTTATGTTCTAAACTTTACATTAATTCTTTGAATTCTTTAAAATTATTTATTTTTTATCTTTATATTTTTTCATTTTAAAATGTAAAATGGAATCAAAAATATAAGTTATCTATAATTTTTTATGTATCTTTATATAACAATCTCAAAATATATAAAATATAAAACTTATAATACAATCTTAATTTTAAAATGTTATAGAATAAATAAATAAATAAATTATTTGTCAAGACACAACATTCATATTCCATTTTATTTCATTAAAAAATATTACTATTTTATGTATGCTCTTAAATTTTATATCCTATACAACCACATTTTTATTGAGACATAATATTAAATAATTTACTCTATATTAAATAATATACTATTAAAAAAGTTGTCCCACATTTTACAAATGCAAGAAGTTTGCAACTACAAAATATGTCAAATCTTTGCTTTGATTGTGGTTTGTTCAATGTTTTTAACATTCTCCATCTTATCCTTTTGTTCTTATCATTGTGTGCCTTTAGTCCCATATTAGGATCATATCCTGGCAGCCTATAAGGACCGTATTGTATGGTTTTGGCTTTTTACTTTTCAGGTTTCTAGTTATAGAAGTTGGAATTGACACCAATATTGTCAACTTTTAATTAAACCACTTAAAATTAAATAAGTTTTATGATTTATTGACACATTAATCATTATTGATTAGACATAAAATATTGAGAATATTTTTAAAGAATAAAGGTTTTTATTTATTTTATTTTATTATTGTATAAAATTTGATTATTAAAAATTAAATTATTTAAAATTAGTTATTAGAATCTTAATGCAACGCTTTTTTTTTTTTTTTTTTTACAATCTATGTTTTAGACTCAACAACTATATGTACAAGAGTTACAATACATAAACCAAGAAACAAATTTTAAATGTTAAATTTTAGTTGTAAACAATTTTATTTGAGTGAACATTTCATCGTAAAAACTAACTATAAATGTACTATACAATCATTGAAATCTTTTCTGATCACGTTTAAATTACAAAACAATAATCGTCACAACTCTAGAATGTTTAAAACAAATATAAGATTTATATATCTCTATGTTTCCTATTTAATGTTTTTCTATTAAACATTATTACCACATTTTACATGTATCGGGCTTGGTTAAATGCAATTAATTTTTTAGAATTATAGTTTCTAATTCCACAATCTAAGGGTCACCTCCATCCGAATTTGTAACCTAATGTTGAGTTAAGTATAGTCAATATTAAAGTA
Source organism: Torreya grandis (assembly GCA_037957365.1). Classification (NCBI taxonomy): domain Eukaryota; kingdom Viridiplantae; phylum Streptophyta; class Pinopsida; order Cupressales; family Taxaceae; genus Torreya; species Torreya grandis. Next base: position 269,612 of record JARHVA010000469.1, on the reverse strand, counting down.
TAGATATATTATAAGGTGGGTTCTGTCCATGAAGTTATGTGTTCGAGTCTCTTTTACTATTAGTAGTTGACTCCTCAAGTGGCACTGCTTCCCACGGGTTATCGATTAAAAATATATATTAAAATATAAACATAAATCAAATGCTTTATTTGTTATGTAGTCAGTATTTTTTTTATTTGGGCAAACAACATCAGCATCAGAGCTATCAAGAGTTTCTCTAGAATGTTTAAAACAAATATAAGATTTATATATCTCTATGTTTCCTATTTAATGTTGTTTTATTAAACATTATTACTACATTTTACATGTATAGGGCTTGGTTAAACGCAATTCATTTTTTAGAATTATAGTTTCTAATTCCACAATCTAAGGGTCACCTCCATCCGAACTTGTAACTTAATGTTGAGTTAAGTATAGTCAATATTAAAGTATACATATATTATAAGGTGGGTTTTATCCATGAGGTTATGTGTTCGAGTCTCTTTTACCATTAGTAGTTGATTTCTCAAGTGGCACTGCTTCCCACGGGTTATCGATTAAAAATATATATTAAAATATAAATATAAATCAAACGCTTTATTTGTTATGTAGTTAGTATTTTTTTTTTATATAAGCAAACAACATCAGCATCGGAGCTGTCAAGAGTTTCTCTCGCTCCCATCTCTACCTCCTTCAGCTCCCCTGCACTCTCATTACAAAGAGTAAAACATTGCATTGATTGGAAGGTATGTAGAAACATGTCAATAGAAAAAAGGAAAAGAGAAAGAAAAATAAGTATATGAAGTTGGTTATTTATTAGTATAGATATTATAATTATATCTATTTCAAAAATATATAGAAATATCAATATTAAAGTTTTTATCTTGGATTTTTTATAAATTATAATATTAATATTTTTATTATTTTATTCACAATGTGTTTGTGGATAAGTTTTGTAAATTTAATTATATAAATGTGTTTAAAATCTTTCCCATTAAAAAGCTCCAAAATCTTTTAGATGGCGAAGATATTACTATTGTTTTGATTGGAATTTTACAAGGAAAAAAAAAAACTAAATGTGAATGATAAGTAGATGGATATCTACTTTTATGTCAAAATTAAAATTGAACACACTTATAAATATTAGATTTGAACTTTATTCCTAAAAATGATTGTAAATACCTCTAAATATAATTACCAGACCATACAACTTTATAAAAGTGTTTTTACTTTTTAATCCATAAAAATGAGAAAACCAAACCACCATAGATAACCCAAACACTGAATTCTTACAAAAGTATATATGACATAAACATCTTTAAGTATACACTTTGGTGAACAAGATTCTAAAGACACTCCAAGGAATACTGTTCATAAATTTAATCTTATAGACATTATGGATATGAACATACTTCATTAATTTAGAACACTCAATTTCTATAAATAAACTTACTTTTAATATATAAGGATTTCAGAACTCACCTTTCATAAACAATGAAAAAGCAGTGTCGTGTAAAGTCTGAATGGTATAATAAGTAATATATAAAGATTTAATTAAACTTTTAATATATAAAGATTTCAGAATTCATCCTTCATGTATAATGAAAAGATAGCGTGTGAAAGTATGAATGGCATAAAAAGTGATTATGAATAAACATATTTTATTAATTTCGAGCATTCAATTTTTATAAATCAATATAATTTCTAATATAAAAATTAGAAACCCATCTTTAATATACAATGAAAAACAGTCCCCGCAAATACATGATTAATGAAAAATGGATAAACGTACTTCATTAATTTGTAACATTCAATCTCTTTAAATATATGAAACTTTTATTATATAAAAATTACATAAACCCACCCTTTATATACAGTGAAAAACCAGCCCAGCGAAAAGTTGAAAGAAATAATAAGTGATTAATGAAAAACACAAGAAAAGAAATTCAAAAAATGAGCGAGAAGATTAAAGAACAGGGTTTTAAATGAAGAGTGTCAACTTCAACCGATCATGAATGTTAAGAATGATCGTTTTCCCAAAACCAAAACCCTTCCTTTTAAAATCATTAGACAAAAAAAATCAAAATCATTAGAGAAAATTTTATAAACCTCTACCACTACAAACAAATTTTACTATAACCTATTTTAAACAATGACTATTCATATAGATTCCATGTTGGGTCAATCCCGTTTTGAGGAGTAGAAGCACCCCAATCTAGAAACTATCCCTAAAAACAAACTGCCATGCAACATGAATGCGAAAAGCCATAGAAGTAGTTTACAGCCTTAACAACTCGATTAACTTTATGGTATTATCGATTCAAATTACTAAAATAAATAAACTGCTAACTGGAATCACATCGAATTCATGCCTAAAGTACCATCATTCACTCCAATCAGGATATGATATAGCACAAGAATATAAACTCACAGCAAACGCGTGTACAAACGACAGTTGGAAAATGTGTTAAAGCTAAAAATACCTGATATCAATTTTTAAAAATTGATAATTCTCCCAAGGCTATAATTTTGTCTAAGGTTAAGAGAATATACAATAATGACACTTAATCTACCTATATGTAAGTGATCCTAGGAAAGTCATATAACCTGTTCAAAAGTGCTATATCTATCCTAATGCCTGGTCAGAATTTAATTATGCCATTGGAAGAAATACCTCCCTTGGGATCCAATTTCTCCCCTTTTACTAACCATTTTTTCAGTTTTTCTTCTAAAAAGATTTTTTCCATCCACACATTGGCTAAAAACCTAGTTATAAGCAACTTTGGGTCCTAGGAGGCCTAAGGTACCTCTCAAACGTTCACCTTGAAATATAAGGAACTACATTTTTTCGTGTTTTGAGATGAAGACAATCCCCAATGCAAGTGCCATTAAAAAATATATCATAAAGCAAATCTATATAGGGCATCATCTCAAGTTTTATATTTGTATTATGTAATCCCATGTTATTTAATGGCAACAAGTCATTGATATATTGTCACTCTTCCAAAGATAAATGATCATGTGTGAATATGGCATGATGACGTCCACTACATTCTAGATAGGGGAACTCAGAATCAAGTGTACCCTTGTCAAATGTAGTGCTTATATATTCAATGTTACTAGAAATAGAATATGAAGAAGGGGTCTTATTGTATACTAATTTTGGAGATGACATTTTGGTAATTTGACACTGTGTTTTTCTCATAGAATGACTAAAAGCACTTATAAATTAATAGAGAAAACTAAGGATTTTAGTTTCTTGAGATCTCAAAATCACAATACTCATCTTGTAGATTAATAATGAAATGACTTAACATTGCTCAAATTTTACATATATCAGTAAAGTTTGGTCAACATTAATAATTCATGCAACATCAATACAAATAACAAATTTTTATTTTGTTATCATTTATTTTAATTTTCTAGTTAACTTTGGCAAGTTATCTCTTGACATATGGCAATTTTTTGTTAACTTTATGTGCTCAATCATCACTTTAAGATAAATGTTGATTTCCTATTTATTGGCCTTTTCTTAGTTGCTGAATCCGTTATTTTCACTTTGGCTATGCATCTCTTTGATTGTGACACTTCTCCACTTCTCATGTATTTGGGGTCTTTAGACTTATAATATTACTTTACATGCTCTATGGGATACAAGTTAATGAGATTGAGCAACATGGAGTGATCTTAGGGCTCTAGAGCTATTTTGAATCTTCAAACTATGTAGTATTTTGGAGGGATCCAAGTGGTTAGGATGCCAACACATGGTGTGATATTGGGGGCTCGGGGACTCAGGTCCATTGACTTTATACATTTGCCAAAAGTGCTCTAAGTGAACAGGATTGTGCAACATACCCTGATCTCAGGGTTATAGATATTTAGAATATAAGACCTACCTTGACCTTATAAGCTTTTAGGTCCACATGGTTATGCCATGTGACACAATCTTAGAGTTATGGGAACTCAAAAGACTTAGGAATTTTTACAAAACCAACTTTTCCCTAGGTGAATTTGGTCTTACCAATTAGACAACTTGTGATAACTTAGCTTCCTTAAAGGTATATTACATTTATTTGACTATGGTGATCTCTGATCAAAATGTTGATGCCATTTCTCTTAATCTCAAATTTCAAAGCTAGGGAACTTTGAAGATTTACAAAAGTTGATGGACTATGAATGATTATTTTCCTACCATCTGTCATGACCTCAGAGTTCTAGAGACTTGGAGAACATTATATTCTAGGAGCTCAAGTCTTTGAAAACCACCCTGCATACCTGATAAGACAAGATAAACTAGAACACCATATGTTAGATATGTTAACCAATAAAAATCATAATGTCAACTTTGGGAATTTATGAGTATCCAAGATTAAAAATAAATCACAACTAATGCCCAAGATTTAATTCTCTTTCTTTTATAATTATGTAATTTAGACTCAAACTTTTAAAAACAACCTTAGAATTATGCATGTCAAAACTAATGTCATGGATTTTTAAGGCTCGTATGACTTTGAATAAGGATTTTTGAACAATAGTGGGTCCCTATTTAAACTTATAAAATGGTGTGTGTGTGTGTGTGTGTGTGTGTGTGTGTGTGTGTGTGTGTGTGTGTGTGTGTGTGTGTGTGTGTGTGTGTGTGTGTGTGAGTGAGTGAGTGATAAGTCACAATAGAGACATTATATAATGTATATGATAAATATATTATGAACAATGATATACTACATATGCACATCAAGACCCATTGGAGTGTAATCTACAATGAATCATGGCCAACTCTCAATATAATAATAAAATGACTAGATAGTCTAATCAAAACATGTCTATGGAAAGATAAAATATGATGTGTGATAGAGACACTATTAAGTGCACAACATAGCTAAAACTAAAATTATTAGAGGTATGCAAACATAACTAAATATGTAATGGCTATTTATAATAAATATACTAAAAATGGATGAATTTAACATATGTGTAAACAAAGATCAACCTATGGTTCCCTCCATAAATCTAGCTATATAATCATACCATGTGTGCCTTTAGAGAAGTTGGATAAATCAATGAATGATGGAATTATCAGAATGACATGAGTGTATGGAAATTAAGAAAATACATCTTAAATCATCAATCAAATAGACAGGATCCTCGTGAGGAAGACACAAATAGAAAAAATAGGTGCATCATCAGATGGTGGCCATAATATTTTTTGGCCATATGAAAACATAAACAATAAGTCATAATAACACATGACTAATATGATTTGTAGTAAAATAACATTATTTATAATTAGTCTAAAAACGTGTTCAATTAAGATTTAAAATATTGAAAATGTTCGCTTCTCACATCATACAAATGAAAACATAATTTGATATTGTACCCTGTTTGTCAACTATTTTTATTCAAGATGGTTTTTAGTTGAATATTGGCCTTCTAATCTTACTAAAATTCATATTATAAGAAATAAACTTAATATTTTTCGTTTGCATCATTTATAATGATTTCATAAAATTAAATCCGAGTTCTTATTTTAATGCCCATTTGATTTGCATTAGTGTTCAAAACATGAAACAATTTTGTCTTGGATTTTTTAATTTTAATCATTTCACAAATAAATTGAGTAAAAGATTCAATCAATAAAAATATTAAATCATTTGTAATAAATCATGGTGACAATTTTTTTTTTAAAACATAAAAAAAAATTAAACATGGAATACAAATGATGTGTGCATGGTTCCTCACAAAAGAATGATCCTAACAAATTTGATATATTATAACCCTCTCTTGATTTAGGTGAATGCAATGGAGATTTGCATTAGTGATGTGAAAGCTAGTTTCCACTCTATTTTTTACTTAATATTTATTCAACCGTAATAAACCAATAACATATGATGACCTTTATTAATTATATTTTGAAACATTACTTAATGATAATTTAATATTTATGTCCTTTCAAAATTTAAAACATTTATTTTAAGCCATTTTTCCTTTCATCATCTCTCAATTCATTTGAGTAAGAAAATAAATCAATCATAATATTAAATAATTAGTCATAAATCACTAGGATGAAATTTTATTAAAAAAAATATGCATAGATTAATTTGGCATTGAATACATATGGCATGTGCACAATTACTTGTATATCAATGATCCTAAAAATTTGAAATACTATGATCCTCTTTGGCTTCGAGTAGATGTGATGTCAATGCACATATCTCATATGACAACTACTTTCAACTCTATTGTTTAACTAAGAGCTACTCAAACCTTGTGAAATAAATAATTAATGGTAGTATTTATTAATTATATTTTGAAACATCCATTTTTTCACTAGAATGATAAAAATCATTCAATCAAAATATTAAATTACCAGTCATAAATCACTTGTGGGAGTTAAAAAATGGGTTTTATAAATTAGTTCAATGTTGAATACATATACTTTTGACTCACTTTAAACCTATCTTTAGTTCAATCAAGTTATGTGCAACATAGGTAGATGACTAAACTAGGTATGTTTGGATATGTAATAAGTTGTAGAGAGATTTTTGGATCATGAAATAAAAAGGAACTAATTTTATCCATCTAAAAATAGCGTGATAAAGTTACAACCATCAAAGTAGGATCAAATAAAATTATCAATGAAATAATAAAGTCTGTAGTTTTAGGTTTGGAGAGGAGGTTGTTGGTGTGAGAGAGAAGTTTATAGGAGTCTGTGTAATAGTTTTTAGAGATATATAAATAAAAAACCTTTTATTATGATTTATCATACATTATCAAACTTTTAAACATGTAAGTGAATATATTTTGGCTTGAAAATTATCTTTAATTTCTTTTTAATAACATTTTAAATGTTGCAAGCTTGATAAGATAGTACAAGGTTGTCATACTTAAGAAGAGAGCATGTTCAATAAAAGAAACATTGTTATATTCAATTTTAATATTTGTTAAAAGTATTAAATTATATTTAAGGATAGATGATGGTGGGCTAGACCACTTATAGGTGTTATAGCTGAACAAGTATTAAAATGTATTTTTAGACCCTTAAATGGATAATTTGAAAAATGTATTATCAGACCCTTAGATAGATAATTTAATGCTATTGATTAAGTTATGAAGGTCTTCAACTGATGTTTACATAAAGTTTGAAAAAAATCCATTGGTCAAATGTTGTTCAATATAAGTGGATAACGTTATATGTCATTTTCAAAAGAAACTTTCATATTATGATGAATCAAATCATATTTTATCCTATTTCCCATTTAAAAACTATTAATCGAAGACTTTCTTAGAGAAAAGGAGGTCCAAAAAATACCTAGAACCAATGAATATGACCCTCCAACTTTGAAAAGAAAATTTCTTGGGAGAGACATAGTTTTATAGCTTTAGTTATTTTTGTTGCAGGCTTATAGCTAATTTGCATCCTCTCTATAATTTGTATTGGGTACCAATGGAAGAGGTGTATCTATTTACTTTGATTGGTTTATTTTTTTCTCCACTATAAATTAAGGGTAGGGCCCCTTTCAAAACTTTGTATTTACTGTTAATAAAAAAACTACTACTTGAATTTATCTAATGGTAGTGGGTTTTGATTGTGTTATAGTAGTAAAATATCCTAAAATGAGTAAAGTACTTATAAAATCATAAAAAAATCAAGTATTATAATCTATAAATTATATTATGGAAATCCATGTAATAGTAGAACAAAGTACTTATAGACCCATAAACAATTCATGGTTTATAACATAGAAATTGAGTGTGTTATAGTAGTAAAATGTCCTAAAATGAGTAAATGGAATACAAATAGCTTTGATATTTCAAAATATCTTATGTGTATTTGCTTATCAAACACTTGCATTCATAATTAAAATAACCATGAAATCACATTTATATCACAGTTAATCCCAATTACTGACATTAAAAAACATATTCTAGTAATCATGCATATTTTTTTGTTATTATGTACACAATTATGTGTGACAACATACATAGTCATGGTTTTTGGTGAGATACAATATATGTATGTGTGCATTAAAGTACATACATAGTAATGTGTGTAGGGGATTGGTCAAGAACATGTGTTGATAACTAGTAAGTCACAAGTTTGAAACCTAGTGACTGAAGCAAATGACATAATTATGTCCACTAGTGAAATTACATGTCCATGTTATTACTCACTTATTTCCCCATCAAGGGATCCTCTTGAGGTAGCTAGACCTGATGATGTTCTTTCTTCAACATGTTGAGTTTTGAAAGAGCCTAGAGTAATTCTGTATTTCCCTTGGTGAGTAATTATGGGGGGAATAGGACATTAAGGTGAAGATGAAACTAATAAAGGAGCCACAATAATAGGAACTAATACTATGGATGGTGAAGGTATGGGTAGTGGATAAAAAGTAGATGGAGATGAAACTAGTATAGTATGAAATATTTGAGGGGATGTCCCCTCACTTGTGTTAGTTGGTGGAGATGAATTTATTGGAAGTATTGGAGGGGAAGGAGAAATAGATGGAAGAGATGAAAAATAAATCTATATAAACTCAAAGATACTTACTTATGTGACTGAAGTAAGTGGAGCTAGAGGTACCCAAGAGAATGTCTATGTCTATCCATTTAGAGGAGGTAAATTCCTCACAACTATGGTTGATGTGACCAAAGTTGTAGCAACTGGATGAGTTGAGACTAGGTGAGGACCAAGAAGACCTTTGAGAATATCTTTTCTAATTTGAATATTTTGTTCCTTTTGACTACTAGTCTCTCCCTCTAATAAATTAGAATCTTTTTGAGTAAGTAAGGGATGTTGATCCTATTTAGCCAAGCCTTAGGACTATGGTTGAGGCCATTGATGATTCCAAGATATTTATGCTTATTTCATCATTTCATTTTCTCTATCCTTAGTGATTTTAGGATCATATTGGATTACTTGAGAAATGATCATTGACATATCATTATCCTTCATACAGATCCAAACTTTAGAATCATCCGAATCATTTAAAAAGATAACATCATGCTCATATTCCTGGTGACCATTCCTATTGGTAACCCATTTTCTCTCCTTGAGGAACTTAATATAATTTATAACTCTTTCCATAGAGTCCCATTCTCTATATTTGACCATCTTTGAATTATAATGAGCCATGACCTTTCCTACTTGATTGAAGTGTGTCTTTAATTTAAAATGAATATATCCAATAATTAAGGGTGTCTTATGATAATAATATTGGTGCATGACATCACCAAGCTCCTCATCCACACTATTATCTAGTGAATGTGATTTTTTTCCACCTTGTCTAGGATGTGCCATGGCAAATACAAAGGGCTTACTTTGGTCCCTTAAATTATAATAATGTTACAGTTTTGATAATACCAATAATCTCTAATTTTGGAGATGTTGATTCTCATGTTTTAAAATGGCCTAGGCATTTGTGTTCCATAAATGGATTGATGGACCTGAGGATAACATCTTCAAAAATTCTAGTGATTTCTTTCCCAAATATATAAACATATAAGAAATAATAATTGTCACAATTTTTTTTGTTTAGATATTCGGTGGGTGGATCCATTGGTTCCCCATGAACCTTGTGGACCATCCCAATGACTGCATCCAACAAATAAGACATCATATAAAAATTTCCATCAGCTAGTCTCTGTTCTAGTTTGAACAGTCTCTGATTTAATTTGACACTAATAATTATCCCAAGGCTACAATTTTTTCTAAGGTTAAGAGAAAATATAATAATGGCATCCATTCTTCCTATATGTAAGTGATATTAAGGAATCCATATAACTTGTTCAAAAGTGTCATATCTATCTTAATGCCTAGTCTGAATTTAATTATTTCATTGGAGGAAATACCTCTCTTGGGATTCACTTTCTCCCCTTTTACTAACCATTATTTCAATTTTCCATATACAATTTTTTTTTATACACAAATTGGCTAAAACTTGGTTATAAGGAACTTTGGGCCCTAAAATCCTAAGATACCTCTCAAACACTCACCCTGAAATATAAGGACATACATTTTTTTGTGGTCTGAGATGAAAAAATTCCCCAACACAAGTGCTATTAAAAATAAATCATAAACCAAATCTATAGAAGGTATTACCTTTATAGTTGTATTATGTAATCCCATGTTATTTATTGGAAACAAATCATTGATATATTGTCAATATTCCTGAGATAGATTATCATTTGTGAATATGATGTTATGTCCTCCACTGCATTATAGATAGTTGAATAATAGGGTAACTTAGAATCAAGTGTACCCTTGTCAAATGTAGTGTCTATATATTCAATGCTACTAGAAATGGAATATGAAGAGGGAGTCTAGTTGTGTACTAATTTTGGATAAGTCATTTTCGTAATATGAGACTATGTATTTTTCTTGTAGACTAACTAAAATAACTTGTAAATTAATAGAGAAAACTATGTATTTTAGCTACTTGAGATCTCAGAATCATAATAATTAACTTCTATATTAATAACAAAGTGACACAGATTGCTCATATTTTATATATATTTTGTAATGTTTGGTTTTGAATGCATAATTCATTCAACATTAATAAAAATAACAACTTTTGATTTTCTTCTCATTTTAATTTTAATGTTATAGTCAACTTTGGTGAGATACCTCTTGACATATGGAAATTTTTTAATAACTTTATGTGACCAGTCATCACTTTAAGACAAGTGTTGATTTCATATTTACTGGCACTTGCTTAGTTGTTGAATCCTTTGTTTTCACTTTGAATACACATCTCCTTGATTGTGACATGTGTCCACATCTCATGTATCTAGGGTCTTTAGACTTATAATATTACTTTACACATTATTTGGGCTACAATTTAACAAGATTGAGTGACGTGGAGTGATGTTAGGGCTTTGGAGCTATTTTGAATCTTCAAAATATGTAGTATTTTGAAGGGATCAAAGTGTTTAGGATGTCAACACATGGTGTGATATTGGCGGCTTGGGGACTCATAGGTATTGACTTTTTACATTTATTAAAAGTGCTCTAAGTGAATGGGATTTTGTCACATGTCCTAATCTCAGAGTTTTAGATACCCACAATATAAGTCCTTCCTTGACCTTCTAGTATCTAGGTCCACAGGGTTATGCCATGTGACATAATCTTAGAGTTTTGGGGACTCAAAATACTTATGAATTTTTATGAAATGAATATTTTCCTAGGTGAATGTGGTCTTACCATGTAGATAGATTTTGATAACTCAGTTGCCTTAAAGGTACATAACATTTATTTGACTGTGGTGAACTATGATCAAAATGTTAACGCCATTTATCTTGATCTTGAAACTAAAAGTTAGGGAACTTTGAATATTTATGAAAGTCAATGGATTGTGAATGATTGTTATTCTACCATCTATCATGACCTCAAATTTAAAAAGACTTGGAAAACATAACATTCTAGGAGCTCTATAATTTTCAAGTCTTTGAACATAACCCTGCATACATGATAAACCTAGAACAACATATGTTAGCTTTGTTAACCAATAAAAAGCATAATGTCAACTTTGGGAAGTTATGATAATCCAAGTTTAAAAATAAATCGCAACTAATGCCCAAGATTTGATTCTCTTTCTTTTAGAATTTTTTAAATCAAACTTTTAAATACAACCTTAGAATTATACATGTCAAAACTAAAGTCATGGATTTTTAAGGCTCATATGACTTTGAATAAGGATTTTCAAAAAATAGTGGGTTCCTATTTGAATTTAAAAAATGGGGTATGTATGTGTTAGATCACAAAAGAGACATTATTTAGTGTATATGATAAATATATTATGACATGATGATATATTACATATGCACATCAAGGCCCATTAGAATGTAATCTACAATAAATCATGTCTAACTCTCAATATAATAATAAAATCAATAGATAATCTAATCAAAACATGTCTATGGAGAAATTAAATTTGATGTGTGATAGAGACACTATTAAGTACACAACATAGATAGAACTAAAATTAATAGAGGTATGTAAACATACCAGAATGTGGAATGTATAAGGTCTATCTATAATAAGGCTATTAAAAATGGATGAATTCAACATATGCGTAGATAAAGATCAACCTATGGTTCCCTCCATAGTAGTGGGATGTCACAAAAATTAGATATATAATCATACCATGTGTGCCTTTAGAGAGGTTGGATAGATCAATGAATGATGAAATTATCATAATGACATGAGTGGATGGAAATCAAGCAAATAAATCTTAAATCATCAATGAAATAGAAATGATCTTCATGAGGAAGACACATAGAAAAAATAAGTGCATCATCTGAAAATGGGCATAATATTTGTTGGCCATATGAAAACATAAACATAGGGTCATAACAACATGTGACTAATATGATTCATAGTAAAATAACATTATTATAATTAATCTAAAATGAGTTTAATTAAGAGTTAAATTATTGAAAATGTTGGCTTCTCACATCATACAAATGAAAACAAAATTTGATATTGAACCCTATTTGTCAATGATTTTTCTTCAAAATGGTTTTAATTGAATATTGGCCTTCTAATCTTACCAAAATTCAAATTATAAGAAATAAACTTAATCTTTTTTTTTCATTTCATAATTTATAATGATTTCATAAAATTAAATTAGAATTTTTATTTTAATGGTCATTTAATTTTCATTATCTTTCAAAACATGAAACAATTTTATCTTGGATTTTTTATTTTAATCATTTCACAAATAAATTAAGGGAATAAATCAATCAAAATATTAAATCACTTTTAATAAATCACCGTGATAATTTTTTTTTTTTAAATGTAAAAAATAATTCAACATTGAATACAAATGATGTGTGCATGGTTCCTCACAAAAGAATGATCCTAATTAATTTGATATATTATGACCCTCTCTTAATTTAGGTGAATGCGGTGGAGATGTACATTAGTGATCTAAAATATAGTTTCCACTCTATTGTTTACTTAATATTTATTCAGACAATAAGAAACTAACAACATATGATGACCTTTGTTAATTATATTTTGAAACATTCCTTAATGATCATTTAATATTTATGTCCTTTAAAATTTTGAAACATTTGTTTCATGCCATTTTACCTTTCATCATTTCTCAATTCATTTGAGTAAGATAATAAATCAATCACTATATTAAATAATTAGTCATAAATCACCAGGATGAAATTTTATAAAAAAATGTATAGATTAATTCGACACTGAATACACATGACATGTGCACAATTACTTATTTTTAAGGGTCATATGAATTTGAATATGGATTTTCAAACAATAGTGGGTTCCTATTTGAATTTAAAAAATGGGGTGTGTATGTGTTAGATCACAAAAGAGACATTATCTAGTGTATATGATAAATATATTATGACACGATGATATACTACATATGCACATCAAGGCCCATTAGAATGTAATCTACAATAAATCATGTCTAACTCTCAATATAATAATAAAATGAATAGATAATCTAATCAAAACATGTCTATGGAGAAATAAAATTTGATGTGTAATAGAGACACTATTAAGTGCACAACATAGATAAAACTAAAATTAATAGAGGTATGGAAACATACCAGAATGTGGAATGTATAGGGTCTATCTATAATAAAGCTACTAAAAATGGATGAATTCAACATATGCGTAGACAAAGATCAACCTATGGTTCCCTCCATAGTAGTGGGATGTCACAAAAATTAGATATGTAATCATACCATGTGTGCCTTTAGAGAGGTCGGATAGATCAATAAATGATGAATTTATCATAATGACGTGAGTGGATGGAAATCAAGCAAATAAATCTTAAATCATCAATGAAATAGACATGATCCTCATCAGGAAGACACAAATAGAAAAAATAAGTGCATCATCTGAAAATGGGCATAATGTTTGTTGGCTATATGAAAACATAAAAATAGGGTCATAACAACACGTGACTAATATGATTCATAGTAAAATAACATGATTTATAATTAATCTAAAATGTGTTTAATTAAGAGTTAAATTATTGAAAATGTTGGCTTCTCACATCATACAAATGAAAACAAAATTTGATATTGAACCCTATTTGTCAACATTTTTTATTCAAAATGGTTTTTAGTTGAATATTGGCCTTCTAATCTTACCAAAATTCATATTATAAGAAATAAACTTAATCTTTTTTTTTCATTTCATCATTTATAATGATTTCATAAAATTAAATTAAAATTTTTATTTTAATGGTCATTTAATTTTCATTATCTTTCAAAACATGAAACAATTTTATCTTGGATTTTTTATTTTAATCATTTCACAAATAAATTAAGAGAATCAATCAATAAAAATATTAAATCACTTTTAATAAATCACCATGATAAAAAATTTAAAAAAAAAATTAAAAAATAATTCAACATTGAATACAAATGATGTGTGCATGGTTCCTCACAAAAGAATGATCCTAATAAATTTGATATATTATGAACCTCTCTTAATTTAGGTGTGCGATGGAGATGTGCATTAGTGATCTAAAATATAGTTTCCACTCTATTGCTTACTTAATATTTATTCAGACAATAAGAAACTAACAGCATATGATGTCCTTTGTTAATTATATTTTGAAACATTCCTTAATGATCATTTAATATTTATATCCTTTAAAAATTTGAAACATTTGTTTCATGCCATTTTACCTTTCATCATTTCTCAATTCATTTTATTAATAGAATAAATCAATCACTATATTAAATAATTAGTCATGAATCACTACGATGAAATTTTATTAAAAAAATATATAGATTAATTCAACACTGAATACAAATGACATGTACACAATTACTTATAGATGAATGATCTTAAAAAATTTAAATATTATGATTCTATTTGGATTCGATTGGATGTGATGTCGATGCACATATCTCATATGACAACTACTTTCAACTCTATTGTTTAACTAAAAGCTACTCCAACCATGTGAAATAAATATTGAATGGCGGTATTTATTAATTATATTTTGAAACATCCATTTTTTCATTAGAATTATAACACTCATTAAATAAAAATATTAAATTACTATTAATAAATCACTTTGGGGAGTTACAAAATGGGTTTTATAAATTAATTCAACATTGAATACATGTGTCATGTGCATGGTTTCTCAGAGAGATGATTGTGTGTGTGAGACATAGAGAGATGCAAGTGCATCTATATAGATGATTCAATTTTTATTTTTTTAGTATTATATAGGTCTATATTTTAAATAATAATCCTTGTCCACGTTTTATTTGTTATTTATAGAACATTTGGTGGAGTATCTCCGTTTTCTATCAAAATTAGAAATTCATGAATTTGAATTTGTTAGTACGAATATTGAAGGTTTTGGCATGTTATGAAGGTATTGGTCTTATGGCAAGGGGTATTTAGGGTCTAAATATATGTTTTAAAGTTTTTCCTACCTTTGACTCACTTTAAACCTATCTTTAGTTCAATCAAATTATGTGCAACATAGGTAGATGACTAAAGTAGGTATGTTTGGATAAGTAATAAGTTATAGAAAGATTTTTGGATCATGAAACAAGAAGGAACTAATTTTATACATTTAGAAATAAATTGATAAATTTATAACCATAATATAAGTATCAAATAAAATTATCAAAGAAAAGATAAATCCTGGAGTTGTAGATTTGGAGAGGTTGTTGTTGGTGTGCGAGAGAAGTTTGTAGGAGTCTGTGTAATAGATTTTGGAGTTATATTAATTAAAAAAATAGTGCAATTTTTAATACATTATAAAAAATTTAAACATGTAAGTGAATATATTTTGGTTTGAAAAATATCTTTAATTTCTTCTTAATAACATTTTTCAAGCTGCAAGCTTGATAAGATAGTACAAGGTTGTCACAATTGAGAAGAGAGGAGGTTCAGTCAAGGAAACATTATTTTATTCAATTTTAATATTTGTTAAAAGTATTAAATTTTATTTAAGGATATATAATGATTTTTTAGACCACCTATAGGTGTTATATTTTTAAAAAATATTAAATTTCAATTTATCTATTTTTGTGTGTTCTTGGCCTATGTGCAAACCTGTTAGGGTTTTGAGTTCTAAAACCCTCATAACTTACAAAATAACAATTAAAATGATCTTAAATTTTTAAGATATATGTATGAATATTTTTATGATATTTTAAAATAAGTTTTAATTCTTTTGTATGTCTATGGAGGAATATATTGGTAAAATATAGCCAACATGTATGTAGGTGACGGGTTTAGAAGGGTTTAAGAAGACTAAAAGTGCATAACTTTAAAATTAATGAAAATAATGAGATGAAAATTTTTATGTATATTTAATATAATTTTTATGAAATTTTAAAATTAATTAAAATTTTTGAATCATATAGATAGGAATTTATTATCAAAGCTCAGACTTATAATATTGTTAAGAAGTGAAAAACCCGATTTTAGCGGTATAAAAACCTCAATATCTAAAATTATAATCATAAAAATGATCTAAAGTTTTCTATATAAGTTTTTAAATGTATTTTTAATCATTACACATGGTTTTAGAGTGTTTTGACGTCCTGAAAAACAACTTGTGTCAATTTTACATTCTGTAGGCCTAGTTTCTATGCCTAAAAATACCTATTTAGTATTTCATGTATTTATAGGATAAGATCAATGTATAAATATATATGATGATTTTTTATAACATATTAATTAATATTTGAATACCTTTTTATGATTCCAAAAATTTTATTTGTGAACTATAGTAAAAAAGAACAAACAGACCTAGAAGAGAAGGCCACAAACATGTAAGTCAAATTAGTCTACTGAAAGAGAAGAGGATATTAAATAACCTCTTACATAAAAGAGAGAAATATATGAAAATATTGAGTTATAGGTGAATGTGATTTTGACACAAGTATATCATTTTAAAAAAGATAATATTTTGTGATGATAATTCGCATGATATTTTCAGCCATATACAATTTCATATTGTACTAGTCTTCTAGAACTTCTATGATTACATTTCACAACTATAACTCCTTTTCTTCTCTTTAATTTTAAGGATATGATTATTTTTATAAGAACTAATTGCTTCTAGACCCTACTCAGGGTTCTAACTGGGAGCTAATTTCAGATGGCAATGACTTGCCAAGTTCAGGATGTGGTCCTAGTGATATGGATCCTCCACTTTCTGGACTTGTTTTGGCATCTTAATATTTTCTCTTATAATGTTTTAATGTCTTGTTCCTAGAAGGATCCTACTTTTTTTTTGCTTATGTTTTTTATGTTCCTAAGCTGTGCCTAGTCTGACTTTGAGGCATGCCTCCATATTACCTTTTTTTTTTTGGTGAATTATTTGTATATTTATTTTGTTTATAGATATAATTTAAAAAAAAAACAATTACTAATACAAATTATGCATGTATCTCTTGGAAAACTCTATCATCTAAATCATAGATTTTGTCACATCATACACATTAAATATTCATTAATTACTACTAAATCATAACCTTCAAGATCATTATGGAAAATGTTTAGTTGCATCAAAATCAGTACAATTAAAAATCCTATAAATTTAATCCAATTTGAATTTTTTTTTTAAAAATGTATGACTTGCACATGTCCCTTGTCATATATGTTAGTATTTTTCATTCAATTTTATTCATTATTGTAATCAATGGATTGTACAATAACCATCATATGTGTTGGATAGATGGAAAATATAAATAGGAACAATTGATCGTGACACTTGGATAGGAAAACATGAATGTTATCCTCCTGGGCATTAACATCTTGATGATATTCTTGCAGGGTGGCCTAAAAATAGTAATTAAATGGTGAATATACTTTACACGATGTTATATTTTTCCAAGGAAATTATCCATTTTATTCTTGGTCTTTTCTCTAGTACTCAACATACACCACATTGGACATTACTGATGGATAATTATAGGGTCCCAAAGAATTGATTTTCATTGTTGAGGCTACAAATATTATTTTTTCAATGAAAACAAAGGCGATAAAATTATGTTCACAATGTATAAGAATGTGTTAATTGTTTTTTAATAAATATGAATATCATCATACATATACCTATTAATATTACTCCTTTTTATAGTTATGCTATGTATGGATCTCATGATTTTCATTATGTTTTTTCTTCAAATGATTAGTTTTTTAATTTCACTCTTGTATTTATATATTTAATATAAATTAATACTATCAAATAATATTCTTAACATGTCATTATTATATCATGTTCGATGTTTTCAATCTTGTAGTGGCATAATTCACAAAGTCATGGTGTTCACATTTTAATATTTTCCACCTAGCAAATAACAATTTATTAGACATTGACAACAATTGAAGCTCAGGGATTTCACATGAGTCATCATTGGGGAAGAATGGTTTCTCACATGTGGTGCTGGTGTTTGGAGCCTTGGATTGGTAAGGAATGTTTTTGGCTTTGGACCTATCCATCCGAACACATGAGCTATGTCTGGGTCAATATTTGTTCCACAAATAGATTTTGTCCAGTATTTAAGGTTTGTCTAGTTTCAAATTCCCTTGCATTAGGTTAATTATTTTTTGTTATTGTGATCAACTTCCTTGAAATTTGTTTCCTTACACTATTTAAGATCAAGATTGGAGGTACTCTTCAAAAATGTGGCACTTAGTTTAGAAATGCTATATTCAATAGTGGAGCAGTATGTTCTGAGTCTTATCCAAAAGAATCAAAGGTTGATATTTTGGATTTGGGATATGAAGGGGGAAGTTGGTTTCAAGTTAGCTTGATAAATGGATTTGTCACCTTGTTCTCTCTAGTAAAGGGATAGGTTAGATTGAACTTCTCTTCTATGAACCTCTAAGTTTGTTCTTTCGGGTTTGATAATATTGGGGAAATAGATTTAGAAAAAAGAAAGCCCCAATTTGGACTTTATTGGAGGCTCTTGTTAAAATCTACAAGACCTACATAAATATCTTTAGATCTCATTTGAATGAGAGACATGATTCTCTAAATTTTTTGTTTGATGGTTATGTTTATATTGAATAGAAGGCTTGTGTTCATAGAGACCCGATTTGTTTGAAAGGCTCGCTAGAATATGTGGGGGAAGGCATTGGAATATTAAGGATGGTGATTTATTGGGCTTTTCACTCTTGTGGTTGCTTTGACTTGAAATTGGATTGTTTGTTCTAAGGGAATGTCAAGAGTGGATAACATTTGGTGTGCACTCATAGGTGATTGTTCATTCAAAATTAAAAATTCTAAATTAAACACCTTTTTTTGGTGTGATTCATTGGCTTTGGGTCCCAAGAGGGATCCTTTAGTGGTGACCTAGACCTCCATTTGTCTCCAAGCTAGCTTCAAAGTCTTGACTTCTTTCTGTGGTACTCTTGAGTATAATGTCTATCATTTCTTGTTTTACCCTATTTTGGAGGTGGCTAGAGAAATCCCATATTTTTTTTTAACCCATTAAGCTCGAGTTTGTTATGAGCTTGGTTAAACCAATCCATTGCTATGGTTTGACTCTCTTTTTCATTTTTTGGAGGAAAAATCATTTTTATATTAGGGGCCTTATTTGTATGGTTCATGGTTATTCCAACTTTATGGGTTGTTAGGTCCCCTACAGGATCAAAATGGTTATCTTAGAGACCTGGGTCTCATGCTTCTTTAGTCCAGGATGGTTGTCGGCCCATTTAAAATTGATTTAATCTTTGTTGGCTTTGAGTCATGCTAGGTACCTTGTAGGGTTTCTTTCTATGTCTAACTCTAGAGACCTGAACCTTCATTTTTGTCTAGGCTAATCCTCGATCCAATCAAAATTAAGACTTTATTGTTAAATATTTTGTATGTTGGGTCCTTTGGGATATCAAAAGGGTTTTTTTAAAGAACTAGACCTTGTACTCCTTTAGTCTAGGATGGTTGTTGGCCCATCTAAAATCAATGAATTCTCTGCTTATGTTGGGTCCCACTGGGGAATCCATAGGTTTTCTTTCCTTGCATTAGATTTTGGAGCCCTAAACCTCCAATTGCTCCTACTTTAGTCCAGGATGGTTGCCAAACCATCTTATAACTGGTAAGTGGAGTGCTAGACCTCTATTTGTGTCCAGCTTGGTTATTGATCTAGTCAAAATCAAAACTTTTCATGGTATGTTGGATCCCATGGGGGATCAGAAAGGGTTTTTTAAAGACATGGGCCTCATGCTTCTATAGTTCAAGATGGTTGTCAACCCATTTACAACCAATGGCTATTATTTTGATGTTAGGTCCCGATGGAGACTTTGCAAAGTTTCTTTCTTTGCATTTTGTTCGAGAGTGGAGACTTGGACCTCCTTTTGTGTCTAGGATAGATTTTTGTCCTACAAAAATCAAGTTATTAGTTCCATAGGCAAACTGGTGAGTTCTCAAGACTTGGACCTCTTCTAAGTCTAGGCTAGTTTTTGATCTAGCAAAAATTGGCTGGTTGTTACACTAGTTAAATGCAATTTTTTCTCTTCCTCTGTTGGTTCCCGATCTAATCAAAATTGGTGGTTACTTCTTTAGGTTGGGTTCTCGTTATACTCTTGATCAACAACTTTTGGCTAGCAGGAGACACAATTCTCCTATGATTTCTTTTGTTGGGGTCCTTTTGTAATTCTGATAAGTGGTTTTCAACTAGGGAGAGACCTAGACATTCTGATGTATTTGATACTGGTATCCACACCAGTTATCAAATATGGGGTCACCTTAATCTAAATAATTTACTACACTTTTAAATAACTTACTACTTAAAAAAACTCTCTTCTGCCATATCAACTAGTATATTTTGCACACACCTTCATCAAGTTATATACTTTTTATTTCTTTACATCTTATCAAACTTCAACATGTTACACCATCTCATTGATTAATGGTACCGAAGTGAGTAGGCTCTTTTTTACCTCTTTACATTACTATATGTACTCCATAGACTCTTGATTTATTAAATTTTCCTTCTCTTCTTTACGCTTCTATATAAATCAAACTAAAACAAATGTTTTTCTTATAAAATATTACATCACATCATATTTATGAACTTCCACAAATACATACTAATAAAATTAACCATTTCATAACTTTATTGATTAAACATTATTACCACATTTTGTATATATCATACATACATAATTAAATGCAATTCATTTTTTTTTAGAGTTACACTTTTTAATTCCCCAAATTCGGCAATCTAAAGGTTATCCTCATCCGAACATGTAACCTACCATTGAGTTACGCATAGGGTATATTAAAGTGTATATATGAATCACCCACTTTATTTGTTCTATACTTAGCATTATTTTTTGTATGAGCAAACAACATCAGAGTTTGAGCTGTCGTGACCATTATTGGGCTAGTCAAGAGTTTCCCTCACTCCCATCTCTGACTCCAAAAAACTCCCCTCCATTCTCATTAGAGAGGAGGTTGAAACATGCCAATACCATCTATAATATCCATAGAATAAAAAGGGAAAAGAGGGGAATAATAATAAATAAATAAAACAGTATATAAAGTTGGTTATTTATTAACAAACCAGGCTCTCTTTTAAGAGTATGTTTGCTTGAGGAAACCAAACCACCACAGCTTGGGTTAAAAGCATTGCCATTGCTGTTATTTCTACATAGATAAGAGAGCCACGCTGAATATTAGAATAGTATGTACAAGACCAACATTTTTAAGCATACACTGCTGAACGGACAACAATTAGATTTCAAAGACATTCCAAGGAGAAAAAATCACGTCATGAATACCGTTCGCCAATTTAACAGTTGTAGACATTGTTTGATGAACACACTTGGTTAGTATTCTTTTTTTTTAAATAAGTACAACTTTTATTAAATAACTGAATAGAACCTAGTCTACATATGCAATGCAAAACAAGGCATAAGTGATTGAAAGAAAGAAATGAAAAGGAGGTCACAAAAAATAAGCAACAACTGAAAATATCAGTTTATAAATGAAACATTGTAAGATTTAATAAGATGAATAATTGTGAAAATTGGGCCCAGGTGATCTTTATTTCTTGAGATGAAAATATCGGGTTACAAGCTAAACATTGCAAATTACCATCATATTAAGAGTTATAAAAATTGCGCCAAGATAAAACTGTTATTCGCATTAGTCTTATTATAAATATCGGTGTGGACAATTGAAAGATTGAAAAACAGAGATCTAACAGTATACTAGAGAGCTATTAAACAATACATAACAGTACATCTGCTCAATTCTGAAAATAAACAGCAGCCGAAAGAAGAATTTTTTAATTCAAAAAGAAGAATGGTGTTCATTACAGTTACATAAAAGCAAGTAGAGTGATGCTGTTGTTGCTAAAAACAGACAGCTCTAAAAAATATACCGTCTCTAGCAAACAAAAGTAATAAGTTTCATGCAATCTAATTGCTTGATCATGCACTCCTTGGACAATTTTATCCGATCATGAATGTTAGGCATGAATTATTTTCAAATACCAAAACCCCTTTAAAATCATTAAACCAAAAATCAAAACCCTTTTAAGCAGAATTTTATGTATTCTATTCTAAACCAAACTTGAACCATTATAAACAAAATTTACTATACAGTATTTTAAACAATGTTTATTCATATGGTCCGTCAATCCCTTTTTAAGCATTACACCAAACTCGCTATGAAATCGGTAAAAACATCCAAACTGTACGAATGGGAAAAGCCATAGAAGAGGCTTACAGCCTCAAACAACGCGATTAGCTTTATGGCATTCTCATTTCAAATTATTAAATTAATTAAAATGCTTGGCATTCTATTATAGGTGTAAACCTAAAAAATATCAGATCACTAAAGTTGCACAATAATCAACAATTCTTCTTTCTTCTTTTTTTTAAATATTAAATATAAAAAGTTGTTATTTTTGGAAAGTACTAACTCATATATATGTGGATTATTTTAGACATCAGACTAAAAATTAACATAAAATGTGACTATGTAGGCTTAGGTACATGTACAAGATCAAACACGAAATTTGAGGTCTATTGTAAGTGGACATTAGCACAATGCATTCTTGTTTATTGATCGTAGGTTGAACCCAATTGATTGTGACATATAACATGCATGAAAAGATAGAGAAATCAAAATTATAGAAATGATAGATCATAGACATAAGCAAAATATATTTCTAGACATGACCGAACTAGATGACAACATACTGCAGATTTTTCTCAGTTGATTATGCCTAAAAAATAATCATGGTGTCTCTGAATTTTTATTAATCTGAGATATCTCAACTGTGGTATTACCATGAATAAATTATTGTTTGTCTTCTTTTGTCTTAAAAACCTTTAGGACATTTTGATGGATTGAAAGTTAACAAGTAAAAGAGGCAAGTGTAATGGGCTGAGCTAACCTCAATAATTACCTATGTATCTAATTATCCAAGGACGTAAATCAATTCCACATAGTTCTCCTACCTAGAGAGACTGTACAATTTTCTCTTTTGACTATATATATGCAGCTACAAAATGACTTTGATACTTGATAATGACGGTTCTCTTGAATTTCTTTGAAGGGCTCTTGACTTATTATATGGTTGCTCCTTATTAGTGATATTGAATTTGAAAAGAAAAGGCTATATTTTCTCAATGTGTAAAAGTGTAAAAGCTTGATCCCAATGAATAAAAAGTGGAGTAAAATGAGTGACTTTTGATGTGGTAACCATGTGAAACATACAATAAAACTTAAAAAGATTTTTTTAATTTCAAAAGTTGTACGTTATTTGTATTGTGATGCAGTTTGTCTAAGTGGATAGTTCCACATCGCACTCCTATTCACTTAGTGTAGATTTGTCTAAAAATATCAAATAAAGTGTCCTTTATTGGAGACAATCAGAAGTTGATTTTAGATAGCTTAAGCATTTGACATTGAGAGTTATATATAGTAATAACAAAAAAAGAAGGTTCAAAACCAATTAGAGATAAAAGGATTAGAATAATTATGAATAAGAGTCATGTATTTATGCACAAGTAATGTAGTTTAGAATATGTCAAAATTTAGCACTGTTAAGTATTTATGACTAAATTTAGCCCCGCTCTATTCTATTAATGTGTTATATGAAAATTTTATAATTTATGTTAAAAACTTAGAAAACAATTGAAATCTCTAACCTAATCTAACATACCCTCTAATAGATCAATGAAAGAAAACAATGTGATTTACCTCACTTACCAAATGAAGGTTTCTCTTTCTTTGGATAGATGCTTTTCATTCTTTTGAACTATGATTGTTAAAATGAAACTACTTTGTAATCTTTATCAGCATTATGATATTGTGATGATTTGAATGGATTGGATTGATCTCAAGTGGATACAAGAGTATAAATACAATGCTCACATAGAAATTCATGATGCTCCTTGAGGATGAGGAAGAATGACTAATTTATAGATTATTGGAGGGAAAGATGGATGGTTGGATTTAATCTAGATTTTATGAATATTTTCAAATTTAGATGGTAGATATTTAGTTTAGCTAGAAATGCATCCAATGGATTGGTTGGGAATTTATGAATTAAATGTATGAGAGATAAGTATCAACTTATTAGTAATTACTACTCATTGCTACCACATCATACATTCTCCAATTCACTCCTACATTCCTTCTTCATGTATTAATGTAAATTCCCCAACCCATGATCCTTTTTATGATTTTTTATACACCATTAAATTTTAGTGTATATTGTCATATACGTGGATAACATAAATTTTTAGTTAGTTAGATGATAATTTTTATATCTTCATATTAGTATTAATGCGACCATGTGAATGTTTTACCCTATTTTTTATTTTTTTAAAAATTGTATTTGATTATAGGTGTAAACCTAGAGGATATAATATTACTAAAGATGCAAAATAATCAACAATTCATATTTAAAAATAATAATAAATATATAAAGTTTTTATTTTTAGAAAGTATTAACACACATATATGTTGAATGTTTCATATATCAGATAGTGAAAATTAGTAGATGTGACTATGTAGGTTTAAGTACATATACAATATCAAAAATAGAATCTAGAGAGCCCTACTATAAGTGGACATTAACACAGTGCATTCTTGTTCCTTAACCACATACTCATCTAGTTGATTGTGACATATGACAGACAAAAAAAGATGTAAAAATCAAAATTTTAGAAATTATAGATCATAGGTAGAAGGAGAAGATATTTCTAGACATGATCAAACTATATTGAAGTACATTACATTTAATTCTATTAATTATTATTTTTCTCGATTGATTGTGCCTAAAAAGTAATTGTTGCACCCTATAAATTTTGATTAATCTAAGATATCTCAATTATGATTTTAACATGAATAAATTATTGTTTATTTTATCTTGTCTTTAAAAAACTTAGGGAAATTTGATGGTTTCAAAACTAACAAGAAAAAGAGGGGAGTGTAATGGGATGAGCTAACCTCAACAATTATCTACATATCTAATTCTCCAAGGATGGAAATCAAGTCCACGTAGAGAGAATATGTAATTTTCTCCTTTGACTATATGTATGCATCTACAAAATGGCTTTGATATTTGACAATGATAACTCTTGGATTTCTTTGAAGGGCTCTTGACTTATTATATGGTTTCTCATTATTACTGATATTTTTTTATTAAGGGTAAAGGGTGGACTTATTTTAAAACTAAGGACCCATACCCTAGAAATGAAACAAACAACCAAGTCCTAGATAGCCAGATATTAAAATATACTTGGTGACATAAGAAATAAAGGTTGAATAAAAATAACCATAAAATGATTAAAAAACAATGCTAAAATGGTCGTGCATGCCAAGATTCTCAACAAGAACTACTGTCTTTCAACCAAAATAAAACAAGAACTAAAATAACTAAAAATATCCCATAAGATTTTAATTTGTTCGATCTAATAGACATTGTCGTGAGTTTCATACCCTAATTAAATTTTCATGTCTTTCTAGTGCTTATACTTTTCCATTCCCCTTCCTCCTTAATATATGGCAATATAAAAATGGCAATTTTTAGGAATTCTACTTGATTTTATGTATGCATGAAGATAGGAGTCTGAGCTAACGAGTCTAGTCTATTATCAATATTTCCATCTATCCTCTCTTGTAACACATCCACATCCTCCTCCTTATTCCTTGCTTTAATACATAATACCTCTTTATTTTGGTTTAGCTCCACTTCTTCCAAAAGGGTTCCAAATATAATATTTGGTCCCTCACTCTTACTTCCACTATCATTCATAGTTAGAATCATAGAATGTTCTATTTCTAATTTCTTCCACCATTTTTTTTTTTTTTTTGAACTTGAAGCTTGAGTAATCATTAACAAGATGCCCTATTTTGAAACATCTTCAGCACTTGAAGGGGATTCCTTCAAAATTCAATCATTGAATCCAACTTCTCCCCCTACCCTTAGCTCCAACTGGCTAGATAGATCCTTGGAAAAATCAACATAAACCAAAATATAGGCATTTATGGAATGCCCCCATCATTAGTCAATTTATTAGAGGTTCAAAAAATTTCTATGGTATTTTCAATGGCCGTAAACACTAGATCATTCCAAATATAGTAAGGAATATTTGGGATCCTAATCCAAGTCAGTTTGAAAGTGAAAATTTTAATTTGGGAATTAAAATCTGGGTGCCAAGGTTTTACCAAAAAATTATGATTATCTAACTTCCAAATAGTGTCTTTGAAAATAACCTCTTTATCTTATAAATTAAAATCAAAATATAAAACCCTCTAGAACAGGAGTGAATATATATTTTACCTTTAAGCAGAGGTTGTCATTAGGTTGAGATCCATTCATGAAGTTGGCCAAAAACCTTCAAATTTATAGATCAGACCCTAGGATGAAATCCATTTTCCCTCTCATAAATAACTTCAATATCCTACTTATTGAATAAGATAGTAGGGTTATCTTCCATTGGCCTCATAGGAGTGTTTACATCATTCTACAGCTTATAAAAAATAACTTCCTCCTAATGTATGCTATGTATCTTTCAATGGATTCACAAACCCCCTACAATTAGATGTCATCACAGGTATGAACTAGTTAGTATTGGTTTGTCTAATATCCCTTTGACTATTAGACACAGAAGGAGATAGATGGCTCTTCTTGTCCCTTCCCCTTTTCTTTGTGTATAAGGATCTACCTCCATAAAATATTTTGAATGTAGGGCCCTCCATTATAATGACTGGTGGCTGAAACCCATTGACTCTGCTTACAACTACTTCCACCGACCCAGAGTCCTTAGACAAAATAGAGAATCCATCACCAAAAATAGCATAAAGATATCTGACACTACCATATCTGGGCTTGAATGCATCAAAGCATTATTTCCCCTATTTCAGCCATTGTTTCCCTTGATTTATCCAAATTTAAAACTGTAGCCTTCACAATTTCAAAAGAGTCAATTATTTCCACTCTTTCCATAGTGATTCTCCCTTACTAGTGATATTGAATTTGAAAATAAAATGGTATATTTTGTCAATGTTCAAAAGTGTAAAAGATTGATCCTAGTGAATAAAAAGTGGAGAAAATGAGTGACTCTTGATGTGTTATTATAGGCTAATCTTTTGAAAATTTTCTTTATCTAGCCATGTGAAACATATGATAAGAATAAAAAAGATTTTCTATTTTTTAAAAAAATTAGATGTTATTTGGCATGTGAGGTGATTTCCCTAGGTGGATAGGTGTGCACTTTGATTTGTGTATATTTATCCAAAAATATCAGATAAAGTGACTAAAGGGGAGCACTACTTGGCATGAGATGAAACCATCAGACTCATGTGCTACCATCAAATAATATGTTATGAGTTTGACATTACTTTCCATGAGGCAAGAAGATTTATCTGATTTTCTATAAATATCTGAGTATGATAAATAAATAGTTTGACACAAACTATGGGATTCCTTGTAAGTGACTAAGACTAATCTAGGAAGCTTATGCTTGTATAAGGAATAAGGATGTGAGATAATGGAGTGTAAATTCATGTGTGTACACACAATTCATGTACCATGAGGGTAATTCAAAATTGAAATTTACATGTTTAAGTC
The DNA here is from genome assembly GCA_037957365.1 of Torreya grandis. Classification (NCBI taxonomy): domain Eukaryota; kingdom Viridiplantae; phylum Streptophyta; class Pinopsida; order Cupressales; family Taxaceae; genus Torreya; species Torreya grandis. Next base: position 241,574 of record JARHVA010000469.1, on the reverse strand, counting down.
CCCTGATTTTATTTATTATACATTAAAGGTGTAAATGAAGAAGAAGAAGATTAAAAATTAACATTGGAGGTTAGTGATGAACCAAGGGGAATCAAAATATACCCAGCCAATTATTTATTTCCATTCACATTTTATAATTTACACTCCACAAACCCTCAAGGTTATGGGTTTTCTAAAAAAAAACATAAGTTGACAATATTGATTGACTTGAGAAATAATCACAAATTCATCAACAATAAATTATCTATGCATTTCAAATATTTTTTCTATCCACTTCAAGACTTTTATATAAGGATTGGAGACTGTGGTACAGTCAATTTTTTAGGAAATGACATAGTATTAAAATATCCATGAGAGATTATCTACTAGAAAACCCTATATATTAAATTTATATGAGTGGAGTAGACTTTGTGTTTTGATTCTAATGGTTAACTACTTTGGGAATTATTGAGATGAATTTCAAAAATTTATTCATGTGTTTCCATTCCAAGAGAAGGAATTCAAACTGTATAGGTTACATGCAAAGTTTCCATAATTCTTGTGTTCTAATCATATGCATAAGACTCTAATAAACTAAGAGGATGGGTTTGTGGCTCAAATATTTCAATAGAGTCACAATCACTAAATGGATCTACATTTCCATATATAAATAATATTTTGGAGAAGAATTCAATAGTTTTTGTGATATGCCAAAAGGACATACTTACTAAAGTGATCATGATCATGTCATTCAACAACAGTTAGGGTGCCAAATACCCAACATCAGGCCTTATAGGTACCCTTATGTTCATAAGAGTGATAATAATAAGATTGTAAAGGATATTCTAAGAGGACGTGTTATATATCATAGTTAGATAATTTATTCCTTTCTAATGATGATGGTGCATTAGATGGATAAGACTTGGCACATGTGTACTAACGATGGGGAACTCAAAAATTACACCATCAGAGATAAGTTTCTTATACCTATAATTGATGAATTTATAGATGAATTTAATGGTGTCATTCATTTTATAAAACTTTATATTAATTTTGGGTATCATGAAATAATAATTATAGATGAGGATACTCATAAGACAACTCTCAAAACCTATGAATGCCATTATAAATTTTTGATGATGCATTTTGGCCTCACTAATGCACCATCTACATTTAAAATTTTGAAGAACTTTTTTTACACATTTAAATTAACATTTGTCTTGTTTTTATTTGATGATATTTAAATATACATCAAAACATGTAAAAAATACTTGCATCATGTGAATCGAGTAGTGGATGTTCTTAAACAACACCAAATTTATGCCAAGCCATCTAAATGTGTTTTTCAAGTAAAAGAGGTCAATTATTTTTTCCACGTTGATTTGCATGAGGACATCAAGGTGAATAAACACAAGATCAAGGCTATGGTAGGATAGAAACATCATAAAATCTTAAAATACCTCTAAGGATTCTTAAGGCTCACAAGTTACTGCTATCATTTTGTAAAACATTACGATAACATAGTAACACCACTCATAGTCTTATTGAGAAAGAAGGATTCTATCCATTGGAATGAGACAACCACTTGATAATTTGATAGTCTCAAGGAGGCCAGGTGCACCACCTCAATTCTAGTAATTATAGGCTTATCCAAAACATTCATTGGTGAATGTCATGGCTTAGGATATGTCATGAGATAAATATTCATACAAGAAGGATTACCCATTGCATTTGAGAGTCTAAAACTCAATGGTTACAATTTTTTTAAGCCATATTAATGAGAAGGAAGTGGTGCCCATCCTTTATACAGAATCTAAAATACTTCTAAGTGGAAGATAATTTAAGGTGAAGATAAATATTGATAGTATAAAAAACTTCCTGGACTACTTCTTGGACTAGTATTTTTGGTTGTAACTTTTAGATTGTATACAAGAAAGGAAAGAATAATCATACAAGAAAGGAAAGAATAATATTTTGGTTAATGTAATATCTAAGAAAGATGTGTCGATAAAGGGAATGTTATAGATGGTGTCCATATTATAAAGGAATTAGGTGTATTAGGCATGATCAAAATGGGAGAATGGTGTTGTTACAAAATACCTTTTTCAATACCTCCAACAAGATCCAAAGTGTGTCACCTATTATTTTTTAGAATGAGGATGTTCTATCCTACAAGTATAGGATGTATCTCAGAAAACATTCAATACTTATGAATAAATTGATAATGAAACATCATAATTATCTAATGGGTGATCACTCATTTTTATTTAAAACTTATCGTAGAGTCAATCATTATTTATTTTAAAAAGGGATAAAAGGGGGAGTCAAAAAAATTGGGGTATAATGTATGTTGTGTCAAAAAAATAAATGGGATGCAATCAAGATAACGTGTATTTATCACCTCTATGTATTTTTAGCTATAAATGGAAGGATGTTTCGGGAGTTTGATCATGAGGCTACCAAAATCTGAATATTAAAATTTCATCATGGGGTTGAAAAAATATGAAGAGAAAATATCATCATGGTTGATATGGATAGACTCATAAAATATGCCATTTTTTACACATTAATTTTTAATAATCACAATAGAAACAAATCTTATGGACATGATTCACAAATTCCATTGGACCTAATGATCATATTAAGTGGTTGTGATGTTATCTTAACTAATAATGTTTGGACTATTGTTACATAAAATATTATTTAAAATCTCAAACAATATCCAAGCATTTCCATTCAATTTGTGTGGTAAGGGTGTTATCTCTTGTATAAGGATAAATTGCACCTCTACAAAAATTCAAACTTTGAGCATAAATTTCTTGTGAAACATCATTCTTCTCCACTACATTGCTCTTTAGGTTTCTTAAAAAAGTATCATAGAGTTGAGTAGGATATATTTTGGAAAGGGATGAAATGGGAACTGAAAAAAATTATGGTAGAATGTATGGTGTGATAAAAAATCAAATGAGATACAATAAAGACCCCATGTTTATTTCAACATCTATCTATTCTTAGCTAGATGTAGGAGTAGGTTTCCTTAGATTTCAACATGAGGGTGCCAAAATATGAAGAGAAAAATGGCATAATGGTTATTTTGGATATACTCACCAAATATGCCTATTTTTGTGCACATCAATTTGTAACAACCACAATAAAAACGACATTTATTAATATAGTTTAAAAACTCCAAGGGTCTCCAAAGATCATAGAAAGTGAACATGATCTTATGTTTAATGATAATTTATTAAATAAGTTATTCTTGTGGTTTGTTAAAATTGAATACTCAAACTATGGTTATCTATAAAGTGTATAATGACTAAATTGATCAAAAATATTTGTGGTGTGATTTGTTCCTTTAAAAAAAAACAGTACAACCTATAAATATATAACACTAAGATCCTTTCATATTAAAGAAAAAAAACAAAATATCCCAAATCATTGGAGTCCATGTGAACATATTCCATTGAGTTATTTTATCAAATAATTGCATCTAAAATGCATCACAAAAAAATATTGTCTATGATGTTTTGATAAATGTAGATAGCCTTATGTAGCAACCTTAAAATATATAAAGTAATGAACTTGTTGTACAATCTCAATTGTAAAATTAAGTAGAATTAATAATGAAAATTAATAATTTATCAAACCACAACATTAATATGTCATTACATTTCATCAAGAAATTTTCTTAATGAATTCAAGTTTTCATGACCACATTTTATTGATAAAATTTTTTTAAATGTTTACTTTGTGTCAAATAGTATTCTCTAATTTTTTTTCCACATTTCACATACATAAGAAGTTTTTCACTAAAAAATATGTCAAATATTTGCTTTTATCATGCGTTGATCAATGTCTAAAACCTTGTCCATCTTATCTTTTTGTGCCTCTAGTCCCCTATTAATCATATTATATGATCTTGGCATTTTATAAGCACCGTATTGTATGATTTTGATATCCTATCTCTCCTCCCCTCTAACATGATGGGCTGATCTACCCCTTTCTACCTTTTATATTTTTTACTTTAAATACAACAAAAATAGTACAACATATCAATACATTACACTAATATCCTTTCATATTAAAAAAATAAATCAAAATATCCCAATTCTATTAATGAAGTCCATTTGACCATATTCCGTTTAGTTATTTTATGAAATAATTACATCTAAAATGCATCATAAATATTTTCTATCTATATTGTTTTGATAAATGTGCATACCCCTATGTATCAACCTTAAAATATATAAGGTATTAAAATTTTAATACAATCTCAAATGTAAAATGTGGCAGAATAGAGAAAGAAAATGAATAATTTGTCAAGCCACTACATTCATATGTCATTACATTTCATCAAGAAATTTTCTTAACCAATTCGTGTTTGCATGACCACATTTTGCTAAAACATTTTGTTAAATTATTCACTCCATGTCAAATAGTATGCTATGAATTGTTTTCCCACATTTTACATATATAGGAAGTTTGTCATTAAAAAATATGTTGAATATTTTCTTTAATTATGTGTTAATCAATGTCTACAACCTTATCCATCTTATTTTTTTGCACCGCTAGTCCCCTATTAGGATCATATTATAAGATCTTGACAACTTATAAGGACTATATTGTATGGTTTTGATATCCTTTCTTTCCTCCCTTCTAACATGATGGGACCATTCACTCCTTTCTAACTTTCATATTTCTAGTTATAGGAAGTTAGAATTCACACCGATATTGTCAAATTTTAATTAAACCAAATATCAGTAGATATGTTTTTTGATTCATTGACACACATAAGCACTATTAATCGGCCATATAGCATTGAGAATATTATTGATGAATGAAAGGAATATTATGTTACTTTAAGACTCCTAGCAATTTCATTTTTTATTAGACTTAGTTTGAATGTTAGAGGGCTAGTTAGTTAAAATTAGTTACTCAAACCCTAATGCAATTCTAAATCTTTTTTTTCATTTACAATCTATGTCTTAGATGTAATATCTATTGTTATACAAGAGTAATAATGCACAAACTAAGGACATAAAATTAAGTAATAAAATTAGGTAAATGAACCTAGAATGTCAAATTTCAGTTGTAGACAACTTGTCATAACCAAAATTTTCACCCTAGACATTCACTAAGAGCGAATTGTATGGTAATGAAAGTAATTTCTAGTCAAATTTTTATTGTAGGGAAGTAGTCATCAAAACTCTAACTACACATTTCAATATTCAAATTTTGAGATAATTCTTCTATAATATTTAAGACAAGCTATACCATTTTTATCCTTATATATTTAATATTTACTATTTTTATATTAATAAATTAAACATTATATATTTACTATTGTTATATTAATAAATTAAATATTAGTGTTATATTTTACATCTACTGTACATTTTATATTTATTGTACATGTTTAATTAAATTTAATTCAATTATTTAAATTATACCTCATAATTCCCCAATTTACGTAATGCAAGGGTTATCCCCATCCAAACATGTATCCTACCATTCAGTTACAAATAGTTAACATTAAAGTGTCTATATCAATCACCCACTTTATTTGTTATGCACTTAGCATTTTTTTAATGGGAAAACATCAGAAATCAATTGTTTACCATTATTAGGCTAGTTAAGATTTTTCCTTACTCTGATTTAGTAGGGATTAATGAGAATGAAAATCTAGCATCGGTCCATAAAATAAGAGGAACATGAACACAAAGATATAGCATAGAGAGGGCATAGAGGGACGGTTGGTCTCAAGTTAATGGGAATAAATTGTAATGGCTCTCTACAACTCAATGTTGTTAATGGTCATTAGTCATTCATCATTTTGATATTTTTGATGTAACCAAAGGCAAGGGGTTTACTTGTGTATAAATACCCCTTAGCCTTATTTAGAAAGTGTTGTTGTCATGGTTGGATTTGATAGAGATGTTGTTGATATTATAAAATTTAATTTTTAAATAATTATCAATATAGAACTTAAGAGAGAGTTTAATGAAGAAAGCACCTTGTAATCTCATTCGATGGAAACAATAGAATCTGTTGACTATACATCATGATGTGTCGAAGTTTATGGTGATAACTTTGATTTTATAATATTAGTTATATGCATTGTATGAATTATTAAAATGACTAACTTTAGACTAATGTTGGTATTAAAAATGATTAAACATAATAACTCAAGTGCCTAAGTAAGACAAAGTTATCTAACCATAATTGTATGATAGAATCAATGAGGACTGGCCTAGGCTACATGCCTTGGGTGAGTGCATGAGGTTACTCCTCATGTGATATACTTGCATGAAATATCATTGGAACCTTATTTCTATTGGGTGCATAAATACAAATTAATTATACAAAGCTAAGTATTGAAGTACCTCCCACATGGTTCCCTAAGAAAGTTGAATTATGCTACTTTCAGACAAGAATACCTACAGATCGCATATTCTAGAATATAGCTATTAAGTGTTCCCATCAACTAAATTCTTATCAATCATGTTCAATTAATCTCTAACTTAGCTAAGGTCATCTAACATTCTACTAATCAGGAAGCCTTTGGTCAGTAATTTCTTTAGTGGTCTTACGCATATGTTAAAAGCTAAGCATGTAATTGAAAGGATAATTATAAATAGAATGTTTCATATAGAGAATAATATAGGTGTTTCTCTACCCATGTGCACACATAAACTTCTAGTTTAAGTTACTTGAGCATAAATGTTTCTTCTACAGTAGTAACCCAGTACGCGACATTTTTTAAAGATAGTTGCTCAAGCATTTCTCTGCCATCATGCCAATAAGTGTAATGGGTCCTGATAATGAAACCAAAATGTTGGTTATTTTTCCTTAGCTTCACATAAATAAGTTTGAATTATGTATCCAATAGAAATAAGGTGTCAACGATCTTACACATCGGCATATCAAGTGAGATTGCATGCTTACCTAAGGCACATAGCCTGGGTCAGTCCCCTTCAATTCTATCATGTGATGGTGGTTAGATGACTCTATATTACTTAGGTGCTTGAGTTATTATGTTTAGTCATCATTAGCATGGAAATTACTTAGATAAATAGGACTATACAAGAGTTATAGAGGCAAGTGGAAAAATTAACTATAATTATCATAAATCAAACACGAAGGAGAGTAGATGGTGAAATAGATGAAGACACATGTCATGAAGAAGAAATTTAGAAAGAAAAAGAACAACAAGAATAACTTCCAAATGGTATATTTGAAGGTTTTTTATTGTGTTGGGTAAGATAAATCATCTCCATGCTTCTAAAGGTTATTATTTTGTACCCTTTATGCTCTTGTTTTACACTGGTATTATCCTACAAGAGCTTTTTTCACAAAGTCTAATTGTTGTCAACTTTTCTCCCTCTCCCATTAGGAAATGGATGAACCTTGGTTGTATTATTTTTTAGTATTTTTTTGTGGTGTGTTCCATTGGCAACAACCCAAGGAAGGTTTTGATTATGGATGATAGTGGATACCAAATTAAATTTCTTCTTTTCTATGTGGATGATAGAGAAATCCACATCAACTCACCTATGTCGATGTTTGAGTTATTAAATTTGTAATAGATATGGTATTGGGATCTGGTGATATTTGGTAAATCCCTTAAGGATTTGAGATCATCTTGGGATTTCATTATCTTTTTTGGGTGTATGGATTGATCTATGATTCACTTCATCTAGATATCTCATTGACATGACTCAATGGTTACTTGGTTGAGTGGGTGTGCATTCTCACTAGCTATGTTACAGATGTGTGGAGGTTTTATGGAAGATTCATAGAGACAAAAGATCAGAAGAAGACATAGTTTAATACTTGTTGGTTTTCCCCACTTGTTATGCTTTATCTAGGTAGAGGTTGTGCGAATGTCTTGAGGAGACAAAAATTTAGTAAAAGATTTATTGTTCCTAGATGGCTTTTGTTATATAGCATAAGTTTAGGGGAAGTTATCTTGAAGTGTGATAGTTATTTCCTACATTATATGTTAGTTGAGGATCAGCATTTGTTGATTTGTTAAGGTTATGGGATCCTTCAAACCCTCTTGATGATACGGTTGTGGGATCTATCATACCCTCTTATTTTTGTGATTTATTATGGTTATAGGAGCCATCAAACCCTATTATTATGATTTAGTATTATTATGGGATACTTTAAACCCTCTTGGTTGTGGGTCCATTATTTAAAACCATCTCTTGGTTGTGGGACCAATCTTCAAAACCCTCACTTATTATTGTAAGAGAGAAAGTATGCACCTAGAGAGATTGAGACCCAAAAGGTTGTTACAAGAGAGAAGCATCAGTAATTGATAAAGTTTAAAAATATTATGTGTATACACATTCTCCACACAAATCTCATCACATGTCACTCAAGTGCAACAGGGTATGGTGCTTTGAGAAAGAACATAGCAACACATAACATTGAAGCTAGATAAATTGTAGTATTTTAAAGCATAAAATAATTGAAAATAAAAAACTAAAATTGAAATAATTATAAACAAAAAAATGTATGTGTACTTTAACTTCCCTTTATCAATAGATGGTTGTCTATTGTGTTTGTAGTTTTAATTGTGGAGGGTGCCGAGACTGATTTGGAAAAACCCAACATTACAAAATTAAAGAGCAAAAATAGACAAATGCAGGGAAACCAAGATAACCAATGTAGTGTAGGTATCACATACTTATAAATTTAGGAATCTAGGTGAAAAATGCTAAGTTAGGACCAAATTACCAAGTTAAAAAACTTAGAGTAAATCCAGTAGCCAAAAAGCTAATGCTACTAACTGACCAAAAAACTCAAACAAGTAACCCTTAAGTAAGAAATACAAACCAAACAAGTCAAACCAAGGATACATGTCAAAAATGGGAATCAAACATCAATATAAAATTATTAACAATCCTTACATAAATAAATATGGGCTAGCAATGGTAAAACAAAATTTACGAGTGAGCAGTAACAATCCTTACTCAATCATCAATTAAGAAAGTGCATAAAAGGGGGAAACAACATTGGTGAGTGAGAAGTAACAATCCAACCTCACTCAAAAATGGAAAAAGTACATGAAAAATGTAAATGTAAAGTAATGGTGTAAATAAAGTAATCAAGAGTTTCTCAAGCATATTGTGTTTTTCTAAGGATAGATAAAACCAAAACAAAGTAGTGCTAGCATGTTTTTAAGATGTGAAGAAGAGGTAATATAGAAGAGTGAAAAAATATTTAGAATCAAACATGCATGTCAAGGGGGGAAATTAAATGGGTGGAAGGGAAAGTGAATGAAAAATCAAGGTAGAGAAAATCTTTATCAAAGTCAAGATACTTAAATTAGGTTTGTGAAAACAAGAGGACTTTTGACATTAAGGACTCTAAAGAACATTTCCTAGCCACATAAATCTTCGGTCATCAAATGAATTATGAATATCATCATATGAAGGATATATGCATGTAAAGTAAAATGGATCTACCTTCCCATAATGTGTTCCTCATTCCTTAGGACACTTTATAGATCTATCAATCTATTATTAAGATTGGGTACTTGTGTGAGAAAGTAGATAACACTAAAAGATTTTTTTATTCCCCTTTTCTAATCTACTGGCCTACCTCACCCTAATGGACCTCGAGTCTATCATGAAGCCAATGGTGGAGTTTGATATTAAATTAGAGAAAATATATGTGCTATGAATCACATATTTTAGTGTGATTAGACTTTTGAAATTATATGTTACATTTTGTATCATTTTATTTTGTTTAAATAATTTAGATTTTAAATTTTATGGATTTTATGATTCCTCCTCCATACAAATTTGGAAAAACCAACATGAGTGATAGAATTGATACACATGAATGAGCTTTAGACTTTGGTTAAAGGGATCTATGTATCCAAATATATGACTTATCTCATATGTTATCTCAAGTTTCAACCATATGTATTCTTAGTATGCAAAAAGAGATAAGGGAATAAAGGGATATCCAAAGTAGAATATTAAGATAGGATTACAATGAGATGTATTTTTTGCCAACTGATCATGTGGTAAATAAGGATTTCTAAGGGGAGAAAGGTTTGTATAACCAAGTGACAATAATAATTATAATTTTTTTTAAAGATAAGGTAACAAACAATCATTAAGAAAGATAAAGACATCCATGAAATAAATGAACTCATAAATATAAGTGTATAATCATGAAAAGAGAAAAAAGAAGCCATAAGAAAAGATGAAAGAAAATGAAACCATATACAACACATAATGCATAATATAAATATCCATGTTAAATAGATAAGTGAAATCATATTTGTCATATAGTCAAATGAAATAAGATATATAAAAGTGGATCACAAGTCTAATCCAAAATCATAATGAATAATAAAGTGAAAGAACACCATGTTGTGTTCACAAATACTGATAAATTTGTCAACAAATATTATCCATGACATTTTAAATATCTATATGAAGCTAGATCTTAATGGAATCCATAGTCTCAACTATCATCATAGAAATATTTGAAAAGACATCTCGATGAATCTACTCAATAGAAAATGTAGGCATAGCTAAAGGATCATGCTCATGAGAGCTCATGTGCGTAGAATACTCAAGGAGGGGAATTGATGCCAGAATAGGAATATTATCCATGAGATAAGAAGATGGCACCAATGGTGGATAAGGAACCCCATGTGGGGTAAAAACCATAGGTGAATAAGGAGGAACCTTATTATGTGCGAGACTTGTCAAAGGAGGAATACTAGGCATAAAACTTAGCATAAGGTGATCATGAACATGTTATTAGATAATATGATGATAATCATTATGATGGGTACCGCACTAGTTCCAAAGTCAATATACCTCCACATATTTAGGGATATATTGAGGTAACAAGTAGGGAAGAGGTATATCCTTGTCTTTGGGCTAGGGAAGGGTAGGATGCAATGTGTCAATATATTGCCAAAACATTTAATAATGGGTGGATGAATGATTATTTGTGCCATGAAAATAATAGATACACTTGTTAGTAGACTTTGGGGGTCTAATAATGGAAGAGGTAAAAGTAGAAGATGGTGAAGGATTATATAAATAGCAGTCTCTGGTCCAATGACTGGTAACTTTATGAATATCATAGTAAGGTTGATCGACCCATTGAGTGGGCATGGGATCAAGCTACATCAAAGGAAGAAGGCCATCATAAAATGATAGAGAGGATAATGTAGATACTAAGTTGGGATCATCTAAAGGTAAGTAAGAATTAGATACAAGATGAAGCTTAACTAAAGGAAGAAAAGGAGTAGGAACCAGACTAGGCTCAATTGAAGGTGAGGTAAGATGCACATAAGGCTAAAGAGCAATACCTATCATCTCTTGGGGAATAAAATTATAAGGATCCTATTATCTAATAAAATGATAAGGATTGGTCATAGAATGATCCATGAGTATGCTTCAAAGAGTTTTTGTTGAAATTGGAGGTGTACCATGTGATCATTCTATCACTACACTATAAAAAATAGGACGAATACTAGAATTAGGCATTATGAAAGAACACAATTAGATGAATGAGAAGACTAATATAAAAGTCACATCATGAATAAAATGTCCAATCTTGGTTAATAAAACATATATATAATCGATAGGAATCTGATAAGAGTGCATATTCAAAGATGGAGAAAGTTAGGTGATGAGATGAGGGGATAGATATGAAGTTTTGACCTTGAAACTGATCTCATCTAAACCATTATCATCATCAAAATAAAGGTTAGGTGGTATGTTAACAATGAGTTTGGTGTGACCATGATAACCTCAAGCAGAATTGACAAGATAATTGAAATGTTGAGATTTTCTAAATGGGATATTGGGTAAGGGTTCAAGGGATAGAATTTTAAAGACACCATGTTCTTGGAATTGTTCAAAATTCTAAGGGTTTGTGTCTCATTGAATCTTGTAAATAACACCATTATAGGGTAATTTGATGCATTTACATGTATATGAGGTGACAACCCTCATACAATGAGTCCAAGGTCTACCATCAAGATGTTATAATAAATGGTAAAGTTAAATATCATAACTTTTATATGAATGGTGATAGGAGGGACTATAATAAGAAGCTATACACAACCTAAAGGAGGCATTTTCATTCCATCATAAACTTCACATGTACTATGTGTGGTCTTGAGATTGCACTTGGAATATACAAGAATTTAAATCAATTTAAGCTAGGTAATATAAGTACCTGAACCCTCATCAATTGAATCACATTTAACTTGGATATCACTGATTTGGATGATAATAAATAGTGGAGGATTATCCACGTGAAGTAGAATCTCATCTAAAATCATAGAAGTGATAGTAAACAGAATGGAAAGAGAGGTGCCCATTGTTTCATAAACATGTATGGACATATCTTTGCATTTTTGTAGTATGTTATCCTTGAAATTAGATAAGGTAGCTTCATGCCCTACTAGTGGAAGAAGAGGGATGTTCATTTAAAATCATAATTACATCAAAAAATTGTCATGATAAGGGTAAGTTTCTATTAATTTAATAAAATGTATTTGAGATGAGAGATGATAAAGTTTAGCAATGGGTTACCATTCATCATAACCTATAGTGGTATTTCTAGATAGAGGGCATAATGTTGTAAGAGCTCCTAGGAAGGAGGATTAGAAGTGCACTCACACTTGTTTTGGTAAAATGTAGTTGGTTTAGTTTGAGGACAAATAGGTTGAATGTCTTTATATGGTGGGATAGTTAGTTTAGGTATTTCTTGTGATTGAGTTGAACAAATACTATTGGAAGATTGAGGAATGTTGTCGATGTGTGTAAATGTTGGAGGAATGGTAGAGATAGTATGAGAGGTATTATCTAGTTGAGATTTTGGAAGTGGTTATTGAAAAGATACAAGGTCCTTTTTTCCCAACTCCAGGAGATGAGATGGGGAAGAGTCTTGGATGACATGGAATATTTGGAAGGTTTGGTGTATGTGTGTTGGATTAGAATGAATAAAAATAACTACCCTTCACATTTTAGTCATATTTACCACATTTTATTCAATAGTGAGGTCTATGAGACTTTCAAAATTATTTATGGAAGGAGTAATATTTTCATCGTTAGCTTGATGATTAGGAAAAGGATCCTTGTATATATCAAGGTGAGCATTAGATTGTGTTAATATTGTTTTATGTTTTGTGAGCTTTAAAGGCTATGTCATATGCTTGTTGGCACTTACAAATTAGTGATTCATGATCAAAGTTTTGGCCAAGAAGAAAATCCATATAGATTATATAGTTGTCTACATGCCTCATGAAACTAACCCTAAATTTCATGAAACTAACAAAATTTGCTTGGATCATACCATGATTTCATAAGATGAGAGGGATCAAGATCTAATGGTAGAGGCCTTGAAAGACACTTTTAAATCTCATCTAAGGAAATCTTTTTGTGGAAATTAATGTTATTTGGTTGGGAAAATGTAGGATTAAGAGTGTTGTTTTTAGGGGAGCATGCTCCACAACATTTTTAAGAACAATGGTTTGAATGTTGTGAATAATGTCATAAGTATCAGTGATACCATCATTGGTGTCATGATGGTTTTTATTCTTAATGATCATGAGAGTGCCCATTGGGGGTTGTGATGGTTAAAATTGATGCATGAGAAAAGATTGGCACTCAACTTGGTTGAGGGCTTATTCTAAAGTTCTTAGAGAGAGAAAGAGTCTTGACTTGATATTGCAGCTAGGGGCAGAGAGAATTAGTGAATAGATGAAAGAGATTATTATCTTTCATGTCATTCCCACACTTATTGTACATGTTCTTCCATTGTTTGATGAAATATTGTGTTTTTTAAGTTTTAAGTTGCTTACAATTAGTGAAGTGAGCTAATGTATTCTTGAGGAGATCACTAGTTTGAAACTCTTATACTAGGGATTTAACTAGATCTTCCAAGCAAGTGGTAGAATGGAATTTTATTTGATTTTACCAATCTAAATGATCTCTATAGAGTGTTTTATCTAATATCTTGGTGGTAGAAAAGGTATTAAGTTTGACCCAATCTTTATAGAAATTACCAAATGTTTTTAAATGTAATGTGGGTTCAGTGGACCCATTATAACTAATGGTAGGTGTGATACCTCCTATGTTAATATTGGTAATTTGAGGTATAAGAGGTTCATCTTGGAGATTTTTTATCTTTTTATTAATTAGGGGTGCTTAAGGAATGAGGTTACCATGGGAATACCTAAAGCGGGGGCAGGGGCATTTGGATTTTGTGTTCCCCGTGAAACCTATTGGGGTTGATTTTGAAGGTTAATAATATGATTTTGCATCTACATCATTTGATTGGAGTTAATGATTTGAAAATAATTAATTTTATTGATTGTTTACAATAATATTTTATGATTTTGGGAAGTATTTTAACTAGTATACATAGCATGTGAAGCATTGCTATTAGTATTAGTGGCTTGGGTTACACTATAAATAGTGTCATGTGCAAAACTAGTGGCATGAGAAGCATTGGCAAGAAAATATGCATTAGTATCATAATTAAAATGTGTATCAAAATATGCACTAGTAACATGATTATCATTGGTACTAAATGATGTACTAGTGGCTTGATTGAGGAGGAGGGTCTCTAGAAAAGTCCCATTATATGTTGAACCTGCCATGTTAGTGGAGATACTTGGCATAGAGGTTTAAGAGATCATAGAAGAATAAGTCATGGTGTGGGAAGAAGTAAAAATATAAGGTAAAAGTTGACAATCAAATAAAGTGTCACCCCCAAATCTATAAGAGTATGTAGGGGAGGGTGAAAGATGTTCCTCTACTTGAGCACCTATCATCATATTATAGATATTTAAAGGGTTATTTCCTCTATGTTGAGTAAATTTATTAATTAACAAGAGCATTTCAAGTGTGTACTCTAATTCAGGGTCATCTTCTAAACATAATAGAGGATTATGAATTGATTATGGATGAGGAAGAGTCTCATAATTGGTAGTGCGAGTGGAAACATACACATTGCTTTCATCTAAAGTGGAAGCCACAACTTATTTTTGGGGAAACCTATTAGGATGGATAAGACTCATCATTTTTTTGAGATTTAACTTTGTATTATCCTTAAACAAGAAATGCATGATGATAAATAGGGACTAAAGAGGTGACGAAAAGAAAATTTAGGAAACAGGATATAAAATTGAACTAATCGACTATGCACTATTAAACATGGAATATAGAAGAAAATAAGAGAACATAGTTAGACAACTTGACTCTGCACTACTTAGACAAAGGACTGAACAAAAATATAAAGAGAAATATTTATTCATGTCAAATGTGTACTATTGAACAGGGAATATAGAAGAAAATAAGATAACATAGTTAGACAACTCAACTCTACATTGCTTAGACAAGGGACTAAACAAAAATATAAAGAGACAGAGTCAGTCATGTCAACTATGTACTATAGGTAGATAGGCTAAATGGTCTATAAGAGACTATGCCAAAAAAAACAATAATTTTCTAAAAATAGCGAATAGATTTTCAAGATAATTTACAAGTGAATGAATTTAAGAATACAAGCAAGTGGATCAATGTAATTGATCCAACTAGAACACATAACACAAACCTTACACTACTGTTGTTTAATCTAAGTTTTGAAATATAACATACAATTATTAAAGAGCAAACAACAACTTGAGAATAAAAACTAACTAATTGTTCATCCTTAAGTTTTATTAAGCTATAACAAAGATTAATTTTAATGTGATTAGAAAGTTAGTTGTAATGAGATAATAGAAATCAATCTAAGGCTAGTTTTAGAAAGTTTAGGCTAAAAGGGATTTGTAGTGGCGATGGTACTGGGTTGGTATTGGGGCCTATCCCCTCACTTCACAATCCCATAAAAATAAAGGTGTCAGGTGATTTTCCAATATATACCATCAATCACATGTTTATACTTGGCCAGAAAATGAAGTTGGCTTCACTCTTGGTGATGAAATCAAATTAGGTAGGCTTTGGAAAGACAATATTAATGGTTTTTTAGTGTTAAGTAATTTGGAAGTGAGTGCAAATGATAAAAATAGTGTGACTAAATCAATAATTAAAAAACCACCTATTAGTTTATGTTTGTTTTTCTAAGCATGCAAGCAACTAAAAATAAAAAGTAAATAAATAGGACTATAAATAAAGAACATAAATGACTAAGAAGGTAATAATGAACTTGGTATTTTTTAATATGTTTAATTGATTTTTTTATATTGAAAACATGCTAACAAATTTGACTCTATCGATTGTGTTTGTAAAACTTGTTAATAGATTCATCTATGTCAACTATGTTTGTGAAATCTGCTAACAGAGTCAACGGTGTCAACTATGTTTGTAAAACTTACTTACATATTTAGTTGTGTCGATTGTGTTTTTAAAATCTGATAACAAAGTTGGTTATGTTGATTGTGTTTGTAAAACCTATACTTGAAGAAGATCCACAAAAATAATAAATAGAGTTGACCTGATCGACTATGTGTGAAATATGCACAACAATTGTTAGATTTTATAAAAAAGTTCAATATAGTACTAAAGAAATAAAAATATATAAGATGATAATTAATGTATGTGTAAAATAAAATATACAAGGGTTTGATTCATATCAGGTTCAGTAGAGTATATACAAATAAAAATGTAACTAATATATTAATCAATCCTAACTTAGAGAGGATAAATCCTACTTACACTTCTGATTATTTATATTTGAAAAATTTGGGGTCATGACGAAGATGGATCAGATAGACCTAGCCAAGGGATATCTTACCACAATAACATCATTAGAGAGGGTTTAAAAGCCTCTAGTCAAGAAACACTATGCAATAACCTTAGCTAGGTCTTATGTTTTCATATTCATAAAGTATATGCAAAAAGAAAGTAAAATCTAATCTAATGCTCATCAAAACTTGTGACACAAAATGGGGGTAATAGACATAGAAAGTAAACATGCATAGGATAATCCTAAATAAGCTATGTGTGGGTAAAACCCTAATGCATGGAGAGAGGAATATAATCAAAATACATTAGTTATGCTATTTCTACCCACTAAAATAGAGGAGTAAAGTTAGAGATACTTACCTTGAATATGAATCCATCGAGACTCAATCTCTCCTTTGGCCAAAGGTACTTCAAAAGAGGTTGTTGTGGTTTGTAAGGATCACTAAGAAAGGTCAGAGCATCTAATACATTTCCACAAGATAAAATTCTTCTCCAAGTATAAACTCTAAGCTATCACTCCCCAATTAGAATGGTGAAAGATCATATTGTAAAGAAACACAAATGACTAATTAACTAACTATATCTCTAAGAAATATCAAAATGAATGTGTATATATAGTTGAATCTAACCCTAAACCTTTATAAAAGTTTAGATGATGGGAGCTGCCCAATCGACTATGTATTGTTAATTGATAAAAACAAGTTAGCTCTCAATATAGATAGGCCAAAATGGACCTAGACTTGTAAGGTTATTTTATCAATTTCAATATAGGGTTGATGGGGTTGACAGTGTAATACAAACCATCAAAATGGATTTTAACCTTAGGATGGAGTTAACCAAGGAAATGAATACTTGGAGGAGTGTGCAAGAGAGAATGTAAGCCTTTGGGAAGTGTGTATAATAAGGTTGTGTTAATAATAATTAGTAGTTGTTGATTTTTAAGAAATATGAACATCACCATAGATATGCCTATTAATCTTATTCCTATTTTTAGTTATGCACTGTATGGATCTCATGATTTTCATTATGTTTTTTTTCTTTCATTGTGTTTTATTTTTTTCAAATGATTATCTTTTTTAATTTCATTCTCATACTTATATCTTTAATATCAATTAATACTATCAAATATTATTCTTAATGTAACATTACTATATTATGTTGAAGTAATCAATCCTACAGTCACATAATTCACAACGTTGTTCTCATTTTAATATTTTCCACCTTGCAAATAACAATTTACTACACATTTAAATAACTTGATACATAAAAAATACTCTTTTGACACATTAAATGATAACACACCTTCACTAAGTTGTTATAAGTTTTTTTTTTTCTTTTTGTCTAATCACACTTCAACATGTCTCACCATCTCATTCATTAGTAGTATGGAGTGTGAAGACTCATTTTTTACCTCTTCACATTACTATATACACTCCATAGATTCTTGATTTATTAAATTTGCCTTGACTTATTCATACCTCTACATAAATCGAACTAAAACAAATGTTTCTCTTAAAAAATATTAAATCACGTCACATTTATAAACTTCTAAAAAATAATAATAATAAGTTTTACCATTTTATAACCTTATTAATTAAATATTATTACCACATTTTATATGTATTACACATACTCAATTAAATGTAATTCATCTAATTCCCTTAATTCGATAATGTAAGGGTTATCCCATCTGAACATGTAACCTACCATTGAGTTATACATAGTCAATATTAAAGTGTGTATATGAATCACCCACTTTATTTGTTCTATACTTAGCACTATTTTTGGTATGGGAAACCAACATCAGCATTTGATTTGTCACCATTATTGGGCTAGTCAAGAGTTTCATTCTTTCCCATCTCTGACTCGTAGAGCTCTCATTACAGAGAAGAGATAGAAACATGTCAATACCATCTATAATATCTATTGATTAAAAAAGAAATTAAACAAAAAACACAATTACATGAAGTTGGTTATTTATTAACAAACCATGTTCCAGGGCATTTTTTCTTTCAATGCCATTAAAGTGAGGAAACCAAACCACCAGAGCTTGGTTTAAAACCATGGTCTTTTATGATACTTCTGCATAGATAAGAGAGACACATTGAATACTAGAAAATTATGTGCAAGACCAACATTTTTAAATGTCACCCCCAAATCTATAAGAGTATGAAGGGGAGGGTGAAATATGTTCTTCTACTTGAGCACCTATCATCATATTATAGATTGTTAAAGGGTTATTTCCTCTATGTTGAGTAAATTTGTTAATTAATAAGAGCATTTTAGGTGTGTACTCTAATTCAGGGTCATCTTCTAAACGTAATAGAGGATTATGAATTGATGATGGATGAGGAAGAGTCTCATAATTGGTAGTGTAAGTGGAAACATACACATTGCTTTCATCTAAAGTGGAAGCCACAACTTATTTTTGGGGAAACCTATTAGGATGGCTAAGACTCATCATTTTTGTTGGATTTAAATTTGTATTATCCTTAAACAAGAAATTCATGATGAGAAAGAGGGACTAAAGAGGTGATGAAAAGAAAATCTAGGAAACATGATATAAAATCAAACTAATCGACTATGTACTATTGATCATGGAATATAGAAGAAAATAAGAGAACATAGTTAGACAACTTGCCTCTACACTACTTAGACAAGGGAATAAACAAAAATATAAAGAGACATAGTTGGTCATGTCAATTGTGTACTATTGAATAGGGAATAGAGAATAAAATAAGATAACACAGTTAGACAACTCGACTCTGCATTACTTAGACAAGGGAATAAACAAAAATATAAAGAGACATAGTCGATCATGTCAACTATGTACTATATGTAGATAGGCTGAATGGTCTATAAGAGACTATGCTGATAAAAACAACAATTTTCTGAAAATAGGGAATATATTTTCAAGATAATGTCTAAGTGAATAAATTTAAGCATACAAGCAAGTGGATCAATGTAATTGATCCAATTGGAACACATAACACAAACCTTACACTAATGTTCGTTAATCTAAGTTTTGTAATATAACATACAATGATTAAAGAGCAAGCAACAACTTGAGAATAAAAACTAACTAATTATTCATCCTTAAGTTTAATTAAGCTATAACAAAGATTAATTTTAATGTGATTAGAAAGTTAGTTGTAATGAGATACTAGAAATCAATCTAAGGTTAGTTTCAGAAAGTTTAGGCCGAAAGGGATTTGTATTGGTGCTAGTATTGGGTTGGTATTAGGGCCTATTCCTTCACTTCACAATCCCATAAAAATAAAGGTGTCATGTGATTTTATAATATATACCATCAATCACATGTTTATACTTGGCCAGATAAACAAGCCGGCTTCACTCTTGGTGATGAAATCAAATTAGGTAGGCTTTAGAAAGACAATATTAATGGTTTTTTAGTGTTAAGTGATTTGGAATTGTGTTCAAATGATAAAAATAGTGTGACTAAACCAATAAATTGAAAAACCACCTATTAATTTATGTTTGTTATTCTAAGCATGCAAGTAACTAAAAATAAAAAGTGATTAAATAGAACTATAAATAAAGAACATAAATGACTAAGAAGGTAATAATGAACTTGGTAATTTTGAATATGCTTAATTGATTTTTTTATATTGAAAACATGCTAATAGAGTCGACTCTATCTATTTTGTTTGTAAAACCTATTACTAGAGTCATCTATGTCAACTGTGTTTGTGAAGTCTAATAACAGAGTCAATGATGTCGACTATGTTTGTAAAACCTACTTACATATTTAGTTATGTGGATTGTGTGTTTAAATTTTGATAACAAATTTGGCTATGTTGATTGTGTTTGTAAAGCCTATATTAGAAGAAGATCCATAAAAAGAAGAAATAGAGTTGAACCGATCAACTATGTGTTAAATATGCACGCTAAATGTTATAATGTATAAATAAGTTCAATATAGTACTATAGAAATAAAAATATATAAGATGATAATTAATGTATGTGTAAAATAAAATATACAAGGGTTTGATTCATATCAGGTTCAGTAGAGTATATACAAATAAAAATGCAACTAATATATTAATCAATCCTAGCTTAGAGAGGATAAATCCCGCTTAGACTTCTGATTGTTTATACATGAAAAATTTGGGGTCATGACCAAGATGGATCATATAGACCTAGCCAAGGGATCTCTTACCACAATAACATCATTAGAGAGGGTTTAAAAGCCTCTAGTCAAGAAACACTATGCAATAACCTTAGCTAGGTCTTATGTTTTCATATTCACAAAGTATATGCAAAAAGAAAGTAAAATCTAATCTAATGCTCATCAAAACTTGTGACACAAAATGGGGGTAATAGACATAAAAATTAAACATGCATAGGAGAATCCTAATTAAGCTATGTATAGGTAAAACCCTAATGCATGGAGAGAGAAATATAATCAAAATGCATTAGTTATGCTACTTCTACCTACTAAAATAGAGGAGTAAAGTTAGAGACACTTACCTTGAATATGAATCCATTGAGACTCAATCTCTCATTTGGCCAAAGGCGCGTCACAAGAGGTTGTTGTGGTTTGTAAGGATCACTAAGAAAGGTCAGAGCATTTAATACATTTTCACAAGATAAGATTCTTCTACAAGTATAAACTCTAAGCTATAACTCCTCAATTAGAGTGGCGGAAGAGCAGATTGTAAATAAACACAAATGACTAATTAACTCCTTATATCTCTAAGAAATATCAAAATTAATGTGTATATATAGTTGAATCTAACCCTAAACCTTTATAAAAGTTTAGATGATGGGAGCTGCCTAGTCGACTCTGTATTGTTAATTGATAAAAACAAGTTAGCTCTCAATATAGATAGGCCAAAATGGACCTAGACCTATAATGTGCTTTTATCAATTTGAATATGGGGTCGATGGGGCCGACAATGTAATGCAAACCATCAAAATGGATTTTAAGCTTAGGAAGGAGCTAAACAAAGCAATGAATACTTGGAGGAGTGTGCAAGAGAGAATGTAAGCCTTTGGGAAGTGTGTATAATAAGGTTGTGTTAATAATAATTAGTAGTTATTGATTTTTAAGAAATACGAACATCATCATACATATGCCTATTAATCTTATTCCTATTTTTAGTTATGCATTGTTTGGATCTCATGATTTCATTATGTTTTTTTTCTTTCATTGTGTTTTCTTTTTTTCAAATGATCAGTTTTTAAATTTCATTCTCATACTTATATCTTTAATATCAATTAATACTATCAAATAATATTCCTAATTTAACATTATTATATTATGTTAACATAATCAATCCTACAATCACATAATTCACAACATTGTTCACATTTTAATATTTTCCACCTTGCAAATAACAATTTACTGCACATTTAAATAACTTGCTACTTAAAAAATCCTCTTTTGTCACATTAAATGATAACACACTTTCACTAATTTGTTATATGTTTTTTTTCCTTTTTGTCTAATCACACTTCAACATGTCTCACCATCTCATTCATTAGTAGTATGGAGCATGTAAACTCAATTTTTACCTCTTCACATTACTATATACACTCCATAGATTCTTGATTTATTAAATTTGCCTTGACTTCTTCATACTTCTACATAAATTGAACTAAAACAAATGTTGCTCTTAAAAAATATTAAATCACATCACATTTATATATTTCTAAAAAAAATAGATAATAAGTTTTACCATTTTATAACCTTATTAATTAAAGATTATTACCACATTTTATATGTATTACACATACTCAATTAAATGTAATTCATCTAATTCCCTTAATTCGACAATCTAAGGGTTATCCCCATCCGAACATGTAACCTGCCACTGAGTTACGCATAGTCAATATTAAAGTGTGTATATGAATCACCCACTTTATTTGTTCTATACTTAGCATTATTTTTGGTATGGGCAAACAACATCAGCGTTTGAGCTGTCACCATTATTGGGCTAGTCAGGAGTTTCCTTCTTTCCCATCTCTGACTCGTAGAGCTCTCATTACAGAGAGGAGTTAGAAACATGTCAATACCATCTATAATATCCGTCGATTAAAAAAGAAACTCAGAAAAAAAACACAATTATATGAAGTTGATTATTTATTAACAAACCGTGTTCCAGGGCATTTTTGCTTTCAATGCCATTGAAGTGAGGAAACCAGACCACCAGAGCTTGGTTTAAAACCATTGTCTTTTCTGTTACTTCTGCATAGATAAGAGAGACACTGAATACTAGAAAAGTATGTACAAGACCAACATGTTTAAGCATACACTATGATTTCGAAGACATTCCAAGGAAAAAAATCACGTCGTGAATACTGTTCACCAATTTGGTAGTTATTGATGAACATATTTGGTTAGAATTCATTTTTTATGAAAAAATCATTACACTAAAAATCAAAACCGTTTTAAATCATTACACACAAAATTTTATATATTCTATTCTAAACCAATCTTGAACCATTATAAACAAAAATTACTATACAGTATTTTAAACGATGTCTATTCATATGGGCCATATTAGGTGAATCCCTTTTTCACCATCGCACCAAACTCTCTATAAACTCTCAGTAAAAGCATCCAAACTGGACGAAAGGGAAAAGCCATAGAAGTGGCTTACAGCCTCAACAACACGAATAGTTTTATGGTATTCTCATTTCCAATTACTGAATTAATTAAAATTCTAACTCGAATCATACCAAATTCATGCCCAAAGTACCCTCATTCATTCCAATCAGGTGGTGAAATAGTACAAGCTTATAAACCCACACTAAGCGGGTTTACAAACGACACTAGGAAAATGTGTGGAAGCTAAATTTATACTTTGATATCAAAGAAAAAATAACGAACGAAATTTTTGTTTAATAATGCCAGTTCCAAATATTTATTTCTCCCCCTTTATTGCATATAAAATGCAAACCACATAATCAGGGTGTATCAATTGTTTGATAAACCATTTGTTATTATACTCGTATATTTGTATTTTTTCTATTAAAAATAGAATAAATTAGTATCAACTTATGAGCAATTTACTATTCAATGCTACTACTTCATACATTCTCCAATTCACTCCTACATTCCTCCTCCATGTATTGATGTAAATTCTTTAACTTGGTAATCTTTTTTATGAATTTTTGTATACTATTAATATTAATTTCTAGCGTATATTGGGATATATGTGGACAATTTATGGATAACATAAAATTTTAATTAGTTATATGATAATTTCTATATCTTCATATTCATATCAATGGAAACTTATGAATGTTTTATCTTATTTTTTATAAAATAAAAATAAATTTTATTTAATGATAAATATAAACTCAAAGATTATCAAATTACTAAAGATGCATAATAATGAACAATTCATGTTTTAAAAAAAATACTAAATATAAAATTTTATTATTTTTGGAAAGTATTAACACATATTTATATTGATTATTTCAGATATTAGATAGTGAAAATTAATGGAAGATGTGAATGTGTAGGTTTATGTACATATACAAGATCAGAAATAGAATTTGGAGAGGCCTACTATAAGTCAACATTAGCATAGTGCACTCTTGTTCGTGGACCACATACTCATCTAATTGATTGCAACATATGATAGACAAGTAAAGACTGAGAAAACAAAATTATAAAAATGACAGATCATTGGTCAAAGAAAAGATATTTCTAGACACGACCGAACTAGATGGTAGCACAAAGCATTCCATTCCATTAATTGCTAATTTGTCTCGGTTGATTGTGCATTAAAAATAATCATTGTACCTATAAATTTTGAGTAATCTGAGATATCTCAACTATGGTTTTATGATGAATAAATTGTTGTTTGTCTTCTCTTGTCTTTAAAAACCTTATGACACTTTGATGGATTGAAAACTAACAAGAAAAGGAGGGGAATGTGATGGGCTAAGATAACCTCAACAATTACCTATGTATCTAATTCTCCAAAGATAGAAATCAAGCCCACATAATTCTTTCAACTAGAGAGAATGTGCAGTTTTCTCCTTTGACTATATGTATGCAGCTACAAAAAGACTTTGATATTTGAAATTATAACACTTGACTTGATTTAAAGGGCTCTTGACTTGTTATATGGTTGGTCCTTATTAGTGATATTGAATTTGAAAATAAAATGGTATATTTTCTCAATTTGAAAAAGCATAAAAGCTTAATCCCAGTGAATAAAAAGTGGAGAAAATGAGTGACTCTTTATGTTGTATTGTAGACTAATCTTTTGAAAAATTCCTTTAGATGACCATGCTAAACGTATGATAAGACTCAAAAGGATTTTTTTCTTTTTTAATTTTGAAAATTAGATGTTATTTGGCATGAGAGGTAGTTGGCTTAGGTGGATAGGAATGTGTTATGTGCTTATCCACTTAGTGTATATTTTTTCAAAAATATCATAGAAAGTTGTCCTTTGTTAGACACAATCAGAAGTTAATTTTAGACAGCTTGAGCATTTATCATTGAGAGTTATATGTATTAGTAACAACAAAAAAAGGGTTGAACCCACATAGAAATAAAATATAGAATAATGGTGAATAAGATTCATGTATTTGTGTATAAGTCATGTACTTTAGAATATGTCAAAAATTAGTATTGTTAAATACATGTAACCAAATTTATGTGTCCAAACTTAGCCGCAATTTATTCTAGTAATGTTTAATATGAAAATTTTAGAGCTTGTGTTAAAAACTTAAAAAAAATCTAAATCTCTAATGTAGTCTTACATAACCTTTGATAGAGCAACGAAAGGAAACAAATAATGTGATTTACCTCACTTACCAAATGAAGATTTCTCTTTTTTTGGATAGATGTTGTCTTGATTCTTTTGAAATGTGGTTGCTAAAATGAAACTTCTTTGTAATTTTCATTATCATTTTGATATTGTGATGATTTGATTTGATTGGATTGACCTCAAGTGGATGCAAGAGTATAACTATTATGATCACACATAAATTCATGATGATCCTTGAGGATGAGATGGAATTACTAATTTATAGATTATTGGAGATAAAGATGAATGGTCGGATTCAATCTAGATTTTATTAATATTTTTGAATTTGGATGGTGAATATTTCATCTAGGTAGAAATGCATTCAATAGATTGAATGGGAATTTGTGAATTAAATGAAGTTGCCAAATTATTAATGAGTTTTTTTTATAAGATGTTTAATGAATTTTAATTTATTTAGTGTGTTTGTTAGGAAGTGTGCATGAATGCATGATGCAAAAAAAATAGGTCAACCTTTTGGAGCCATAACTTTTGATCTGTAACTCCGTTTGAGCTCTTCTTCATGTCAAAATGACCATATCAAAAAGTTCAATTCTATCATAAGCTTATTTATCTATTTAGGTTTTATTTTGATTTTTTGGAGGTCAAATTTGATCATCTGAGGGTCCTAAATTAATTTTTAATAATTTTTTCAGGAATTTTCTATTTTTAGGACCAAAAGTCAACTTCAATTGAATTTCATCCCATAGGCTAATTTTAGTATTTAGGATATTTCAAAAAAAATTATAGCCACACATGCTTGCATGTGAAACTTATATAAATAATAGCTGTTAAAAATGGATGTTTTTTTTAGATTTTAATTTTTTTTTAATTTAGTATGTAGACTCTAATTTTTGAGTTTAGGCTTATTTAATCATGGCTTATTTTTTTTATTATTTAAAAAAATTAATATGAATCAATTTTGATTATTGTTTCAATATCTTGACTTATTAGCAATTTTCTTGTTCTTATTAGTTTTTGGGTTCATTATATGGTATCAAAGCAAGTTCAAATCTTGGAGGAGTAAAGAATGGTGAGAGGATGAGGAGGTGTTGTATAGATGAACTAAACTATACAAGAGTTGTAGAGGCAAGTTCAATAATTAACATAGGTTATCACCAATCAGCAAAGAAGACAAGGTGATGATGAGGAAGACACAGATCATGATGAAAAAATTTAGCAAGAAAAAGAACAACAAGAGCAACCAACATCGATTAAAAAGATGATGGTTCAATATTTAGAAGGAAGAAATAAAGGAATCAAGGTTGATGTTCTAGATTATAGAGGTAGTTTAAAACAAAAGGAGTTGATAAATTAGATGAATAGCATGGAGAAGTTCTTCGACTAGAAGACTATGAGAGAAGACAAGAAGGTAAAATTTTCATGCATGAAATTGAAAGGTCATGCAATAATTTTGTGGGATAACCTGAAAAAAGAGAGATAGAGAAAAGGTAAAGAAAAGATTAATTCATGGAAAAATATG
The DNA here is from genome assembly GCA_037957365.1 of Torreya grandis. Taxonomy (NCBI): domain Eukaryota; kingdom Viridiplantae; phylum Streptophyta; class Pinopsida; order Cupressales; family Taxaceae; genus Torreya; species Torreya grandis. The sequence continues at coordinate 214,578 of JARHVA010000469.1, read as the reverse complement.
GAGAAGCTAAGGGAGAAATTTCTTCCTGTGGTTTACGCACAAACTCTATATATAAGATTTCAAAATTCAAGGTAAAAAGATCTTAGTATATAAGAGTATACAGATAAATTTTACAAGTTTTTCATATGATTGGAACATGATGAAATAGAAGAGTAGATGGTCGTAAGGTATGTAAATAGTTTGAAATTTTTTATTCATGATGAATTAAGCATGCATAGAATAATTAACATGGAGGAGGCTTATCAATATACTTTGAAAGCAGAAGAAAAAAAATAGATAGAATTTTATAAGGACATCTACTAGTCCACGAAGAGGTAGAATAGCACTAGATGAGGCTTTAATGCCAATAAAGGTGAATCATCATGTGGTGCAGAAAGGCAAGATGATAATATGCAAGGGTTTCAATACCCAAAAAGAGGAAGAGAATTTCAGAGAGGATGAGGTTACATTGTTTCTAGATGATGGTTTCCAACTCAACGTAGATCTTATGTCTATTATAGATGTGAAGAAGAATGGTATAGAGCATTTGAGTGTCTAAACTATCAAGATCAAGAAAAAAGGAAAGAAGATTGCCCAAAAGTAAATTTAGTTGAGGATGAAATAGAAGAGAAAAATATTGAAGTTGCACTAGCTAATGTTGGAGAGAATCTCATGATGAAAAGAACCATGATCTCTCTAAAGAAGGATCAAGTGAAGAATAAAGAAGGTGGTGATGCATGGTTGTGATCAAATAATTTTTTAACAAGATGTACTTCAATTGAAAAGGTATGAAAAGTAATTATAGATGGTGGTAGTTATGAAAATATGGTTTCTAAAGAAATGATTGAGAAACTAAATCTACAATGTGAAAATCATCCTAACCCTTATCAAATTTCATGGTTTAAAAAAGATAATGAGGTTATAGTAGATAAAAGGTGATTAATCAAGTTTTCTATATGAAAAACTTATAATGATGAAATATGGTGTGATGTTATTATGATGGATGCATGTCATGTGTTACTGTGCCAATTTGACAGAAAAATAGTTTATGATGAAGCAAAGAACACATACAGTTTTTGGAAAGGTGGTACAAAGGTAGTTTTATTACCTCTTAAAGAGGAAGAGAAGATAGAAATCATGCTCTCTTCTAAATAATTTATCCAATATATGAAGGTAGAAGATTGATGTTATGCATTAGTAGCAAAGAATGAAGAAATAAAATTGGTGCTAATACCAATAGAAGCAACAAGAGTGTTGAAATAATATGTAGATATTATGCCTGATGAGTTATCAGATAGTTTACCACCGAAGAGAGATATTCAGCATCACATTGATTTGATTCTAAGATCAGCTCTACCCAATCAAGCAGCTTATAGGATGAGTCCAACAAAACATATAGAATTAAATAAATCAATTACTGAATTGCTAAGGAAGAAGATGATAAGGGAGAGTATGAGTCCATGTGCAACACTAGCTTTTCTAACTCCAAAGAAATATAGAGGATGGAGAATGTGTGTGGATGGTAGAGAAATTAATAAAATTACAATAAAGAATAGGTTTTTTATACCTCATTTAGATGATATGATGGATGTGCTTGCAGGAGCAAAATATTTTACCAAGATTGATCTAACGAGTGGTTATTATCATATTTGAATTCATGACGGAGATGAGTGAAAAATTATATTCAAGAGTAAGGATGGCTTACATGAGTCGATGGTGATGTCATTTGGATTATCTAATGCACCTAGCACATTTATGAGGGTGATGAATATAGTGATATAAGAATATATTGGTAAGTTTGTGGTTATTTATTTTGATATTCAATAAGACTAAAGAAGAACACTTATGACATTTGAAAATGGTAACGGATTTGTTAAGAAAAAAGAAGCTGTATGCAAATTTAAAGAAGTTCAATTTTATGTAGAATAATTTGGTATTTTTAAGATTTGCAGTTTTAACAGATGGTGTGAAAATGGATGAAAAAAAGATAAAGGCAATTGTTGAGTGGCATATTCCAAAAAGCATTACAGAGGTAAGAATTTTCCATTGTTTAGCAACTTTTTATAGAAAATTTATTAAAACTTCTAGTAGTATTATGGCAAAAATAATAGATTACACGAGAGGGAAGAAATTTGCATGGACTAGAGCAGCCACATAAAATTTCAAAATTTTAAAGAAGAAGATCACATAAAGGCCAATTTTAGCATTATCATATTTTAACAAAGTGTTTGAGATTGATTATGATGATTCATTTGTGTGAATTGGTACTATGTTGAGTCAAGAAGGAAAGTTAATAGCATATTTCAATGATAACTTGAATAAGGTAAGAAAAAAGTATTCTACTTATGATGTTGAACTTTATGCAATTGGACAAGCATTAAGACATTGAAAGTATTACTTGATGCCTGAAAAAATTATATTTATAGATCACGAGGCTTTGAAGTATGTGAATACATATAAAAAATTTGAATAGTAGGCATGCAAAGTGGGTTTCTTTCTTACAGGGGTATACTTTTGTGTTGAAACATAAATCAAAAAAATAAAATCAAGTAGTTGATGCATTGAGTAGGAGGGTAGCATTATTAACTACTATGGTGAGTGAAGTAGTTTGATTTGATGCTATTAAAGAATTATATGATACTGATCCATATTTTAGCAAGGTAGTTGAGTAGTGCAAGAATCCATTAACAAGTGGGATAGATGTTATTCATGATGAGTATCTTATAAATAAGGTTATCTTTTCAAAGAGAAATAATTATACATTCCAGTTGGGTCTCTACAAGATAATATAGTAGGAGAATTACATAGTGGTAGTTTGGATGGACACTTTGGTAAGATGAAGACAATTGCTTTGGTGGAGAAAAAATATTTTTGGCTAAAGATGAAGAGAGATGTGACAAGGTATGTTTCAAGGTGAAAAATATGGCATGTGGCTAAAGGATATGCACAAAATACTAGACTATACATGTCATTACTGGTTCCAAGAGGACCATGGATAGATTTGAGAATGGATTATGTGTTGGGAATACCAAACACATAAAGAGGTAACAATTCAATTTTGTTAGTGTAGATATATTTTTAAAAATGGTTTATTTCATTACATGTAAGAAAACCAATGATGCCACTAGAGTTACAAAATTATTTTTTATGGATATTGTGAGATTGCATGGTGTTCTAAAAATTATTACTTCAGATAGGGACATGAAATTTTTAAATCATTTTTAGAGACTTTGTGGAAGAAGATGGGTACTAAAATATAATTTAGTAGTGCATATCACCCACAAACAGATGGACAAACAAAATTTGTGAATAAAAGCTTGAAAATTTTATTGAGATGCATAGTGGGAGAGAAGCCAAAGCAATGGGGCTTGGCTTTACGACAAGATAAGTTTACATATAATAGTTCAATGAATAGGTCAACAGAAAAGTCACCTTTTCAAATTGTTTATGGGAGAAATTCTATGGGTATCTTAGATTTTGTACAATTACCAATTGCAAGTTGAATTAGTGATGATTCAAAAGCATTTGTAGAGTATATGCAGGAGTTGCAAGAAGTAAGAAGTAAATTATAGAAAAGTAATGAGAAATATAAAGCAATAGTAGATGTTAGAAGAAGATCCAAGGTATTTAAAAGAGATTGATGATGGTTTTCTTAAGAAAAGAGAGATTTATAAAAGGCACATATAATAAATTAAAGTCCAAGAAAATTGGGCCATGAAGATTTGTGAAGAAAATTAGTGTAATGCATATGAGGTGAGTTTACTATAGAATTTTGATATATTTTCAATATTTAATGTTTCATATTTATATGAATTTCATAAAAAAGATGGTGAATATGATGACGTTGATGAAGATGAAGAAGTAGATTAGGAGCAACAAATTTCAAAGAAGAAGAAAGAAAAAATAGTGTAAATTTTGGATATGAAGACAGTGAGCACAAGGCAAGAGAATTATAACAGGTATTTGGTGCAATAAGAAGGATTGCAGTAAGAAGAGAACACTTGGATTATAGAATGGGTACTAAAGAATATTGATAAAGATAAATGATAGCAGTATAATCAGGCTAACTCGCAGGAACTGAGTTGCTTTCAACCAAAAGAGAATGATGCAAAAAAAATAGGCCAACCTTCTGGAGGCCATAACTTTTGACCTGTAATTCCATTTGAGATCTTCCACATGCCAAGCTGACCATATCAAAAATTTCAATTCTAACCTAAGCTACTCTATCTACTTAGATTTGATTTTAATATTTTTTGGAGGCCTAATGTGATCATCTAAGGGTCCAAAATTAACATTTAATGATTTTTTTAAGATTTTTTATTTTTAAAAATTATATAGTTTTAGAACTAAAAGTCAACTTTAGTTGAATTTCATCTCATAGGCCAGTTTTAGTATTTAGGTTATTTCAAAAAAAAATTAGATCCATGCATGCTTACATGTAAAACTTATTATAAATAGCAGTTGCTAAAAATAGACATTTTTTTTACATTTTAGTTTTTATCAAATTTTGCATGTAGACTCTAATTTATGAGTTTAGGATTATTTAAGCATGGTTTGGGTTTGTAATTATTTCAATCAATCAATCAATGTGAATCAATTCTGAGTATTATTTCAAGATTTTGGCCTATTGATAATTTTCTTGTTCTTATTAGTTTTTGGATTCATTAATGCATTAAATGAGGTTGTTTAAAGGTTGAATGCCTTAAATAAGTTTGAACAGGTTTGATGAGGAGGTTAAATTAATTAAATGAGGTTGGTTGAATGGGATGATGAGGTGGCTTGACTTATTTTATTTTATTTTTATTTGTTTATTTAGAATTATGTGTACATGGCTTAATTAGTGATTAATTAACATAATTAATCTAAAGGGTAATTTTAATGGGACTATTTGGAATAACATAGGGGTCACATCATAATAATTTGAATTTTTTTAATAATGAACAGGTTAGTAATGATACATAGTGAATGATGAATGTCAACAATAGTAAATTAGTAATGACATTAAGGTGACATAATTTAAGTGTCTACATATACCCTTATTTGAAAGAACATTACGACTAAAAGAAGAAATGAATTTTTAAAGAATGAATAAAAGTAGGAGGATGGGTGAAAAATAGTCCCAAGAGGCATGATTGGTTAATTGGATAAATAGATAGAAAGATGCCCCTTCAGGAGGATGTGTGAGGAGAAAAGATGCAGATGAACTCTTGAAATAAGAGAAATGATTCACATGGAATTTAAATATGATTAAAATAAGGGCTATGTGTGTATTTGATGAATGGATATAGATAATATTTTTGGATTCATGGATAGATGGGATTAATGTACTAAATTTATGGCTTGCATGATTTGATTTGTTTATACTTTCCACAAGAAACTATATATGGGAGGGGTTGGATAAGGAAGGATTCAACCTGATGGTTTTGATTTGATTGAGTTTGTGAATGTGCAAGCATAAAACAAAGAGTTAGGTGATTTCATATTGTGATGATATGATGAAAAACTCTTATGAAGATGAAAGTATGTTTACCAATTCTTGAAATGAGATTAGTGGTGAATGCTTTATGGAATTAAGGTGTTAACGTTTATATAACTTAACTTGCTACTTAAAAAACAATCTTCTACCACATCAAATGATATATTTCTCACACACCACCATTAAATTGATATATGGTTTTTTCCCTTTACATTTAATCACACTTCATCATGTCAAACCATCTCATTGATTACTAGTATCAAACTATGCATGCTTCTTCCCCCTCTTTATATTACCATATGCATTCTATAGATTTTTGATTTATTAAATTTTCTATGCCTTTTTCATGCTTCTACATAAATTAAATTAAAGTAAATGTTACCCTTACAAAATATTATATCACATTACAATTATAAATTTTCATATAAAAATACATATTCGACAAAATTTACCATTTATAACATTACTAATTACACATTATTACCGCATTTTATATATATTATGCATGCTTAATTAAATGTGATTCATTTATTATAATTACACTTTCTATGCGTAACCTTGAGTTACGCATAGTCAATATTAAAGTGTATATATGAATCGCACACTTTATTTGTTATGTAGTTAGCATTAGTTTTGTATACAAACAAACAATTAATTATTATTATTGAGCTAATGTTTTATGTTTCTGGAAAATAAATCTGTGTATACATACAAACAAATTATTTATTTATTTATTTTAATTTATTTTTTAAAATTTAAAAATATAAAATATTAATGTATGAATTTTAAAAGGATAAGTCTTTTGATTATTGAATTAATTGAAAATTTTCCAAAGTATTTTTGCTTTCAATGTAATTGAAGTGAGGAAACCAAACCACCACAGCTTGGGTTAATAGCATTGCCGTTGCTGTTATTTCTATGAGATACACTGAACACATCGAAATGTATGTACATGACCAACATTTTTAAGCATACACTGTGCAGAACGGACAACAATCAGATTTCGAAGGCACTCCATGCAAAAAAAAATCACATCGTAAATAGCGTTCACCAATTTGGCAGTTACAGACTTTGTTGATGAACATACTTGGTTATTATTCAATTTTAATAAATAAGTACAACTTTTATTTTATAACTGAATAGAGAACCTCAACCTACATCTACAATGCAAAACAAGTCATAAAAATTTGATTGATCGAAACAAATGAAAAGGAGGTCCAAAAAAAATAAGCGATAACAAATAAAATATCAGATTTCAGATGTGAAAATTATCTTGATCGTACAGACAATTTCATCCAGTGAAGAAAATATCTGGTTACAAAAGAATCATAGCAAACTCTCTTATACAATAAGTTATGAAAATTGTGCCACAACTAAAACTGTTATTCGCAGGGCAATGATTGTTGTGGACAATTTCATCCGATCATGAAAGTTAGAAATGATTTTATTTCTAATACCAAAACCCCTTTAAAATCATTACACCTAAAATCAAACCCGTTTTAAAATCATTATAAACAGAATTTTATATAATCTATTCTAAACCAATCTTGAACCATTATAAACAAAATTTACCATACAGTATTTTAAACATTGTTTATTCATTGGCAATCCCTCTTTTTTTTTTTCTTTTCATTCATTACACCAAACTCTTTATAAACACTGTAAAAACATCCAAACTGCCATGCAACATGAATGAGAAAAGCCATAGAAGTGGTATTCTCATTTCAAATTACTAAATTAATTAAAATGCTAACTCGAATCAGATCAAATTCATACTGAAAGTGCCGTCATTCACTCCAATCAGGTTATGAAATAGGACAAGCTTATAAACCCACAAGTACACTACGAAAATGTGTGGAATCTAAATATAAATACTTTGATATAACGAATTAAATTTATATTTAATAATGCTAGTTCCAAATATTTATCTCTCCCTCTAATGAATATAAAATGCAAACCACATAATCATGGGAATATTGTCTAATAATGTATGTGCAATGCAAGTCAAGGGAAAAATTGAATGTCATATCACATAATCATGGGAACGCAATTGTTTGATAAGCCATGCGCTACTTGTACTTTTTTCTATTGAAAGAACTAAAGAGTACCAGAGATAAGTATCAACTTATCATTAATTTACTACTCATTGCTACCACATCGTACATTCTCCAATTCAGTCCTACTCATTCGGTTCATGTATTGATGTAAATTCCCTAACTGGATCTTTTTTATGATTTTTTTTACACCATTAATTTCTGAGTGTATATTGGGATATGTGTGAATGATTTATAAACAAAATAAATTTTTAGTTAGTTATAAGATAGTTTTTATATTTTCATATTAATATTAATGTAAGTTTGTGAATGTTTTATCTTATTTTTGATAAAACAAAAGTAAATCATATTTGATTATAAGTATAAACCTAAAAAATATTAAATTATTGAAGATGTACAATAATTAACAATTCATATATATATATATATATATAGAAAACTATTATTTTTGGAAAATATTAACATGGATATATGTTGATTGTTTCAGATACTAGACAATAAAAATCAATAAAAGAGGTGATTATGTAGGTTTAGGAATAGTCACATGATCAGAAATAAAATCTAGATAAGTTTGTTGTAAGTGGACATAAACACAATACATTCTCATATGTTGACTACAGACTCGCCTTAGTTGACTGTAACATATGACAGATAGGAAAAATCAGAGAAAAGAAAATTTTAAAAATGATAGATCATACGTAGAAAGAAAAGATATTTTTGGATATGACTAAATTAGATGGAAGCACAGTGCATTCCATTCCATGGGCTACTAACTTTTCCCAGTTGATTATGCCTAAAAACTAATCATTGTGTCTATAAATGTTGAGTAATCTAAGATATCTCAACTATGGTTTAATCATGAATAAATTTTTGTTTATCTTCTTATGTCTTTAAAACCATTAGATGACTTTGATGGTTTGAAAAATTACAAGAAAAATAGAGAACTATAATGGGTAGAACTAACCTCAACAATTACCTATCTATCAAATTATCCAAGGAGGGAAATCAAGCCCACATAGTTCATCCACTTAGAGAAAATTTTCCTGAAAGACTATATGTATGCAACTACAAAATGGCTTTGATACTTGACAATGACAACTCTTGAATTCATCTAAGGGGTTCTTGGCTTATTATATGGTTGTTCCTTATTACTGATATTGAACTTGAAAACAAAAGGGTATATTTTACCAATGTGCAAAAGCTAAAAAGTTTGACCCTAAAAAGTGCGGGAAATGAGTGACTCTTAATGTGTTAATATTATAGGCTAATGTTTTAAAAAAATTCTTTAGCTGACCATGTGAAACATGCGATAACACTTGAAAAGATTTTTTTTATTTTAAAAATTAGATGTTATTTAGAATGTGATGTAGTTGGCCTAAGTGGATAGGGCCGTACTGTGCTCCGATTCGATTAGTGCAGATTTGTCCAAAAATATCAAATAAAGTGTCTTTTGATGGAGATAGTCATAAGTTGATTTTAGACAGCTTGAGGATTTGACATTGACAGTTATATGTAGTAGTAACAATTGATAAAGGTTCAAACACACATAGAGATAAAAGACTTAGAATAATGGTAAATAAAAGTCATGTATTTGTGCATAAGTCATGTAGTTTGGAATATGTCAAGAATTAGCATTGTTAAGTACCAGTGACTATATTTGTATCTAAATTCACCCTTGATTTATTCTAGTAATGTGTAATATGAAAATTTTAGATCTTGTGATAGAAACTTATAAAAAAATGAAACCTCTAACCTAATCTAACATATCCTCCGATAGAGCAATGAAAGAAAACAATGTGATTTACCTCACTTACCAAATGAAGGTTTATCTTTATGTGGATGGATGATCTTGATTCTTTTGAAATGTGGTTGCTAAAATGAAACTACCTTGTAATTTTCATCAGTGTTCTGGTACTGTGATGATTTGATTGGATTGGATTGGATTGGATTGGTCTCAATTAGATACAAGAGTATACTTGTATGATGCTCACATAGAAATTCATGATGATCCTTATAGATGAGTAGGAATGACAAATTTATATATTATTGGAGGGAAGGATAGATGGTTGGATTTAATCTAGATTTTATTAATACAATTTTCAAATTTGGATGGTGGATATTTAGTCTAGGTAGAAATGCATTCAATGGATTGGTTGGGAATATATGAATTAAATGGAGGAGGTTACCAAATTATTAATGAGTTTTTTAATAAGATGTTCAAAAAGTTTAATGTATTAAATGTGTTTGTCAAGAAGTGTGCATGAATTCATTAAATGAGGTTGTTTAAATATTGAATGTCTTAAATAGGTTTGGATAAGTTGGTTGAGGAGGTTAAATGAATTAAATGAAGTTGGTTGAGTGGGATGATGAGGTAAGTTGGCTAATTTTATTATTATTATTATTATTATTATTATTATTATTATTATTATTATTATTATTATTTCTTTATTTGAAATTATGTGAACATGTCTTAATTGATGATTAATTAACATAACTAATATGGATTAATTAGTTAATTAATTTAAAGGGTAAATGTTAATGGGACTATGTAGAATAATATAGGGGTCACATTGTAATAATCTAAATTTTTGACAACATATGGGTTAATAAGGATACACAGTTAATGATGAATGTCAATGAAGTAAATTAGTGATGACATTAAGGTGGCAAAATTTAGGTGTCTACATCTGCCCTTATTTGAAAGAACATTGCGACTAAAAGAATCAACAAATTTTCAAATAATGAAGAAAATTAGGAGGACAAGAAAAAAAATATTCCCTGAGGTGCATGATTGGTTAATTGAATAGATAGGTAGATGCCCTCTCAAGAGGATGTGGGAGGAGAAAAGATGTAGATGAACTCTTGAAATGAGAGAAATGGTTTGCATGGAAGAAAGTGGATTAAAATAAGGGATATGTGTGTATTTGATGAATGTATATAGATAATTATTTTGCATGTGATGGATAAATGGAGTTAACGTACTAAATTTAAAACTTCCATGTTTTAATTTGTTTAGATTTGCCATAAGAAACTATATATGTGATGGGGTTGGATTAGGAAGGAGTCAACCTGATGATATTGATTTGATTGAGTTTGTGAATATGGAAGCATAAACTAAGGAGTTATGTGATTTCATATTGTGATGATATGATGAAAAATCCCTGTGAGGATGAAAGTATGTGTATCGGCTCTCAAAATACAAATAATGGTGAACGATTTATGGAATGAAGGGGTTAGGGGAGATTTGGAGGACATAATTTAGGGTGAATAAATAAGAGCTAGAGGGTGAATCTCAAATCAATTTCACTCTTACCACTTAGTAATTTTATGTTCTAAGCCTGTAGAAGATCTTGAGTAAAGATGGACCATATTCTAGCTAATGAGCACTGTAGTGAGCATTTAAGGGTGCACCAATTGTCAAAGGGGATTGACCCAATGGTAAGTATAATTTTTAATTTGTAAAATTTGAATTATTAATGAAAAAATAGTACATGGGAAATGAAATTGCTTCAAGGAAATTTTTTCTCCTGGCGATTTCACACATCCTGGTAGCAAAGTTACACCCATAAATGATAGTGGATTTGAAAGTTAGAGACTTTACTAAATTCATGTTGATTTCACTCTATTGATTGATGAAAATGATATAAGAAATGGTGACTTCACACTAACAACAATTTCACATGTTTAGTGAAATTTTTGATTTTTTTGTTGAGTTAGTGATGTTTGCTAGATTTTTAGGGTAAGTTGGACTATATTCAGCATTTTATTATTTTTAGGAGTAAATATCAGTCATCATTACATGTGATAATTAAAATGTAGTGATAATATTGATACAAGATTTTATAGAGGATGCCTAAGAATATTTGGAGGTGGTAAGGCTATATTATGTCACTTTGATACTATAGATCTAAGCCAACATGGAATTTTTTATAGCATAGGCAGAGCAATGACACTCAGAGATGAGTAAATTTCATATTCCTATAGGGGAGATGATGGTTATATTATAGGATGTGTGGACTATTTTGTGCATCTTGATATAGAAGAGTATGACATATTAGAAATATATGATGTGTCAAGTGTTGTTGAGGAGGTTGAGTTATCAAGATGGCATTCTGATGATTGCATTTGGGGTAGAGTGCATATAGATCATTTCCATTAATACTTATGGATATTTTTAATGGCAGGTTATTTAGAATAATGGTAGAACATTCTTTGGTGGACTAGTAGATGTGGTGGGAGATATGTTAGAGTTTGAGATATAGTTCACATGGGGACCATGTGTGTTATCACAGTAATAAAAATATCTACACATAGTCATGTGTAAGGAGGGAAGAGTATTGGGGCATTATCACTACTACAGGTATGGTTATGGGAGCACCTAGAAATGGATTGGCCATTAAGGCGATGATGTGTGAGAGAGTATGAGGATACCTTTGCCTATGGATGGTATGTTATAGTAGGGAGCTAGAGACAAGATCTATGGGATTTGATGTATTATATGAGGGATATAGATGATCTAATGCCTGATGACATCATATGGATACCTTATATGGAGGTATATCTACTATGGGTAAATGGTATTTATGTGGGCCCTTATATCTTTGATCAATCATACATGGAGTAGAGATAATGGGATCTAATTTTGGATCTAATAATAACTACTTCTAGTTGGACCTCTTTCTATCATGCACTATTTTATAGGATATGGGATGTGATTAATGTAGGTATAACATATGAGTAAAGAGCATGGTGGTATTAAACCTAGTCGATGAGGTTGACTATTCCACATCAGAGGCTAAAGACTTTGAGGGAGTGGATACAAATGATTTTGATGGCTAAACCTCATAGAGTAAAATGTTAGAAAATGATGGGATAGGTATCTAAGCTAGATAGTGATGAGGCCACAACCAAAGGTGATAGAGGAGATGATGGATGGGAACCAATTATAAATATAAATAGTGATGGAGGCAGAGATGGAGGATAAAAAAGAGGGGTATCAGTACCACCAATGGTTATAGTGATAGGGGGATGGATCAGGCCCATCAATACAATGAATCCTAGTAATGGATTTATAGGTTATTGATACTCTATGGTGAAATATTACAGTTAAGGATGCAGAGTTATCTAGATTGAGGACTAGCATTGGTGGATAGACACAATGATCACTCAGCTATATGTTGAGGTAGATCTACTAACAATAGAGCTAGTGAGGAGAGATGGTAATTTGGTAGTGAGAGATGCAAAGCTATAGAGGATACAAGGAGAGAGAGATTTGGTTCACTCTACATTTTAACCTCTTCGATTGGGATGGATTTATGCGGAGTCACTGATAGCCATGTGAGAAGCAAAATATCATAGATATTTATATGATCAGGTTTTCCCATCAAGTTAGAGATTTACCTCCTTTATTGCTAGCATATGGGGAACATCCTTAGCATGAACAAATACTTTATCTCGTTTAGTAAGGGATCCTCCTAAGATAATCACACCATAGAGTCCTTAAATGATAGATAGGATTTTGGATGTATATTGGATGAGATTCATATGGATACTTCTACATAGACATTTATTTTGATCTATAGTGATTACTTTAGGCTCTTGGATATGTCGCATGTGTTATTGTGATGTTTTTTTATGATATCTATGGAAATCTTATGGATGATTATGTTTGTATGTTTATGATGTGATGATTATTTGTTGCTCATGCTATTTTTGATTTGATGCACATGCATGCATACATGCATGTGTAAGTGCATGCTCACACACACACGCGTGCGCGCGTGCATGCACACACATGGATAATTTAATCTAATATTGAAATAAATATATAATGACATTAAAAATGAATAAATCTAACTAAAACTAAAATTTTATCTTACAAACTGATACAAAAATAATGATGGTTACTGGGAAAGAAAAGTAACTTGTAGAAATTAAGCCTTGATATGTTTTATTCAGGTGAAAAAACATACTGATAGGGCTTCACTTCCATTGATGACTATGCCTAAATGGTAAAGTGGAAAAGGATAACTAGAAATTATACAAATAAGGCACAGTGATCATGTCAATATTGGAAAAAAAAATTAGTATAAGTTAGTTGGAATGAAAAATAAAGCTATGTAAAGAAGAGTGTAATTAAATGGAAAACAATTATTCAGTTAAAATGCATGTGTATTGATATAAAATAAAAGTCATTTTTTAAGGTTGGTATGTGATATTAAATACATACAAAAACCATTTTTTTGCATGGTGTGGGAAATAATAATTTTAAGAATGAACCCCTAGGTTTTTCTATAATATCCTGGTGAATCCTACATGACATTCACAATTATATTGACTAAAAAGTGAAAAACTCATCATGTAAGGGTAAATAGACTAGTTATTTCATTGATTCTTTCAAAAAAACTGATAATTATTTATAAACTTAAATTAAATATTTAAAACAAGATATTATTATTTGACACAAAGTCAATAGACTAATTTTTTCTTTATTTGATTAGTTCACCCTTGCAAATGTTTGGAAAAAATAGGAGTTTTCAAACACAAAATACAAATTCATTAAAGAAGTGGGTATTTGTCACTTATTGTGTTAGTTTTTTATGATGACCTTGATATAAATGTATTCCCTAATACCTAAAATTCACAAAAATAACACAACACAAAAATAAGTTTGATGTTCAAAAATCAAATATATTCTCAACAAAATAATACTTTCCTCAAAAACTTATTACAAAGCTTCTTCCACCACCATAAAAACTATCCATAAATTCTTTCTTCACCTTCTCTTATGTTTCCCCTATACTTTGGTCAATTTAAATGCAAAATCATACCCTTACATCCAAGAAGCATAACAATGATACAACTTGTGGTCAATTTAAATGCATGAGCATCAATATGCTTGGAATTTATTTAACATTTTAGTTTTCCGCTATTTCCTTATTTTTTCAAGTTTTCAAATTTGTCTATTTTCAAATAAAACAAAACCAATATCTTGAACTTGGTGGATTTTAAGTCTGTTAGGCAAACTGATTCTTCTATATTAGGAGAACTGTTTTGTCCATCCTGGGAGGTTGTTATGAGACGCCTAGGATAGGATTAAGCATCCAAGTTTAGAAATACGGTTGTGGTATAGGAGGATTTTCATGAAAAATAGGGGAGAGATATATATATATTGTATGTTGAAAATTAAAGAGGAGAGAGGGGCGCAGTGAAAGGGGGATCTGCAATTCGTAGACAAGCATAAATGTATATCTTCCTATTTTATTAAAAAAAAATTGTGTGTTTCTTTGAGTAAAATGGTTTTCGTCTTCTGAGTCCGAACTTTGAAAAAGGGCATTGCTATTGCTGTTGGTGCGCCAAGATTTTCTTCTGAGACCGAGCATTGGAAAGAATGTTGGTGTTAACTGTTGAGAAGCCAAGATTTGAACTAATTTATTGTTGTTAGTTGTTGTTTGATCTGGGAACAATCGATACACCTATTGCAGGGTCATAGTTTCCTGCTGGACGCACATTATGACTGGGCGTAGTTTCCTGCTAGATGCATGCCACTGGGCCATTTCAATGTTATGATTTCCACTATTTTTGTGTCATTTTAAAAGTTTCCTGTAGGGGCATATATCTTTGTTGGGCCGTAATTATCTGTTGGGCATTCAAGTTATGCTGGTCATTCCAAAATTTGAAGGGTTGTTGTGAAGTTATGTGAATGTTTTGAAGGGTCATCTCTGTTTAGAGGTGATCACCCAGCTATCGCGAATCTGTTTGATTGCATTCAAATTCTCCAAACCTCATAGCCTTTGTATAAATCTACGGACTCTGCAGGCGTAATTCTACGGACTGTGCAGGGAAGAAGGAAAAACTACGGACTCTGTAGGCTTCATAATTTGAGTCCCTGGTTGCAGGTCAGAGCTACGCATCAAAACACAAAATACAAATTCATTAAAGAAGTGGGTATTTGTCACTTATTGTGTTAGTTTTTTATGACGACCTTGATATAAATGTATTCCCTAATACCTAAAATTCACAAAAATAACACAACACAAAAATAAGTTTGATGTTCAAAAATCAAATATATTCTGAACAAAATAATACTTTCCTCAAAAACTTATTTCAAAGCTTCTTCCACCACCATAAAAAATATCCATAAATTCTTTCTTCACCTTCTCTTATGTTTCCCCTATACTTTGGTCAATTTAAATGCAAAATCATACCCTTACATCCAAGAAGCATAACAATGATACAACTTGTGGTCAATTTAAATGCAGAATCATACCCTTACATCCAGGAAGCATAACAATGATACAACTTGAAAGATTATCCATAGTGATTAGCCTCATATTTTTATATCCTTTACCCTAACCAAATATTAACCTCTTATTTTTGTGTGTGTTTCTTTATTCATTATTAAAAAGTAACATGTGTAAGTTATTTCAACAATGTTTTTTTCTCAAAATAAAACCCAAGGGAGAATCCTCTCATAAGAAGTGTCAACTCTCTTCTGTCATCAACTATTTTCAAAAAAGTAAAGATAATCAACAATGTTGAATGTGTACCCTTAGAAAGGTGTACTTATCAAATGGCCATTTCATGATGTTTATGGTTTTCAATTACCTTTCATTTTAGGTATTTAATAAAATTTTAAATGTTTAAAAATAAATAATATGAAATGAATAAAACTTGGAAATTATTTTATCAAATAAATATAAAAAATCAAATAAATAATACTATAAAAATTGGTACATAATATAACATTTTTATATATTTTTATATAAACATTTTAATTATAGTTGATATAATAATTTACATCAAAAAATAATTATTATTATTATTATTATTATTATTATTATTATTATTATTAAAAACTCATAGAAACACTCCAAACAAAAACAAAACAAATTTAATATTCCTTACAAGAAACCTAGATTTTAAATTAAAAACACGTCAGCTGAAATGACTCTTTAATCCCAAAATCACGGAAGTCTACTACTTCAGAGCAAGCAATGATACTCAATAAAACATAAAATATTACATGCAGACATTGGATCATTTGTATAGAAAATGTCAGTTAAACCAAGTGTCTTTTCACAACTAAATCATGAACGAAAGCATTACTGGATGAATTATATCTTCATTGAAACGAACATAATTTTAACTGAAAATTAATGATTGGATCATGTCCCTATTCCATTACCACTAAACCAACTTTCCATTTAAAAATGATTAACTATACTTCATATTAACCCAATACACTGATTTTCAAACCAACAAAGCCTAAGAAAATGTAAAATGTTAACGAATTCAATCATTGAAGGCACTATTCTCCAACATCACAGGTTTCAAATATACCCAAATCACAAATTTTTGTCCTGATTG
This sequence comes from Torreya grandis, assembly GCA_037957365.1. Lineage (NCBI taxonomy): Eukaryota > Viridiplantae > Streptophyta > Pinopsida > Cupressales > Taxaceae > Torreya > Torreya grandis. The sequence continues at coordinate 197,700 of JARHVA010000469.1, read as the reverse complement.
TATTTTGGGAAAGATATTCAACAAAAATTTCCATCCTTTTGAGTTCAGAAAGCAAAATTAATTGCCACCAAACTATTACCACTGAATCATGCAAATGAAAAACACCTATATAAAATAGAAATGTGCCTCCAGAACAAATGGATCTATGCAGTTCATTTACATCTGTAATACTCAAACGAACTTCTGTATTTTAAAAACAAATCTTACCACTTTGCTCAACTTTTGCATCTTTTTCTAGCACTGAAAATTGGTGATAAGAAGGAAACAAATTTAAGCAAGATTTATTGTTGAAAAAAAAAATTATATAGGCAGCAGACCAGGTATTTAGAAAAAGTTTTTTTTAAGCATTGTACTGACTGCATGTACTTAATGACTTTGGTTTTACAGAGGAACATTATTCTATTATTTTATCTTAAATCCATTGTGACACCAAGACAAAACCCTCTAATCTTCATCAAACAATTTATATGTAGGACTGGTTGAATGAGACCGAATTATGTATCATTCATTCTTTCACCTTTTCATAGCAAGAAAGTTTGGATGCCATTTTTAATAGCAAGAAATTGTGGAGATTATAAGCCTTAAAGAGGTGAAGTGTAGGCATACACACACCATAAACTAAAATTTTTAGGCAAACACATTTGAGCAAATGATTCTCGCAAAACCATTGCTCCTGGTATTTCAAGTCAACCACTCATATATTTTGATTAAAATCATAACATTTCTCTGTAAATTAAATAGAGACACAAAATCATTGCTTAAGCTTAGGGGGGGAAATAACTGCAAATAAAATTTAAAAAAACATAGAAATGAAACTGCAAAGAAAATCAATTTGAACCCATGGAACATTTTTACTATTAAAATCGATTACATCATATAAGAAAATAAATTTTGAAAATATAATGACACCAAAAATAATAAACTTTTTACAGATATTCCTCATCAAAAATGAAGGGCTACTATAAAAATTATATATCCATACCAAAAAGAACTCATTGCAGTTGTAGAAGTAGATCAACAACAACAACAACAACAACAACCACCACCACCACCACCACCACCGCCTCCTCCTAAGAACACCACAAAATGTTTTAGAACACTACTCTATATCAAGGTTTGACTAAGTTATTTGAATCATCCTGTCACCAAAACTGGCAACTTTCATTATAGTATTCATGAAATTATTGGTTCGATATCTTAACTAGTGGCTTCAAAATGAAGCACAGTTTCAGATCTCTCCTTCAGCTATAAATCGACTATATATTCACCATCTGAAAAGCCAAATATTACTACTAATTAATATATTCAATTTTAGTGCAATTGAAGTACTTTCTTGAGAAGATTCGCTATTTTTTTTAAGAACATTGAATGCAAATGACTAGCCTATACGATTGGGCATGGTTCATTAATAATGGGTGGAAACTTAAAAATCACCACCACGTTTAGTATAGTCAATCTTTTTCAACAATAAAATAAAATTCAGTCATCACCCTTAGCTCCATGTCCCTATGCTTTGAACCTTCCATTATTAGGCACTAAATTTTCCAAAACTCAAATCTTTCAAAGGACTTTAAGTTTATGTTGTGATAAGCCTTCACAACCTTTTCAAAAAAATATTAAACCTATGCCATACTCACTTCAAATTTCCACTATCCTTGAAATTATTTCTAATTTTCATTGCAAAACATTTTCTAGTTATAACAATATTAATCTGGTACATTAACTTATTACATGTAAAAAATGCTTCAATAATACCACAAAAATAATAAAAATGTCATGAAAATTGAGATATATAGACAAACATATATGCATGCTCAGCTCATGCATGCACGCGCGCCCACACATACACACATATACATAGAATTGTAACTGGGAATTAAAAATAACTATTACACGTATTATAAAATTTTAGGGCAAATAAGACCCAAACATGCATGATAATTATGGTGAAAGTATGTCCCAAAATGAATTAAATTATATCCTATACATCAAATAAATGTACAAATATATGAAATTATATAAAATTTAGGTTAATCAATCAATAAAAATATAAATATATGAAATTGTATAAAATTTAGATTAATCAATCAATATATATTTTCATATAATTATCCATTTTCAAAATGACCAAATTTTTCTTATAGACAAATAGTTATAAGTAGCTACTAAAATTACCTTTAGGATAAATGAATATGCTTTAACTATAATAAAAAATATAGTCGCTAAAATTAATATGCATAAAAAAAATTATATATTTAAAGTGACAATTTAAAAAAACAGGATGAATAATTATAATTACATATACTTTTTAATCTAGATTAAGATTCAAGTATTATTATCCCACAAACCCTCAAGATAGATGGTTTCCTAAAAACATAGAGGGTGATATAATTTCTTAATTCATGGTGCACTCAAAACTTCATCCATATTAAGTATCCTAATCATTTATACTAATTTTTTTTTAATGTAGATTTAAAATTTCACATATGATAATAGATGGTGGTATAATAAATTGTATGGAGAGATGCCATAGTATTAAACTAATCATGGGAGACTAGTTGCCATATATCTCTTTGTTTTTAATTCTAATGTGTGAAACATACATTGTGTTGGGAGTTTAGTGGCTCATTACATTGGGAACACTTGAGTTGAATTTATTAGATTTTTTCAATAATTTTATTAAGATAAAATATTGTTTGAGTAATATTGGTTATGTTAAAAAAATTCATAGTTGGTTGGCTCTCATAATATGATGAAGATTATAAAAATTGTGCATACACCATTAGATATATAAGCAATTTTCATATTTCCTTATTTTTCAATGTGCATACACCATTAGATATAGAAGCAATTTTCATATTTCCTTATTTTTCAATGGTTATAAGTTCAGTAATTGCATCATTGATTCGAGTGCTTCCAAAAATGTGATGCTAGCCAAAGTAGATATTGCCTTGAGACTAACTCTAACAAAGAATTTTGGTCCTTGTTTTTCAATGAAAACTAAGCGATTACCCCTCATAGGTAAAATCAAAGATGCACAATTTGCATTTGCCTCTTTTTTGGAGAAAAATACAAAGATAATAGTTCTTATAGCCAATGTTCCAGTTTCATATGGAGTTTTGTTGGGATAGAATTTATGCAAATATGTTGGTGGTGAAATCAACATGGATTGATCTGACGCTAGAATACCTATCAAAGTTGGTATGCAAAAAAATCGTTCAGAGAAGCAAGCAAAATATACTATGACAAACACTGAGGATCTAAAAGCTCAGATTCTCTTTGAAACCTTTGCAATGGGTACTTATTTCTTGACTATAGACAAATATACAGTATCATCACATGATATTTCAAATGAAGGTTAGGAAATAGATGAATCATCCTCTTCAGATGAAGAGATTTTAGATTTTGAGATTGTCAAAGTAGAAAGTTCAAATGATGTTTGGACTTTAGAATTTGATGGTAGTTGTTCTTCAATTAGATCTAGAGCTAGAATAGTCCTCATATCTCTAGAAGAAAAGATATTCCCTTTTTCTTTCAACCTGTAATTTAATAATACTAACAATACTTCTGAATATGAAGCCTTGTTGTTAGGGATGGATGTTACACAAAAGAAAGGAATTAAAAATCTCCATGCTCAAGATGTTGTTGAGTTAGTCATCTGTCAAGTCAAAATTTTGTATCAAATAAAAAATGAAAGGCTAAGGCATTATCACAATCATGTTTGGGATTGCATTAAATATTTTGATGCTTTTGATATATTAGTAGTCCCAAAAGAATACAATGATAAGGCAGATTTGTTGTTCTCAACCACACTTTTGATTATTATAATAAGCCATTAGGTGATATTCTAGTAGAGTGAACACATAGTAAGTTTGCAACAATGATAAACTTGTATTTAGAAACAACATGCAATAATATGTGCAATAATTGCCTTTATATTAAACTACATTATTTTATAAATATTTTCTATGCACTGCTCTTAGGTTGCATAATTCAATTACAATAGCATGGTGAAGAGGAATATAGAGTAGGGGGAGTTAACTCACTGGATAACTCATGGTAGAACTGAGTGTAACTCACTATGAAACTCATAAGAGAACTCATAGTGATACTCAGTAGAACTTCAGATAGAACTCTAGGTAGAACTCACCCTCTCACCCACTTAACCTCTTATCACACCTAAGTAAGCTAAAGCTATAAGTGTAAGAATTATATATTTAATAAGTAAATGGAATAATTAATATGTTACACTAACACCCTCCCTTAAGGGTAGCTTAGGTGGGTGGAAAAGAAAAGATGGGTCCTGACAACAAGGCATGATGAGGTGCAACTCTCAAAAGTGGAGTAAAAGGAGAAAACCCAGTGGGAAAAAACTCCCCCCCCCAACAAAAAAAAATAGAGATACAAAGAAAAGAATTAAGGACTATAAATCCCACTCCAACATTATGATTAAGCATGTAGGTCAATGCGAAACATGAGTGGTGAAGAGTACATGGATGAGAGGAGAAAGACAGAGGATAATTCTAAAAGTTTGAAATCTGAGTGGTAAATTTACAATAATATATTATAGTTATATACTACATGCAAGTTATAACTATAAGAAGAAATCAAATACCAAGAAATTTGGAAGCCGAACAACATATAAAGGATGGACAACAATGTACAGGCACCATGCAGAATAGAAAATGCTTGGAAGATGCATGGGTTGTGAGGAAAGGAGGATGGTAGGGGCATGCAACACTGAGGACCATGGAAATTACTCACCATAATTACCCACTAGGTTGTTGACTAGCAGACCATAGATAGAAATGTGACTAAGTTGTTTAAAAACCAAATATCCAAAGGCCCATGTATGTAGGCCATGTAGGGGGTAGGCAGGAGTAGGTCGAGAGGTCAAAACCCAACTATAAATGACTCAAGAAGCTATTTTAAGGATAGTAAAACCATTTAAAAATATCTTAAGTCTGTGGTAAGGCTGAGACTAGCTTGTAGGTCATAAAAATCAATACAAAGCCCTGTAAACCCCTGAAAACCTATAATAAGCAAAATACACCACCCACAAACATGCAAAAGACCAAGACAATGTTGTACAACCACTAGAGTGCCAATGAGAGAAGAATGGAGTAGATGAACACACATATCTACAAGAGTTTCTCACACAAATGGCTAATGCAAAATCATGCAAATGTCAATAAATGTCAATATAGACAATATGCATATTCTTCTTAAAACATTCAAGAGAATACAAATATAAAAATCAATAGATAACTTTGATGATCATTACCAGAACCTTAAGCTCTAATACCATGTCATAATAGGCTAGTAGGTGATGTTCTGGTAGAGTGAACACACAAATAAGTCTAAAACAATGATGAACTATTCAAAAATAATATGCAAGAAGATGTGCAAAAATTGCCTTTGTATTAAACTACCTTGCTTTACAAATATCTACTATGCACTTCTCTTGGGTTACATAACTCAATTACAATAGCATGGTGAAGAAGAATATAAATAAGGTTTAAAGGGAGTTAACTCACTAGAGAACACATGGTGGAACTGAGTGTGACTCACTATGAAACTCATAGGAGAACTAACAGTGGTACTCAATAGAACTTCAAATGAAACTCTAGGTGGAACTCACCCTCTCACCCACTTAACCTCTTATCGCACCTAAGTAAACTAAATCTATAAGTGTAGGAATTATCCATTTAATAAGTAAATGGAATAATTAATATCCTACACTAACACTTATTCCTCACAAGGATTTTTAGGGAAATAAGTATACCATCGAATTGGTATTACAACCCAGTGTTCCTGACAATGCTAATCATTGGCAAGTTTTCAACAGTGATGACCAAGCCATTATTTTTTTGGAGAAGAGAGAAAACTTAAGTGAATTATACTTCTAGGGGAGTGACTCTGCTCCTCAAGAATACAAATACAAGGTGAATGAAAAAACTGGTGAAGAAATTTTGTAGCTAAAAGGGAATAAGATTCCCAAAGGATTAGTTTCTATAGAGAGACTCTTTGATAAACATGATCACTTTATCAAATGACAACAGTTTGAATCAGATTCATTAACAAAAGTTGAACAATTCAATCTAGGAATAGAAGATGACCCCAAAATGCTAAGTATTGGGAAATGTTGCTCATTAAAGGAAAGAAAGAAGTTGGTGACACTTCTATGGTAGTATATAGATATGGTATCATAATTATATGCTAATTTGAAATATTTTTGACTCAAATAAGTTCACCATGATATTCCCCTCAAATCTGGGTCTCAGCTTCACAAGTAGAAACAATGATAATAAAACCCTAAAATATTAGGTACCATCCTTACCAAGATCCAAAAGATGTTGAATGTTAGAATCATCTTTCCTATACATCACTCAACATGGATAGCTAACATTATTCCTGTGAGGAAAAAAAATGAGGAAACCCACATCTATGTTGATTTCTGTAGTTTGAGCCAATCATCACCAAAGGATAATCACCCATTTCTGGTAATGGATCAAGTAATATAAAATGTAACGGGTTTAGATATGTTGTCTATGTTAGATGGCTTCTCAAGATACAATTAAGTGGAGGTGCATGATGAAGATCAAGACAAAATGACCTTTATACTCCATGGGACACCTTTCTATATCACACAATGCCTTTTGGGTTGATCAATATGGGTGCTATGTTTTAGAGGGTGATGGACCTAGATTTCCAAGATGATATAGGTAATTTCACCATGGTCTATCTTGATGATTTAACTATTTTCTCAAAGAAGCATCAAGATCACTGTGATCATTTACAATAAGTAACTCAAAGGTGCCGTCAACATGGGATATCCCTCAATCCTAAAAAATTCATTTTTGGGTTTAATAAAGGTAAATTCCTTGGGAAAATTATGTCCAAGGAAGGAACCAAGATAGATCCTAAATGGGTCATGTCTATTCAGAATCTTACTTTGCCATCCAATAAGAAAGGAGTGCATTCTTTCTTTGGAAAGGTTAACTTCTTACAAAGATTTGTACCTAATTTTGTAGAGAATATATGTCATATTATTGATATGATGAAAGGAAAGTCAATTTTCCATTGGAATGCACAAAGAAAAGCTACCTTTCATAGAATAAATGAATCAATTTCTCATACTCCATTTATAATATGCCCTGACTATACTAAGGACTTTATCATATATAATTATGCTTTCAAGCATACTCTATCTATCATTTTGGTGTAGCCAAACAAAGAGGGGATTGAATCTCATATAGATTTTATGAGCTACCCTCTAAAGTATCAGAGCTCAAATACTCACCCATGGAGAAACATGCTTACACTATGGTGAAAGTGGTTAAGCATTTCAGGTATTACATTCTCAATTTTCACATCATAGCACTGGTATTAGATTCTACAATCAAGTCTATCCTAGCTCAACAAGATTTTGGAATCAAGAGAGGTAATTGGATCACTAAGATCCAAGTATATGATATGAATATTAAACCTACAAAACTAGTGCATGGAAAAGGTTTGTGTCAGCTTATTGTAGAAAACAAACCAAAAGGGGTATCTAGTGATAAGAGAGATATAGAGGAATAACTTCCCACAATATTATTCTTAAGCACAATGAATGAGTGGTACTTTAACATTGCTCATTTTCTCACATATAGAGAATGTCCAAAACATTTATCTTATAAAGAGAAGACGACAGTCAAGTCTAAAGATAAAAATTTCATTCTTTACGATAATGGTTTGTACAAGCGAAGTATTGATGAAATGTTTCTATGGTGTGTAGATAAAACACAACAAGGAAATTTTTTGGAATCCTTTCATAACTTTCCATATGGAGGAAATTTCTCAGATCCAATCACAATGCAAAAAAAATTGTGAACAAGGTACTATTGGCCAACACTCTTTCAAGATGTCTACGCCTGAGTGCATAAATATAAGTTATGCTAGAAACTTGTGGGGAAACCCAAGATGGCAGTTCTACCCATCAAACCAGTAGTTTTTTAAGAACCTTTCAATCAATGGGGTATTGAATTCATTGGCATAATTAAATCATTATCAAGTGTCGGTCACATTTATGTTCTTATGGCTACTAACTACTTCACCAAGTGGGTGAAATAAATCCCAACCAAACATGCCACTTCAGAAGTTGTTTACCACTTCCTCAATAAAAACATCATCTCAAAGTTTGGAGTACCTAACAATTTAATAACAAACAATTCTACTTATTTCTCATCCCAAGAGATAACTGAGTTCTATTTTGAATATGGGATCACTCTGGCTCACTCTTCTAACTATTACCCCCAAGGAAATGGTTAGGCTGAGTCAAGTAACAAGAACTTGGTCAATAATATCAGGAAGTTGGTAGAAAAAAATTAGAGATCCTAGCACAAGGAATTATATGATGCATTTTGAGTTGATTGCATCACTCCCAAGAGAGCAATTGGTATATCCCCCTTTCAACTTCTTTATGGCTTGAATGCAAAGATACATATAACATTGGATTTGCCCACTCTCAAATTGGTTAAATCAATCGAGGATGAGATATTTGAAAGTTCCATAGATAAGTGTATTATGTTCATTGTTGAACTAGAAGAGCAATGCATAAAGGTAGTGGGCTGCATTGCTAAACATCAAAGAAGCTTTTTGACAAGAAAGCTAAGCCACAAGATTTCCAAATTAGGGATCTAATTATTTTATGGGACAAAACAAGAGAGGCAAAAGGAATGCATGAAAAGTTTGATTCCTTGTGAAGGGGCCCCTTCCTTATTCATCAACTTTATGGAGATAAAAAATTTCTTTTGGCATACCAAAACAAAACGCCATTCCCACTACCCTATAGTGGACAACATCTAAATAATTTCAATTAATAAAGTTTCAGATAAGTTTATACATTTTGTTTATATCTGTATAGTCTCTTATTTTATCTTTAATCTAGTCTATTGCTCAAATCTGTGGCCCAATGGATGAAGGCACTTAGAGCTCTGAGATTATTTTTCCTTCAAATGTTTCAAAGAATTCTTGAAGGAAATTCCCCATTCTAATCCATCTATTATCCTTGAATTTAGATGACTCAATTTTTAGGATAACCCCTAAAAACTTTGTTTGTCTCGTAGACCACGAGCTCTAGGCACGTAAAATGAGGCAAATCAATTACCCTTATGCATTATCTCCCCCTCAAGAATAGACTTTTAGACTTAGTAATTTTTCCACCCCATGTAAATGGGATAATTTTCTCTGGATTACACAAAACATGCAGGGGCAGAGAATTTTTCCGCTCCTACATGCTGGCCTACCACGTGTCATACTTAATGGGCATTTATTACCAAGAGGTTATATAAATAATTATCATGTTAATTTTTTTTAACATTATCTTTCTACCTTATTATGTTGCCATTTTTGAGCTCAGCTACACCTCTCCACTCATCATTTTATTTCCAAACTACCTCAACTCACTTGCAATTTTATCCTTCCACTGTGGATCTTGGGTAAGTTTTAATTTGTTTTTCTAGTTTGTTCTCTTTTATTTCTTTATTTTACCCTCGCTTTCTTGATTATATCATTTTCATATTGAAAACCCTATTTCATGTGTGTAAAACCCTGTACATACATATTTTCATTTTCATGTACCCCTTGTCATATTTTTGGAACCCTATTGCATCATTTTGTGTTCTCTAAACCCTTTTTTATAATTTTGACTGTTGACCTTGGTGTGTGTGAAACCTTGCCTTTTCAAGTGTGTTGTGTGTGCTTTAAAGAAATTTTTTTGAGAAACACAGTCCTTCTTAGGATGTGTTTCAAAGAATTTTCTCTGAAGGACATCCTAACATCCTTCCAATGGTGCACTTTGAATATTTTTTTCTAAAGTGGACCTAGTCCTTCCCGAGTTTGGTGTAGGCCTAAGAAAATTATCTGACCTACACCAAGAACCTTAACCTGGATGTAAGCCAAATAATTTTCTCTGGCCTACATCAAAATATCATGCAGGCCAAAGAAAATAATCTGACCAACATTTTTTCTTACCCCATGTAATCTAGATAAAAATCTTCAAACTACACCTTAGAGGCCTACCCAATGTGTATTCCAGAGAATTCTCTCTAGACTACACCCAAATCACTCAACTTTGTGTAGTGTGAAAAAAAAATTAGACTGCATGAAGCCTTTTACTACCCCATGCAATTCAGATAATTTTCTCTAAACATAATTTCTAAATAGATGCATAGGCACAGATTTTCTCTACCTTTGCATATTTCTTGCCAAGTGAAAACTATGCTAACTATGGAAGTTTCCAACACTCTCATACAATTTCTTATCCAATGATGAAGGTTTTTCTTAAAAAAAGATTCATGAAGTACAAGTTCTAAGGAGTGGTTCCTTTGTCCACAATTGAATCAAATGTTGACCAGATCAGGGATACTGAGATCAAACACATAGACATCACTGAATTTCTAAAAAAATTAAACAATGATCCAATTTCACCTCACATGAAAGCTATCCTAAATAATGGGATTCACTTGGTGGCTGCATTCCTAGTTTTGGCACATGATTCAAAATTTGTCCTAGTAGTTGCTACTCATTTTGATAGCCAAAGAAGGTCAGTCAAAGATGCGAATGGTAAATTTGTGATCTAACTTGATGAATAATATTTTGATAAGATATTTCATCTTCTTAACATTCAATAATACTTAGATATAAATATGAAATCAGCACAAGAGCATTATGATAAAGATTTTGATAAATTCAAGAAGAATATCAATTCCCACTGGCTCAGGCCTCCTCAACCTTCCATTACCAGATGGCCAAAGAACATCTATCATGGTGATTTATTTGAAGAAGTAGGAGATTTGATTACTCTTCTGAGTAGATTTAAGGGGCTTCCTACATCCAACATATGTCAAGAGTGGATGTATCAATACATCTTGATCATAAAGAGGGACAAGTAGAAGATCTTCTACGGGAAGCAAATTAGTGATGCCATTTGTCACCAAATTTTTAGGTGACTTCTTCCCTCAAGTTCTAAATGACCTCTTATTTAGTGTATGTTGTGGCAAGCATGAAAACCTTCCTAGGTTTAACTTTCATTGGTGATAAAAGGCAAGTTCTAGTTTATGAATATTATCCTCAATTAACCCTAAAGAAGAGCCTAAAGAATTATAGAAGGGTCAATGATGCCTTCTTCTATAAATATATTTTTATTTTTGATAAGGACATTGAAAATAAGAATATGTAACATGGGAACAGGTGAATAAAAATGGTTGTGTATTCTTGCAATTCCCAACCTTCACCTACATTAGAGTAGGAGGGTTAAGTGCACAACCTTATATGTTGCCAAGATATCCAAGTGATAAATTGATACTAATGGATATGTGTCAATAGATGACGAGTGTTCATAAGTAAAAATCAAAGGCTCACAAGCCTAGGTTTAAGTTTTTAATTAGTATTGGTTGGTATATAATATCTACCACTGCTAAAGCCAAGATGATGGAAATCGAGATATAATGGATCAATCTTAAGAAATTTAAGAGCCAAAATGAATTTTATTATAGGAAAATGAAGGATAATCTCAAAGAAAACTACACTCATGTGCACATAATAGAAGATATTTGGGTTGAGTACAAAAAAGATGAAGACATGAGGAAACTTGATTACAACTATCTCATTCTGTACCAAATTATAAATTTGAAGTTGGTTGATGTTCTATAAGGTATGAATGATGATTAAAATATATTAGATCCCCTGTATGAGAATAGTCAAGTGGCTTCCACACCTCTTCTACCAATATAATGATTGATAAAGGAATCTAATTTTATAAGGGATAGACTCTAACTCATTCTTGCTAAGACCAATCCCTAGTTGGAGGGAAAGAACATTAGGCTAAAACCTTTTAAGACTAGATTTGAATAGGAATATGATGATAAAACTTCCAAGAAGTGAGAGGATATTAGAACAAAGAATAAGGAAGATAATTTTTCCTCTGCATAAATAGTGAAATTTGTTTCAAAAGTTAAGGCAAAGATAAAGGCACCAACATAGAAGGGAAAGATATTTAGACTAATGTAGAAGAAAATCCCGCCATGGGAAAAGCATCCGTACATCTAATGGCTTGCTAAATATAGGCTCCCTAGGTATCATCTTTTTATCTTCCCCTAGTCACTCTTACTATATCGATCACCCCTATAGTACTCCTGTCGATTATTTGCTCATCTCCTTCCTTACCCATAAGTGACTCACTCTTTCAATTTCCTTCCCATGGCACTTTGGATCAAGTATTTGGATCACTTTCTTCCTTACCCAATCCTACAAGATTGTTAGAATCACCTTCAAATCCATATATCACCCAGTTAGACATTGGTAAGTTCATGTATATTTCATCATAAAAATTTATGACTAAATTCTCATCCACTCCTATGCCCAATACACCAATAGAAACCAAAAATTCTACCATATTGACCCCAACATCACCTATCATTACCACCACTCCATCAATATCTATTCTATAATCAGATACCTTCATTCCACCTTCCATACCACCCAACTCACAAACCATTGATCCCATCCCATCATCTCAATCTTTAGCATCATCGATATAAGAAGACCCATCTTCCCTTCCCCCTTAGCTAATATCTCAAACACCAAAGAGAAAGAAATAAGCAGTGTCACCAGATGATTTTAACTTTGGTAAATTGGTTCTAGTGAAGCCTAAATCATTAAAGAAGCCCAAATTAATATCAATGGTAATTTTTTATTCATCTGGTAACAAGTATGTTGAGGTTATAGTACCTCTAAAGGATATAACTATTAAAGATATCCAAGCATTTGACTATGTAATTAGATGGATAGAACTTAGTAAACAAATGCATGAAGGTGCAAAAGAAGAGCTATAGGTGGTAATGGCATCTTTTTTTGAAAGGTATGATAAGGATAAGTTGATCAAGGATCAGCGTAAAGCTTAGGTAGATCAATTGACATCAATTCTATTCAAAATTACTCAATCTTTTGAACCAATAGAGCTTGTTGGGAGTGAGGTTACTAAAAAACCTATTTAGCAGGCAGAAAATATTAGATCACAAGGTCAGTCAGTCAGTGCCTAGATAGAAAGGTTGTTGTCACAGGGTGCTAAATGAATACGTTCTACTATTGAGCTTCTTAATAACTTGAGTGAAATGAAGACATAAATGTAATAGACACTTGATACACTTTCTCAAGACTTGTAATTAACATATAATGACATCCATATGTGGACACAACTATGCCAAATCAAGTTGAAACTTTTGGTTGAACAAAAGGTGATTCTAAATAGGAAGATGTTTGTGGAATATAAGGAGGCAATGAAAAATTAAAAAGTTTTCTAGAATCTGATCAAGGATCTCGAAGAATCCTTAGACATGTGCATAGACAAGGGGTTGGATATTAAAAAGAAGATTGGGGAACTACCTTGCCAGGTGATGGATGACACTCAAAAAAACCTTCCTACAGATACAATTATTCAAGAATTCACTTCCTTGGTTCACACTGAAGTTAAAACAAGAACATTCACATTGGAATCCATTGATAAAATGGTTGAATTCTAAGCAATTATAGATAAGTTATAGAGAATTTTGGATAAGAACAAAGGTGTGCATGTCAACATAGTGGATTCCATCACAAGAGTTCATGCCATCTCCAGAAACACATCAAGAGTAGACAACAATGAAGTTCAAGCAGCCCTAAAGAGATATGAAGCTTACATGGAGAAGAATAGAAAGGAAGAAATTATTGTATCTTCAAACAATTATATTACTTTTAAATCTTTTTGTATGTAGTTTTGTTGTATGTATTTTACATGTAAGAAAAGTATAGAGTCCTAAGCAAAATCAAACTTTGTCTAAGAATAAGTCAAGGTAGTTAGGATTTTCTTATTTTTATTCATTCCTCCTCTTTAAAAATAAGAGGAAGTTCTTTTGTAAATGGATCTTTTGGCTATAGAAGAGAAATGTTGTTGCATTGAGAAGAAACTTTGAAACTTTGTGTTCAAATTGTAAATCTTTATTCAATCAATATAAGAAAATCAAGTGGCCATTAAATCTTTGTGTTGGAATAAGCTTGTGGTGTTTTGGGAATGTTCTTACATCTTTTTCATTACATTTTTTTGTGCATTTGATTGGATTGTGGTGTGAATCTACATAAATTGAAAGGTGATAGAAATTTGATTTTGAATTCTTTGAGCTACAATATCATCTCTGGATTTGTGTCTTGTGTTCATGATTGGAAGTGGCTTTGGAGACTTTGGGCTACAAGTTATTTTATTTGATTATTTAATCTTCATTGGAAATAGGTGGATACTTTGGGCTGCACTTTGTTCCATCCATTTTCATTTTTCAATCAATGTAAGAAGCAACAAAATACTTTAAGCCTTCATGGGTTTTTTTGTGATACACACTCATTGGTATTATTTTAGTTATTCTTATGTCTAACTAATCTGAATATCAGTTATTATTGTTCCAATAAGTAGTTTTACGTTTTTATGATACATTGTAAGAATCAAAAGGGCTTCTAGTATAAGTTTGTAAGCGAACATCAATTCTAAAAAAAGTGAATTAAATGACATATAAATATCCACATGATAAAGTTAGTGTAAATTAAGTGTAATTAATTGCTTATTGGTTTTCATTAACAATAAACAGGGTGTTTCCCCATTCTTCGAGGAAAGATCTAATCTCATCATACTATGGCTAAAAGTACCATTCTGTTACCATATTGTCGGTGACAAAATATTCACCTAACAATAAAAATATTGTAATTATATTTATTTCAAAAATATATAAAGATATCAATATTAAAAGTTTTATTTTATATTTTTTATAAATCATAATATTAATATTTTTATTATCTTTTTTTATTATTGTTTAGTGATAAGTTTTATAATTTTAATTATATAAATGTTAGAAAAAATCTTTTCCACTAAAACAGGACTCCAAAATCTATCCATGGTGAACATATTACTATTTTTAAAATGAAAAATAAGAATCTAAATCAAAATGACAATTAAATGGATGTCTACTTTTAGGCCAAAATTGAAATTGAACATATTTATTGATGTTATATTCAATCCTTACTCCTAAATGTTATTGTAAAAAGCCCCTGGTATAATAACCAAATCGTATAACCTTATAAAAATATATTTACTTTAATTCTATAAAAATGAGAAATCCAAACCAACATAGCTTTGATTAAAAGCATTGTCTTTACTATTATTTCCACATACAAAACCCAGACATTAAATTCTTAAAAAGTATGTACGACACAGATGTCTTTTAAGTTTACACTTTGGTGAACAAGATTCTAAAAACACTTCATATTGTTTATAATCGTTATAAATATTATGGATCAACATACTTATGTTGGTGTAGGATATTAATTATTCCATTTACTTATTAAATGGATAATTCTTACACTTGTAGATTTAACCTACTTAAGTGTTATAAGAAGTTAAGTGGGTGAGAGGGTGAGTTCAACCTAGAGTTCCATGTGGAGTTTTACTGAATAACACTGTGAGTTCTCTTATGAGTTCCACAATGAGTTACACTCAGTTTCATCTTGAGTTTTCTAGTGAGTTAACTCCCCTTACTCCTTTATATTCCTCTTCACCATGTTATTGTAATTGAGTTGATTAACTAGAACAATGTAGAGCAAATATTTGTAAGCAATGCAATTCAATACATTATGCGATTGTTGCACATCTTCTTGTTCATTTCTGAATACAATCAGGGTTATTGATTTGTAGAATACTTATGAACTCATTCTACTAGAAAATCACCTACTGGGAAATTCTGACAACTTCATTAATTTCTAGCATTCAATTTCTTTAAATATAGAAAACTTTTATTGTATTACAGAAACACACCCTTCTCACCCTTCATATACAGTGAAAAACCATCCCGTCCAAAGAATATACTGCTTAATAAGTGGTTAATGAAAAACAAACCTTTCTCACCCTTCGTATACAGTGAAAAACCAGTCTGTGGAAAGAATGTATGCACCCGTGGAAAGAATGTACGCAATAATAAGTGGTTAATGAAAAAACAAACGAAAAAAAGTTGCAAAAATGAAGGAGAAGATCGAAGAACCGAGCTTCAAACTAAAAGTGGCAACTACAACCGATCATGATTGTTAAGAATGATTGTTTTTGCAAAACCAAAACCCTTTTACATTCATTAGTCAAATAATAATAATCTTTTCAAAATCATTACAGACAAAATTTTATGTATTTTATTATAAACTTGTACCACTACAAACAAATTTTACTATAGCCTATTTTAAAGAATGACTATTCATATAAATTCCATGTTGGGTTAATCCCATCTTATGGCATCATCAATTCAAATTACTAAAATAATTAAACTGCTAACTGAAATCACATCGAATTCATGCCGAAAGTACCATCATTCAGTCCAATCGGGTTATGAAATAGTACAACATTATTATCTCCACACCCAGTGCATGTACAAACGACACTAGAAAAATGTGTGGAAGCTAAAAATACCTGATATCAAAGAAAATACAATGAACTAAACTTATATTTGATATTGCTCCATCTTGAAAAGAGTCCATCTCCCTGTTAGAAATGATCGGCTCTATCATTTTCTACTAATATTGACTGTCAGATATTGTAAGTATCCCCGATCAGATTCATTACAGACATCATTATTATAAGCAGAAATTACTAATAGTTGTTGAATGGTACTATCATCACTATTATATGTTTGACATATAAAGAGCAGTACTTCCAACAACTCATTCATTAAGAGTAATGGTAGTAAACATAAGAAAATAATAATAAACGTAGTTTCTGAAACAATAATTATGTTGATTTGTATTGAATGATTCAAATAATTACAAATTTTGTATAAATAAATTTTTATTTAAAATTAAAGTTGACATACAAAATTTTAAATTCTAAAAAGTAATAAAACTTGCCCTATTACGTTTATCAGTGACTATTTTTAATAATAAATTTTGCATGTAAATGTGTGTAATTTTATAATTTTCAAAAAATAAACTAAACATTAAAATTAATCTATCAAAAAAAATTTAACTGAAATTCATGTCTAATTACAAAAATTATAAATTTTAAAAATAAAACAAAACTGAAAAAATATTAAAATGTATTTTCGAACCCTCAAACGAATAATTTAATACCATGACTTCGACTAATATACGTAAAGTTCACCAAATTTGTTCAATACAAATGGACAATGTTATATGTCATTTCCAAAAGAAACTTTCATACTATGATAAATACATTCATATTTGATCCTATTTTCCAAGTAACTATTACCCGAAGACTTTCTTGGATGTAAGGTGGTCCAAAAAAGACCGGGAACCAATGAATATGACTTTCCAACTTTGAAAATAAAATTGCTTGGGAGGGACATAGTTTTATGGTTTTAGTTAGTTTTGTTGTAGGCTTGCAGCTAGTTTGCATCCTCTTTATAATTTATATTGGTTATCGCTAGAAGATGTGTATTTTTGTATTTTGATTGGTTTTTTTTTCCACTATAAAAAGGTAGGGCTCCTTTCAAATCTCTGTCGTTACTATTAACCCAAAAAACTAATATATGAATTTATCTAATGGGAGTGGGTTTTGAGTGTGCTATAGTAGTAAAATATTTTAAAATGAGTAAAGTAATTATAAAATCATAAATAACTCAAGGATTAAAACTTGGAAAATTTATTGTGGAAATCCATATAACAGTAGAATGAAGTACTTGTAGAACCATAAACAACTCAAGGTTTATAACTTAGAAATTGAGTGTGTTATAGCAGTAAAATGTCCTAAAATGAGTAAATGGTATACAAATAGCTTTGATATTTCAAACCACCTTATGTGGATACGCTTATCAAACACTCACATTCAAAATTAAAATTATCGATAAATCACATTTGTATCTTAGTTAATCCTAATCAATGACATTAAGAAAACGTATTCCAGTAAACATGCATATTTCTATATTATTATTTACACAATTATGCATGACAACATACACAGTCATGGATTTTTGTGACATATTTTTATATGTATGTGTGCATTGAATTACATACATAGTCATGTGTGTAGGATATTTGTCAGGTACATGTGTTAGGAACTAGTAATTCACAAGTTTGAAACCTAGTGACTGAAGCAAATGATGTAATTATGTCCACTAGTGAAATTACATGCCCATGTTCTTTCTCATTTGTTTCCCCATCAAGATGTCATGTTGAGGTAGCTAGACCCGATGATGTTCTTTCTTCAACATGTTGAGTTTTGAAAGAGGTAGGAATAATTATGAATTTCCCTTAGTGAGTAATTGTGGGGGGAATATGAGATTAAGGTGAAGATGAAACTAATAAAGAAGCCATAGTAGAAGGAACTACTACTATGGATGGTGAAGGGATGGGTAATGGAATAATGGTAGCGAAGCAAAAGTAGATGGAGATGAAACCAGTATAGTACAAAATATTTGAGGGGATGTCCCCTCACTTGTGTTAGTTAGTGGAGATGGACTTACTAGAGGTATGTGGGGGGAAGGAGAAGTAGGTGGAAGAGATGAAAAATAAATCTATAAAAACTCAGGGAGACTTAATTTTGTGATTGAAGTAAGTGGAACCAAAGGTGCCTAAGAGAATGCCCTTGTCTATCCAACTAGACGAGGTAAATTCCTCACAACTATGGTTGATGTGCCCAAAGTTGTAGTAACTAGATAAGTGGAGACTAGGTGAGGACCAGGAAGAACTTTGAGAATATCTTTTCTAATATAAAGATTATGTTCCCTTTCACTAGTAAACTCTCCCTCTGATAAATTAGACTCTTTTTGAGTGGGTGAGGGAGGCTGATCCTATTCAGCCAAGCCTTAGGACTATGGTTGAGGCCACTGATGATTCCAAGTTATTTATGCTTCTTTTATCATTTCATTTTCTCACTCTTAGTGATTTTTGGATCATATTGGATTATTTGATAAATCATCATTGACATATCTTTATCCTTCAAATAGGTCCAAGCTTCTGAATCATTCAAAAAGATGCAATCATGCTCATATTCCTAGTGAACATACCTATTGGTAATCCATTTTATCTCCTTGAAGAACTTAAGATAATTTATAACTCTCTCCCTATGGTCCCATTCTCTATATTAGCCCATCTTCAAATTATAATGAGCCTTGACCTTTTCTACTTGATTGAAGTGTGTCTTTATTGTAAACTAAATCTTTCCAATACTTAAGGGAGTCTTGTGATAATAATATTGGTGCATAACATTGTTAAGCTTCTCATCCACACTATTACTATTATCTAATTAATGTGATTTTTTTTATTTTTCCACCTTGTCTGGAATGTTTCATAGCAAATACAAATGGCTTACTATGGTCCCTTTAATTATAATAATGGTAAAATTTTGGTGGTACCAATAATGTCCCATTTTGAAGATGCTCATTCTCAAGTTTTGAAATGGCTTGGGCATATGTGTTCCATAAATGGATTGATGGACCTGAAGATAAACATCCTCATAAATTCTAGTGATTTTATTCCTAAATATATAAACATATAATAAATAATAATCATCATAAATTTTGTTATTCATATATTTAGTGGATGGATCCATCGGTTCCCCATGAACCTTGTGGACTATCCCAATGACTACATTTAATAAATAAGACATCATATAGAATTTTCCATCAACTAGCCTTTGTTCTTGTTTGAACATCTACCCTTTTAATCTGACACTGATAATTCTCCCAAGGCTATAATTTTTTCTAAGGTTAAGAGAATATATAATAATGGCACTCATTCTACCTATATTTTACTAGGGAAGCCATATAACCTGTTCAAAAGTGTCATATCTATCTTAATGCCTGGTCTAAACTTATGCCATATTATTCCATTGGAGTAAATACCTCCCTTGGGATTCAATTTCTCCCCTTCTACTAACCATTGTTTAATTTCCCTTCTACAATGCTTTTTTTCCATTCACACATTCGCTAAAACCTAGTTATAAGCAACTTTGGGCCCTGGAAGCCTAAGATATCTCTCAAACACTCACCCTAAAATATAAGGAACTACATTGTGTCATGTTCTAAGATACAAACAATCCCAAATTTAAGACCATTAACAAATAAATCATTAAAAAAATCTATACATATCATTAGCTCAAGTTTTATAGTTGTATTATGTAATCCCATGTTATTTATTGGCAACATGTCATTGATATATTTTCAATCTTCCTGAGATAGACGATCATGTGTGAATATGGTGTTATGACCTCCACTGCATTCTAGATATGGATAATAGGGGAACTCAGAATCAAGTGTACCCTTGTCAAACGTAGTGATTATATATTCAATACTACTAAAAATAAAATATTAAGATGGGGTCTAGTTGCATACTAATTTTGGAGGAACCATTTTGGTAATCTGAGACTATGTATTTTCCTAATAGACTAACTAAAAGCACTTGTAAATTAATATAAAAAACTATGAATTTTAGCTGCTTGAGATCTCATAATCACAATACTCAGCTTGTAGATTAATAGCGAAGTGACTTGACATTACTTATATTTTGCATATATCACTAAAGTTTGGTCTTGAATGCATAATTCATGCAACATTAATATAAATAATAGCTTTTGATTTTAATCTCGTTTTAATTTTAATTTTCTAGTCAACTTTGGTGAGTTATCTCTTGACATATGGAAAAATGTTGTTAACTTTATGTCCCCAGTCATCACTTTAAGACAATTGTTGATTTCCCATTTACTCAACTTTGTTTAGTTGTTGAATCCTTTGTTTTCACTTTGGCTAAGCATCTCCTTGATTGTGACACTTGTTCACATCTCATGTATTTGGGGTCTTTAGATTTATAATCTTACTTTACATGATTTGTGGGCTATCATTTAAATGATGTGGAGTGATCTTAGGGCTCTAGAGCTATTTTAAATATTCAAACTATGTAGTATTTTAGAGGGATCTAAGTGTTTAGAATGTCAACACATGGTGTGATATTGGGGGCTTGGGGACTCATGGCCATTGACTTTGTACATTTTTTGCAAGTGCTCTAAATGAGTGGGATTATGTCACCTATCTTAATCTCAAGGTTCTAGATACTTACAATATAAGACCTACCTTGACCTTCTAATTTTTGGGTCCACAAGGTTATGCCATGTGACATAATCTTAGAGTCCTAGGGACTCAAAATACTTAGGACATTTTACAAAACCAACTTTTACCTAAGTGAATGTGGTCTTACCACATAGACAACTTGTGATAACTCATATGCCTTAAAGGTACATAACATTTATTTGACTATGGCGAGCTCTAATCAAAATGTTGATGCCATTTATCTTGATCTTGAAACTCAAATCTAGGGAGCTTTGAAGATTTATGAAAGCAGTTAGATTGGGAATGATCATTATCCTACCATCTGTTATGACCTTGGACTTCTAGAGACTTGGAGAACATAACATTATAGAATTTCTAAACATGGATAATTTTCAATTCTTTGAAAACAAACCTACATACGTGATAAAATAAGATAAACTATAACACCATATGTTGGCTCTTTTAACCAATAAAAATCATAATGTCAACTTTGGTAAGCTATGAGAATCTAAGGCTAAAAATAAATCACAACTTATGCCCAAGGTTTGATTCTATTTCTTTTAGAATTCTATAATTTAGACTCAAACTTTTGAAAAAAACCTTAGAATTACGCATGTCAAAACTAATGTCATGTATTATTAAGGCTCATATGACTTTGAATAAATATTTTCAAACAATAATGGGTCCCTATTTAAATTTATAAAATGGGTTGTGTGTGTGTGTCTGTTAGGGCACAATAGATACATTATCTAATGTATATGATAAAGATATTATTGCATGATGTTATACTACATATGCACATCAAGGCCCATTGAAATGTAATCTACAATTAATCATGGCCAAATATCAATATACTAATAATGAAATGACTAGATAGTTTAATCAAAACATGTCTATGGAAAGATAAAATCTGATGTGTGATAGAGACACTATTAAGTGCACAACATATCTCAAAGTAAAACTAATAGAGGTATGGAAACATACTTGAATGTGTAAGGGCTATTTATAGTAAGGTTACTAAAAATGGATGAATTTAGCATATGCATAGATAAAGGTCTACCTATGGTTCCCTCCATAGTAGTGGGATGTCATAAAAATTTATCTATATAATCATACCATGTGTGCCTTTAGAGAGTTTGGATAGATCAATGAATGATGGAATTATCATAATGACATGAGTAGATGGAAAAAAATCAAATACACTTCAAATAATCAATGAAATAGACAGGATCTTGGTGAGGAAGATGTAAATAGAAAAAATAGGTGCATCATCCGATGATGACCATAATACTTTTTTACCATATGAAAACATAGAAAATAAGGTCATAATAACACATATAGTGTTGTGACTAATATGATTCATAGTAAAATAACATTATTTGTAATTAATAATAAAATGTGTTTAATTAAGATTTAAAATATCTAAAATGTTGGCTTCTCACATCATACAAATGAAAACAAAATTTCATATTGAACCCTGTTTGTCAACTATTTTTATTCAATATGGTTTTTAGTTGAATATTGACCTTCTAATTTTACTAAAAATCATATTATAATAAATAAACTAAATCATTTTTTGCTATACATCATTCATAATGATTTCATAAAATTAAATCAGAGTTTTTATTTTAATACTCATTTAATTTTCATTAGCTTTAAAAACGTAAAACAATTTTATTTTAAATTTTTTATTTTAATCATTTCACAAATAAATTTAGTAAGATAATAAATCAATAAAAATATTAAATCACTTATAATAAATCATCATGACAAAATTTTAAAAAATGAAAAAATCAATTCAACATTCAATATAAATGATGGGTGCATGGTTCCTCACAAAAGAATGATCCTAACAAATTTGATGTATTATAAACCTATCTTGATTTAGGTGAATGCAATGGAGATGTGCATTAGTGATCTAAAAGCTAGTTTCCACTATGTTGTTTACTTAATATTTATTCATACCATAAGAAACTAATAGCATATGATGACCTTTATTAATTATATTTTGAAACATTCCTTAACGATCATTTAATATTTATATCATTTCAAAATTTAAAACATCTATTTCATGTCATTTGTCATTTCATCATATCTCAATTCATATGAGTAAGAGAATAAATCAATCAGAATATTAAATAATTAGTCATAAATCAATAGGATGAAATTTTATTAAAAAATGAACAGATTAATTTGACATTAAATACATATGACATGTGCACAATTAGTTGTAAATGAATGATACTAAAATTTTGAAATAATATGATCCTCTTTGGCTTCAAATGGATGTGACATTCAATGCACATATCTCATATGATAACTACTTTCAACTCTATTGTTTAACTAAGAGCTACTCAAACCATGTGAAATAAATATTAAATGGCGGTATTTATTAATTATATTTTAAAACATCCATTTCTTCACTGGAATGATAACATTAATTCAATGAAAATATTAAATTACTAATAATAAATCAATTGGAAGAGTTAACAATGGGTTGTATAAATTAATTAAACATTGAATACATATGTCATGTGAATGGTTTCCTAGAGAGATTATTGTGTGAGAGAGTGTGTGATAGATGCAGGTGCATCTATATAGATTATTCAAAATTTATTAGTAAGAATATTGAAAGTTTTGGCATGTTATGAAAGTATTGGTCCTATGGTAAGAGTTTTTAGGGTCTAAATATATTTTTTAATTATTTATAAACCTTTGACTCACTTTAAACATGTTTTTAGTTCAATCAAGTTATGTGCAACACATGTAGAAGATTAAACTAGGTATGTTTGGATAAGTAATAAGTTATAGAGAGATTTTTGGTTCATGAAACAAGAAGGAATTAATTTTATCCATTAAAAGCAACGTGATAAAGTTAAAATCATTAGATGAAGATAAAATGCAATTATTAAAGAAAGGATAAAATTTGAATTTGTAGGTTTGGAAAGGTTTTTGTTGGTGTGGGAGAGAAATTTGTAAGTGTTTGTGTAAAAATTTTTGGAGATATATGAATTAAAAATATATATTATGATTTTTAATACATTATAAAATGTTTAAAAATTTAAGTGAATATATTTTGACGTGAAAATTGTCTTTAATTTATTTTTAATAACATTTTTCATGTTGCAAGCTTCATAACATAGTACAAGGTTATCATAGTTAAGAAGAGAGCAGGTTCAGTCAAGGAAACATTGTTTTATTTGATTTTAAAATTTTGTTAAAAGTATTAAATTGTTTTTAAAGATATATAATGGTGGGTAAGGCCACTTATATATATATATATATATATATATATATATATATATATATATATATTTATTTATTTTATTTTATTTTTTTTTTTTTTTTTTTTGTTTTTTTGGGGTGCTCTTGGCCTATGTGCAAGCTTGCTAGGGTTTTGAGTTCTAAAACCCTCTTAATTGACAAAATAACATATAAAAATGATCTTAAATTTTTAATATATATAGATATTTTTATGATGTTTTTAAATAATTTTCAAGTCTTTTGGATGTCTATAGAGGAATATATTGATAAAATTAAGACAACATGTTTGTAGGTGAGACTTTTAGAAAGGTTTAGGAAGACTAAAAAGTGAGTAACTTTAAAATTAAATATTAAAATGAAATAAAACTTTTTAGGTATGTTGAATAGAATTTTTATGACATTTTAAAATTAATTTAAAATATTTTAATCATATGGTGAGGAATTTATTGTCAAAACTTTGACTTATAGTCTTGTTAAGAAGTAAAAAACCTGTTTTAATAGTACAAAAACCTCAATATCTAAAATTATAATCATAAAAATAATATAATTTTTTTTATATAAATTGGTTAATATTTTTTGGGTCATTATACATAAGTGTAGAGTGTTTTGACGTCTTTAAAGAAAGTTATATCAATTTTACAGTTTGTAGGTGTAGTTTCTATGTCTAAAAATACTTATTTTTTATTTCTTGTATTTATAAGCTAAGTTCAATGTCTAAATAAATATGAGTAATTTTTATAATATATAAATTACTATTTAAATACCTTTTGGTGATTCCAAAAGTATTATTTGTGAACTATAGTAAAAAAAAAAAAATAGATCTAGAAGAGAAGGCTACAAACCTGTAAGTCAAATTAGTCTATTGAAAGAGAAGAGGATAGTAAATAATCTCTTACATTAGAGAGTGAAAGAGATGACCATATTGGGTTATAGGTGAATGTTATTGGGAAACACTTCTATAATTTAATAAAGATAATATTTTGTGATAATAATTTATGTGATGTTTTCAAAAATATCTAATGCCATACTCTAGTAGTCTTCTAGAAATTTTCTGATTACATTTCACAACTGTAACTCTTTTTTTTCTTTTTAATTTTTAAGATACACTTTATTTTATAAAAATAAATTACTAATATTAAATTATGCATGTATCTCCTTAACAACTTTATCTTCAAATCATAGATTTGTCACATCATACACACTAAATATTCATGAATTACTGCCAAATCCTGACCTTAAAGATCATTAATAAAATTGTTTAATCGCATCAAAATTAGTAGAATTACAAATTATATAAATTTAATCTAATTTGGAAAATTTTAAAAAAATGTATGACTTGTACATGTCCTTTTCATATATGTTATGTTAGTGTTTTTCATTCAGTTTCATTCATTTTTTTAATCAATGGACTGTACAATAACCCTCAAATGTGTTGTAAATATAGAAAATATAAATAGGAACAATTGATGCTCACACTTGGATAGGAAAACATGGAGGTTATCCGCTTAGGTTTCAACATCTTGATGAGATTCTTTCAAGGTGGCCTAAAAATAGTAATTAAATGGTGAATATACTTCACATGACCTTTTATTTTTCCAAGAAATTAATCTTTTTTATTCTCAATCTTTTCTCTAGTACTCAACACACACCACATTGTACATGACTGATGGATTATTATAGGGTCCCAAAGAATTGATTTCCATTGATGAGGATACAAATATCGTTTTTCAATGAAAACAAAGGTGATAAAATAATAATCACAATGTATATGAATGTGTCAATTTATTTTTAAGCAATATGAACATCATCATACATATAACTATTAATACTATTCCTTTTTATAGTTATGCTCTGTATAGATCTCATGATTTTCATTATGTTTTTTTCTTTGTATTTTTTCTTCAAATGTGTAACATCTCCACTAGGATATACCTAGAATTACATGATTTTTTTCAAATTTAAAACAACATATACTTTAATTATATTACACCATGAGAATATAATTAGTGACCATACAAATACTCTAAGTATAATAACAATAAATAAAATATGTGACATCATACATCACTGATCACTATTATCATAAAAAACACATCATAATAAAATATAGAAAACTATTACATGTGTCCAATTACAACTAGTATAAACATACAACCATTGCTATCAATGTATAATAAATAAATAATTACAACTCATTATGATAATATTTCAAAAATAAATACAATACAATGTACATATATAAGATACATGGCTCCATGAAGAGTAAGTTTCTCATACTCTAGTATCTATGGAAACCTCAAGTGTCATCTCCCAAAAAGTATTATTGTAGGAAGGGAGAGCGTCATCTAAGTGCTTTTCTACACCAACCATGGACCATCGATCCCTAACATGATTCTATCATTTCATACTTCTGCACTTGTGGGAGCACCTCAAGGGGCTAATCTCACTTCACTTGCTCAGAGTTTCCATTTTGGAGATTTGATTGTGTTTAACGATCCTATTACTCTCGACAATAATCTTCACTCTCCTCATGTGGAAAGAGCCCAGGGATTTTATTTCTATGACATGAAGAATACCTATAATGCTTGGTTTGGGTTCACATTTGTGCTGAATTCAACAGATTATAAGGGCACCATCACTTTCAGTGGAGCAGATATAATATCGAAAAAGTATAGAGATATATCTGTTGTGGGTGGAACTGGTGATTTCTTCATGGCAAGAGGAATTGCCACCATTTCAACTGATACTAACCAGGGGGATGCCTATTTTCCTCTGAGGGTAAATATCACACTCTATGAGTGTTACTAATGTTATAAAATTAGTGAATAGTGATGAATAACTGAGATTGCTGCTGCTGCTCGAATAAGCAATCCATTATGTTATAGTGTATGGGCTCTTCCCTAAGTGTGTTCGTAGTCTTTATAATTACGCTCCTACAATTCATTATGTTATAGTGTGTGGGCGATCATCTGTGATCTGCTATTACAAAATGAATATTAAATCGTTCTATTATTTAGTATTTAGATTAAGATGTCTGTCTAACGGAGCGGAGGTATGTTTTTTTTACAGCATATTGTTATTGTTGCAAAGGTTTTCTGGAATCACTTGTGTAGTAATTATTTGTTCACAATAAGAAACATTTGATGCGGAAGAATCTTCACAATCTAAGGTACACGCATTTTATTTTTAAGTTTAAAAAACAAAAAACATCTGTGCGTGAGGTCTGAGCAGCTATGGAATAACATATGGCCATGGTCACATGCTTGTACATGAAGGCGTCCATGTTTTACCAATTTTTGCGCACCAGCTACAATAAAATCATCATTCACTTGAGTGAGGCTACAACTACCAATTACACGAAGCAGGGGAACTGTTTTGCTAATTGTTCGAAAGAGAAAGGATACGAAATACAAACAAGAGATTCTAGAAAGCTGTTTTAAAAATTATTCATCCTTCCATATTATTAGAGGATGTCAAGGGATAAAGTAAACCAAAAAAATTGATGCCAAATTCAACACTACTCAATTGTATGACTGCTACAATGAAAATTGCTACAAGTAACTTGAGAGTACAGTGTGTTTCTCTGTCGAGAGTGTCTTCACAGTTGGTGAAGTTGAGTCATGTATCATGCTAATGAATATAGGATCAAGTGCTTGAAATTTTGTGCACTCGTCTTCGAGTCATTCAAGTTATTTCTTCCTAGTATAGCATTCTTATAGTAGATTCTATATAATAAGAAGACATATATCCTTAGCTTGAACAAAGTCATGGTAGGATCGTCCAGATTAACACTGTGCATAATAATATTTTTTACCTGCTCCATGATAAGATTAAAGCCTTTCCCTTTGGATTGGAGATTGTCTTGCAACTGATGATTCTAATGCTAAAGATGACAGATATCTTCAAGTGTGTGTTCTCTTTGAAAGAGACACTTCCATCTGGGATTTAGTTTCCTTCTTTCTCAATTTTCCTATGGCTATAATAAAGAATAATTGGAGCACACATCTAAATACCACTTGGAAATGATATGAAGAGTGTATGATCTGATACAACTGAAATGATATGAAGAGTGTATAATCTGATACAACTGATATGGACCCAGGGAGAGACCCGTTTGACAACCTACTTAAACGTATTTAATGTGGTTATATGTGGAAATGAATTCAAATATAATTGCATAATTGTGGAACAGGTTATGGAATATAATAAATATATCTAAAAATAACCATTACATATTTAACATAGGATATTAGCAGAATAGTGTCTTCTATTCAATAGAAAGAATAATTATAATTAGATGTGTACAATGCATTAAAAAAATTTAAAATCCTTGATCAAAAAGGGATAAACATCCTAAATAATTCAACTAAACTATGGTATCATCAAACATGGTATGGAAAGTAGGTTCATGTGATCAAAGAGGGATAAACACCACAATTAGTTTAATTAGTTTGTGAAGGGATCATATGATACAAGATGCTTAAGGCATAGAATATTTTACGATGTTGTAGACATGGATGAATAGGAATGAAAATAATTTCCACTCACTCAGTTGATGTGTGAGTCTCTTATGTGTCGCTCTCTATCTATATTTATTTTACAATAAATATATAATTACATGGAAGTAGTTACAATTAATCGTTGTAAAAGTTGATAGTTACAAGAACGGTTTATTTTCTACTATGTAATGGTTCAAAATTTTTGTAGGTGCGAAATTTACATGATCCCAAAGATGGTGCAGACTTGGGTAATTCCATCTAAAATTCCACATGATAGAATAATATCGGTACGTGTATGTTGAGTCATGTACTAAGTTAGACTAATGTGTGGTATGTTGTAAGATGATGCAAAAACCAGCATGGGTGTCATGTGTTTGTATGCTTTAGTGATAGATGTTTCGAGGGATCTAATGCAAGCATAGAGATACAATGATATATAATTTTTATAGTGATTCCTTAGAAGCACACAAGGATATTGTAGAGGATGTAGAAGTGTTGCACATTACTATAGTAAATCATCTTGGTGACATGGAATAATATGAGTGAAGATAGTATCGACAAGTGTTGCAATGATACATAAGTTGTGTTGGCCACATAAGGTTCTTGTATAATTTTGTGATGTGAAACATATTTCTTTAGTGCCATGTATCAACTTGGGATGTGCCAGAAAAGCTAAAAAATGCATAAGGATATACCGCAGATTCTAGAGTAATCTAGTTTGCTTGGCACAAAATCCTATTAGAAAATCCAATTGGTGTAAAAAAAATCCTATTATAAATGATTTTGGGATAAGATCACCTTGTGGAGTGATGATAAAAATACCTACCCTTGAGACATGCTTGGTGAAAGATCCATCAAAATATAATTTCTATTATGTCAATTCATACAAGGACTGAATAGCTTCATTAGGAAATTCAGTTGTCAAATGTTGTATATATGTTAATGTCGACAAAATTGTCCAAGATCCAACTGATAGAATCAAACACATGAACTATAAATACAAAGCAAATAGAAGCAAAACTCCATTGTTAAGACTGAAATCAAATAAAGTAAAATTATAATAATATTGCATTCATAACTCATTAAAAATAGCTAAGATGAGAGGCGTATTTATAGGTATAATAGAGGCACAAATCTAAGACATTTGACAATGTGAACACAAGACTTTTGACAAATGGTTTGTGTGCTCCATATGTCAATATTGATGGGTAAGAGTATCCTTACCCACCAATTTGACTATAATTTTTCCATGTGCATGTGCACCTTAATTACCTCATTTATGACACTTAAGTGACCTCAATATAACACCTAAGCAAGCTAAACACAAGTGTAAGAATAATCCATAATAATAAATAGAAGAAAAATAATATCCTACACTAACACCCCCCTTAAGCGTAGCTTAGGTAGGTAAACAAAATTAAGTCTTGGCAACATGGCCTGATGAGGTACCCAAGTACAATACAACTCTCACAAAGTGGAGGAAAAAAAGAAAACCCATAGGAAAAAACTCCCTCCCAAAAGAGAGAAAATAAGAAGAGGACCACAAGGCCCCCCCTAAAAATGATGTTGATGCAACTTGTACCCCAAGAAGAGCATGCAAGTGAATATACTTACTCTCAATGAAGGCTTTGGTGAATATATTAGCTATCTGCTCCATAGTCTATAAAAATATGAGATCAATGACCTGTTCATGACTGAGCTCTCAAATGAAGTGCATATGAATCTCAATGTGTTTGGTCCATTGATGTTGGACTGTATTCCTACAGATCTTGTTGGTGCTTTGGTTATGACAAAAAATGATTGTGGATCACGTATACTATATATCAAACTCAGTAAGAATCCCTTGAAGCTAAATAGCTTTAGTAAGAGCATTGATAGCTCCTCTATATTCAACCTCAGTGGATGATAAAGCAATAGCATTTTGCTTCTTGTTAGACCAACTAATTGGTCTTGAATCAAGTGAGAAACTAAATCCTGAAGTGGACTTGTGATGTTGAATATCGCCAGCCCAGTCTGAATTTATGTATCCAATCAAGTCAATATCAATGTCTGATCCATAGTGAATCCTAAAACTATGAGTACCCTGAATGTAGTGGAGAATCTGTTTGGTTGCTTTCTAATGTAGAGCATGTGATGTCTACATAAACCTAGAGACCATGCCCACTGTGTATGAAATATCAGGTCTAGTGTGAGTTAGATAGATGAGGCTGCCAACTAGTTTTCAATACAATGTAGCATCAACCAATGGAGAAGAACACTCAGCCTCAAGTTTGACTCTAGAAAGAAAGGGAGTCAGAGCTAGCTTACAAGTATTTATGTGAAACAGTGCGAGCAAATCAAGAGCATACTAGGATTGTGCAATGGTAATACCTAAGTTAGATTGTGAAATCTCAATACCAAGGAAGTAATGCAATAAACCCAAGTCAGTCATAGAGAATATATCATGCAAAGTAATTTTCACTGTTATAATAGAGGATGAATAACTCCCTATGATCAATAGGTCATCCACATATAAAACTAGAATCAAGAGTGAATTATCTTACCGTAAGATATAGACATTTGGATTAAAATTACATCTAGTGAACCCAACTGTGAAAAAAAATCAATCCATCTTGGCATACCAAGCCCAAGGGGCCTATTTGAGGCCACTGATAGATTTCTGAAGTTTATACACTAAGGAAGAATCTTCCACTAAACCTTGTGGTTATTCCATATATATCTCCTCCTCAAGGTCACCATGAAGAAAGGCACTCTTTACATCCATCCGATGAACATCCAAATGATAAGCTATGAAAATGGAAAGAGTGAGTTGAATAGAGTTCATTTTAGTGATTGGCAAAAAAAATTCAGTCTAGTCTATGCCAAGAACTTGTGAAAATCCTTTCGCTACTAATCATGCTTTGAGTTTATCCACCAACCCGATACAAATTTTGTTTGATAAATCCACCTACATCAAACAAGTTTCCTTCCCTTGGGAAGTGGTACTAGATCCCAAGTGTGGTTCCTAATTAAAAAACTATACTCTTCATGGATAGTTGTATCCCACTCAAGAATGCTAGATGCCTCATGAAATGAATATGGATCAGAATCACAAGCAATGAAAACATGTGGAACACCTTGAAATTGTGAATGAGTCTATTTGACATCTGATGGATTCCCAACCCAATCATTTACACTCTATAGAGTCTGTCTATCCCAAAGAGGACCTAAAATTAGAGAATCAGGGGGAGATTCTTCAACTTCAAAAATGTGACTATGAATGAAATGAGGTGAATCTCTATCACTATCCTCATCATCTGAATTGAAAAAAGAATCTTCATCAACAGGTATCTGATATGGATGATCTAAATCATATGAACTGTCATTATATCCCAGAGAGTCCAAAGAAGAGGGAAAAGTGTCATGTGTGGAGTCTAATGGACCCTCTTGAAATCGTATACTCCTCTCAATGAACAACTCATGTGTGGTAGGATTAATAAGCCTATATCCCTTAACACCTTCTACATACCCAAAAAATATGCAAGTCCTACTTTGATGTTCCATGGCCTTATGTTTCTTCTTAGGAATGTGGGCCATAGTTGGAGATCCAAATACCCTAAAGTGCTTAACTTTAGGTTTTTGATTTTTCCAAGCTTCAAAAGGAGTGGTCCCTTTCAATGTTTTATGAATAACATGATTTTGGATATAGTAAGCACAATTAATGGCTTCTGCCCAATATAGTGGTGTAAGTGATTTAGAGTGTATCATTAATTTTT
This sequence comes from Torreya grandis, assembly GCA_037957365.1. Lineage (NCBI taxonomy): Eukaryota > Viridiplantae > Streptophyta > Pinopsida > Cupressales > Taxaceae > Torreya > Torreya grandis. The sequence continues at coordinate 165,078 of JARHVA010000469.1, read as the reverse complement.
CTATTTCCTTCAAAGATTTGTTCTTATATTCTACAACCATTATACTGAGGACTATATGGAACTATTCATTGTAGATCAATCCCTTCTAAAATATAGAACTGCTCAAAGTGATGATTAACATACTCACCACCATTATCAGTGCACAAAATTCTAATGGTTTTCTCTAACTCTTTCTTAATAAAAGCATTGAAATCATTAAAATGCTTAAAGACCTCAGACTTTTTTTGAATAAAATACACCCAAGTATACCTAGAGAAGTCAGCTATGAAGGCAAGCATGTGCCTAGCCTTGTTGAATGAACGCTTAAGAAATGGTCCAGAAACATCACTATAAATTAGCTCCAAAATTTTAGTGGCTCTCCATGATTTTCCTTTGTCATATTTCACTTCAAGATGTTTACCAAGCATGCAACCTTCACAAACACAATCAAAAAAATGAACACGAGACAATCCTATTACCATATCTTGTTGACTGAGTTGTTCTAAGTAGCGATAGTTTAGATGGCCAAATCACTCATGCCATAGTTTGCTCACTCCATCAGAATGAGTGAGTAATGCAGTAGAAGGGTAATCGAGAGCAAAATTTGAGGTGTAAAACTTTGATTGGTGATTTACTTTCCCAATGGCCACTGTAGTATTACTATGTAGCTCCTTAATGATAATAGAATCTAGAGTAAACTCAACTTTATTACTTGATCCAATGTGGGTGATTTGATAAACAGATAGGAGATTAGTTGACAGGGATAAAACACAAGACATTTTCAAATTCTCCATCATTAACTTCAATAGATCCTCTCCCACAAAATTTAATAGAAATATCATCACCTATTAGAATAGATGGCATGAACATGGCTCTAAGGATGAGAACAAGTCTCGTGAAGAAGCCATGTGATGTGAGGCACCAGAATCAATCACCCATGTGGATGGTTGAGATGCTACTGCAACAAGGGCCTTGCCCTTACCTTTCCCCTTACTACTTTATTTTATCTTAGAAGACTGTTATGCTGATGAGGTTGATTTGACTGTATTAGGGACATTGATGTGGTTTTTCTCAAGCATCTTTGTTAAATGATCAATCTATTTTTTCATACATTTTGTTTTATCATGCCTAGTTCTCTTACAATAGGCACATGTGATCCTCTCTTTCTTGGATTTCTCACTTGAAGAGGAGGACTCATATGATACTTTTAGCTTAGTATCTGATTTTTGACCCTTTCATTGCTCTTGGTCCTTGTTTTGGTTCTTCTCCTTATTTATTGAAGTCTTCAGTTTGTTATGACTCAACAAAGCATGTGATTTAGAAGATTTCAATGTACCCATTTGGATGAGTTTGTCTTCCTCCCTATTTAATTCTTTGGCAAAATCATCTAAGGATGGCATACTCCATGCAGGTCCTAGGGCATGTTTCAAAGCATGAAAGTTAGAGATAAAATTTTAGTCAAGACCTAACTTGGAAAGAATAGAGAGGATCAATTGTTCATCATTTTTCTCTATACCACATATTTTTAATTGCAACCTAAGTGATTTAATTTCAGTGAAAAAGTCTTCTATAGTGTCAAAAAAATTTGGACTCAAACTAATGAGCTCATTCTCTAGCTCATGACCCATCATTACATCCTACTTCCCAAAGAGTTATTCCAAAGTGTTCCAAATCTCATGTGGTGATTTAGCATATTCAATGTGAAAGAGTAAGTTAGGAGAAATAGACAAACACAAAAACCATACGCTTCATCACACCTATTATACCACTTAATTTTATCTACACCAAAGTTTGGTTCAATTTCTATATTCATGGTTATCCCGTGTAAACCTCTACTTCTTAGAAAAATTTGCACTTTAGATTTCCAGTCATGATAATTGAATGGAGTGAGAAGTGGAACCAAATTGTGATCCATGATACAGTGCAAGCAGAAAATGGATAATCAATAGAGACGGCAAGGCACTCAATAACCCTCCCTAAAACTATCAGAAAGAACCCCCCCAAATTACAAAAGTTTGGCACTTTATGTTTTAGTGCATATACAATCAGCACTTTAGTGCTCATACAATTGAAATTTTATTTTTAGTGCCTATACAATCAACACTTTAGTGCATATATAATGGGCACCAATGTTTTGCACAATAAATCCTAACAAACCTTTAAGATATCATGCAGGGCCAAAGACAACTGTAAACATGAGTGTAGAGTTGATTCATGAAGCTTCAACCCATGTAATAAGGTAGATGATGCATACAGTGCAAATAAGGTACTACACAGTAGATATGTACTCAGATAAAATGAATTGTAGGTACAGATCCACACAATAAACCATAAAGATTAAGTTGATGTTGTCAAAGTGCATGATTTGGTGGAGTGTTCACCATCATGTAGTACACATAGCAAGAAGATGACTATTTGATGTTGTTGAATGTGTAGTATAGTGTATTATTTACTATTGTGAAATACACATAGAAACAAAGTGGTTGGCATAGAAATGAGTGAAGTCTTTGCATTAAAAGCACAAATAATAATGCATGATCATAAAAAAAAGATGTCAGACTCAGCCGAGTATGCATCCACAAATGAGAAATCTATGAAATTATTACATAAGTGATAGTGCAAGATCACAAAAAATGGATGTCATACTCAACAAAAAAAACTTTTATGAGGAGAATAAGAGTGTTAAATTGTGAGTTAAGCAAAGGAGATGAGAAATTGTCTTTTGCTTGTGAGGGGGTGTGACTGCCTGCCAAAACCAGACCTCACCCTTCATGAAATAGAAGGAATATTACAAAACAATGAAAAAAACTCTTTACAATATGATTTCCCATAAAAATATTATTTTTATAAAAACAATAAAAAAACTCCTTAAATTGTCATCATCAAAAATATAATTTTACAATTTTATAAATAGTATCACAGTCAGTAAAACTATGATAACTTTTGAAATTATTAACAAAATTACAAATTTAAAAATGATCCAAAAAGAGGAAATAAAGGTGCATATAACCAAGAAACATTTCTAAGTGATTATTTACCATTTAATCACAATCGAAAAAATACCAATCATTTTTCTCAGAAAAAATGAATTTACAAAACAACTTGTAAATCTTGCCTCCTTATCAAAAAATGATTTTGTCTGCTATCTAACTAGCTTGAATACTCCTTTAAAATATACAAAAGTTTACTTATATGTTCAATACAATTGAAATAATTGAAAATATTGATAAAGTTTACTAATTAGAGAAGAAAAGACTATAAATGATACACACAGATCTACAAATTTCTCCTTTACAATTGTAGTTAGAATACAAACTCAAAAAACTACTCAATATTTTAAGAAATTAACAAAAAAATAGTGTTCATTAATATAATATAATATAGCTCTGTTACCATGATGGAATTATCCAAGATCCTACTGATAGAATCGAACACATGAACTGTAAATGCAAAGCAAATAGAAGCAGAACTCTGTTATTGAGACTGAAATTAAAATAGAAAAGAATTATAATAATATTTCATTCATAACTCATTAAAAAATAGCTTATATGAGAGGCATATTTATAGGTACAATGGAGGCATAGAGCTAAGACATTTGGCAATGTGAACACAAGACTTTTACCAAATGGTTTGTGGGCTCCATATGTTAATATTAGTGGGTAAGGGTATCCTTACCCACCAATTTGATTATAATTTTTCCATGTGTATGTGCACCTTAATTACCTCATTTATAACACTTAAGTGACATCATAATAACACCTAATCAAGCTAAACATATGTGTAGGAATAATCCATAATAATAAATACAAGGAAAATAATATCCTACACTAACAAATGTTGCTTCTGCTAATGTGTCTTCAAAAAAAATTCCTTTGATATTTTTTTGATTAACAAACTAATTATCAAATTCACTTATTAACATAAACCATTTGGCCATCCTCTCTATTAGAGCTTATTTTGAAAGGAGGTATTTGAGTGGATCAATTTTTGTAATGATTTTAGTTTGATTATTAAGTAATGACAAAGTTTTTAGGAAGTGAAAACAACTGCTAGACATGTATTTTCAATCGTAGAGTAGTTTAATTAATAATATAACAAGGTCCTGCTCAAATATTATATTTTTACTTATTTCCCATGATAATCATGTTGTGCCAGTAATGTCCCTAATGCATTATGTAGCTGAAATCTATATAACAATAAAGGTCTAACTAAGGTAGTTGGCATTAAGAGTAGTGGATATGATAGATATTGTTTGATATTTGAAAAATATTATTTGTATTATTAGTTCCAATTTAAATCAACATTATTTTTGAGTAGATAAGAGAATGGGTGGCATATACTTACAGCTTGAGATATGAATATATGGATAACCTGAATTTTTCCTTGTAAATTGTGAAGTTGTTTGTGATTAGTGGGTGAAGGCATTTCTATTATAGTTGTGAACTTTTCTATATCCACTTCTATATCTCTCTGAGATATAATAAAACCAAAATTATTCCCTTAAGTAACCACAAACACACATTTATTTGGATTTAGGTGAAGCTTGTATTCCCTTAACCATTCAAAAATCATATGTAATTAAATGGATGTTTTTCTCTTGTTCTAGATATGGACAATATGTAATCTACATAATATTCAAAAATATTATGAATCATGTCATGAAAAATGACTATCATAGCATGTTGATATGTGGCTCTGACATTTTTGAAACCAAATGGCACTACATGGTAACAAAATATGCCCCAAGGTGTGATGAATGAATATTGTTTTATGTTGGTCTTTGGGTGAAATTTTGATTTGATTATATCCTAAAAAATAATCCATTAATGCAACATCTCATGGCCTATTTTATATTATACAATCATGTCAATATTAAGAAGCCTAAATTCATTTTTTAAACAATATTTAGTAATGTCTTGAAAATTTGTACAAACTCTTATCCATATTAGTTTCTTATTGACTGGAACTATGTTAAAGATAAACTCTAAATAATCTATAGGTATAATGAAGCCAACTTCCAACTATTTTTTCAATTCCCTCCTTGACAAATAGTGTCATTTTATGATGTTTTTTCCTTCATTTAAAGTTTGATATGTCTATCATCCTTGTGAAAAAGACAGTGGTGGACTACAAGTGATGGGTCCAAACTAGGCATATCAATATATGATTAGGCAAATACATCTAAAAACAATTTGAGAAGGAGATTTAGGGTTGTATGCTCTTCAAGATCAAGAGAAGTGGCAAGCTTCATCATTTTAGGTTCTTCATCTATTCTAATATTGACATCAATAGTCTTTTCAATCAACAATGTGGACTCTTCTTGAAAATTTGTAGGAGCAAGAGGAAGATTAAGTTCCTCATAAATATCTTGATGATTTTGAGCTTCTTCATCTAATATTTATATCAATCAAACTGTACTGATTTTATTATGGTGTGGATGATTAGATTTTATAAGCTCCCTAAAGTATGTTGAATTTTCTAAGTGGATTGAAAAACCTTTATTATGATCCCATGATAGAATGTGATCAATAACTCTAATGAATTCATAAATTACTTCATCATTTTGAAAATAGTCAAGTGAGGGTGGATTTTGTTGGTCCCAAGTTATTAGCTATGGATATTTAAGCTCAAGGCTCAAGATGGTTATGTCATGGAAAATTTGTGGCTATATGACCTTTATAACTGCTATAGATGGAACTTTTTTCAATATCATAATAGGACTCCTTAGATAATGTAAAAGAATTAGTCTTTTAATAATATATGCGCACACTAGGGATTTAAATTTAGTACCTCGATAATATTTTCTTAATCCAAACATTATAAGTCCTACAAGCCCTTGTTCATGAAGACCAAGGCCTTTACATTTATAATTCATAATGTGGCACATAATAGATTTGGATTTGGGATATTAGTTATTTTGGAAACATGTGACAAATTCATCACTATAGAGTAAAGAAGGATTGGAATCTTCGATCTGTTCTTCAGAAATAAATTTTCCTTTAACAAAATATGTCTTATGAAACCATTCGACTACTTATCCTTGCTTCCTATGATGGGTTTTACCATTGTTATTGCCAAACATGTGGAATTTTCCTAGATAATGTGCATCATATATTTTGTATTCTCCCATTCCTGCATCCAAAATGGTAAATCTAAATAGTGGAGATGTGGAATTAGACATAAATGGTTGACTTTCATATTTATATGGTTTGTTTTATAAAGTAGAAAGTAAATCATCTAGATGGATGTAGTTTAATAAATTTTGTGATTCTTCATAAGTTTCATAAGTATCTTTAGTAAATGGGTAATAATTAGTATTTCTATATCACCCTTCTGATAGTTTTCAATATTGAAAAGGTTGATGATCACCAAGAATAGTAACTTCCATGTACTAGAGTGGGAAAAATTGAGACACTAGTGGAGGGTAGATAGAATGGCATTCATGGCATGGATCCATGGATGACCAAAGAGTAAGTTGTATGGTAAATCAAGATATAGGACATGAATTAAGGTATCTTGGATAATATGCCCCACCATGAGTGAAAGATAAATGGTCCCAACTGATTATCACTCTATATTATCATAACCTTTATATTAATAGTTTTGGGATATAGTGTTGTTGTTGAATGTCCCAAATGTTTGATCAAAATTAATGTGCATATATTCAATCTAGACCCATTGTCTATAAACACACTTTCTTAATTTATGTTTGGAGATAATGACTTCAATATAAAATGGAAAATTATGGGATATACCCATGGGGTAAATATATGTATGGTAAAAATTCATTTCATTATTGGAGGATAGATGTCCTATAAGTTCTTGGAAGTTGGATGGATTAATGTTTTCTAAAACTTTTGACTCTTGTAAAGCTTTAAATAAAATGTCCTTGTAGGTAGTGTATGTATTGAGATAGAACTTAATCATAATTCACATGATTATCCAAAAATTCCATAAAATCTCTCACACTAATATAACTATTAGAATATAAAACATTATAATGTTACTCCTTGTCAATGCAAGGATATGATTCAACCTTTTATGCCCTTCTATAAATTTATGCATATATCTTTGCTTCCTATTATCACTAATAACTATAATTCCCCACATGTTTTTAGAGGCCTTCTTAATCAATTTTTTATTGTTTTGACACCTTTTTATGATTAGGTGTATAAGATGAGACTCTTGCCCCTATGTCAACTACATATTATGACCTTCTGCAATAGTTACATCCCAATAATATTTCAATTACAAATAATTGTATTTTGATATACTTGCCATGATACCCTTATAACTTGACAACTTTTAATACTAGATCAATTATTGATTGATGTACATAAATGCAAAATAAATACCACTGTTGGTGCATCATATGAATGCAGTAAATGATTGACGGATATCATTTATTAGGAGAGTATAATTGTCATGTAATGACGCATTTTTTGACCTTTGATAATCAAGGTCAATAAGATATAATGTTTAAAAATTTAAACTTAAACTTATAAAAGACTAATCAAGTTTTCTATTATCAATGGAAAATATGAATCTTGTGGTAATGTTATAGTCTCACTATTTTTGGACATATAAGTCTTATTATGAGGGATAAGGGTCATTATAAAACATCTAAAAGTATTTATTTCTTATCACATGGTTGCTTGGTGATATTTTCAACTTATATCAAAGTGAATCCTCTTTCCCTCGAACCTCCCTAGTAAATAGACAAGGATGAATGAAGTAGTACAATAAAGCATATTTATATTTATTTAATTAGGGTGAAAATTAATAATACATGATAAATAAAATTTATCATTTCTTTGACCAATGAATCATTTATTAATTTAACTGTGCCTATTGATTAAACCAAATTCAATTTAGGAAAGAGACATTGGGTATAGCATATCATTTAATACTTCTTGGGGAAATTAAAATTTCTTTAGAAATTAAAATAAATATCGTTGGGGTGGGGGGGAGCCCAAAAAATTAAGTAGTGTGAGAAAATTAAATAATATAAACACATCTACTTGTATCCATATATTAATGCATTATTCTCATTTTGCCTTGAAAACTTCAACACATGGGACATGGCCATTAAAATATCACTACACTAATTACATGAGTAAAATGTCCAGCAAAGGGGAGATTAGTAGAGGAAGGGAATGTCAGTCAAAAACCAAAATCACTTTAAGAGATAAAGGCATGTTATTCTCTTATGATTATTTTTTTAATATTCATATTTCTTTTTGAAACTCAGGAGTATTGACACTGGAAATAAGTTGTAGGAATTTTTTACAACGAGTATTTCAGGTCAAGGGCATTCATTTTCAAGTATTAAAATTAATATATCAAGTTACATTCATATATCAAAGATAAAAATTCACACAGTTACCCTAAAAAAGAGAACTACATCACCTTGCGGCCATTTTGGGTTATGTAGGCAACACTCAATTTACATGAGGTTTTTTGAGGATACCTTAGCTATTCCACTTTCCTAATTCCCTCCTTTGTATTTGATCTAAATTTGGTGTATTGCATAGGATCTAGGGTTTTTGCTTTTATAGGTCATCTATGCAATAAATCAGGAATCATAGTCAACTAGAAAATAATTATAAACATGTGCATGCACTCAGATCACAACATTAGTCACATTGTCAACCATGACATGGCCATAATCAATAAACAAGACCCTAATGTTCCCCTCTCATCCTAGTGAAATATTATCTTAGCATATTTTGAAGTTATTCTTTTAGTTTTGATACATGTCACAAGTATTTTTAGTGAGTTTTCATCAATAATAAGCCTACACAGTCAACAATAAACAAGATCCAAGGTAGTTTTGCATATTTGTTTGTCAGAATATTGTTTATACCTCATTTAAAATTATATAAACTATTGTATTTCATATTATGATATGTACATTCTGTAGATCTAAATGAATTTTCAATAATTTATTTGTTCTTAGCATTTCATTCTTAAATAAAAAAGAACATTAAACAATAATATCAATGGCCATAAAGACAAAAGGATGTTGCACATGTTGCTACAAAACTATCAAATTTCTCAAAGATCTTGGAATGCCATAGATTTGATGAAAACCTTGAACTAAGTGAGATAAAATGCAAAGTAAAAGAGAGCTTCATAAACTGATTTATGATTCATTAGTTAAAAAATAAAAAGGAGGTACATTATTTAATGAGAAATTAGGTCACCAAAAAGGTAACTCAAATCTCAATTAGAAAATGCGTTAAGTGTATTCCCCTAATGACCTTTATAACCCTAAGCAAGCTGACTAACAACCATGTAGGTAAAATTGAAAGCAGGAAAAATCCTACACTAAAATTCTCATGAAGCGTAGCTTAGGTGGGTAGAATAATTGGGTATTGGCAACAAACCTTGACACTCAAAAAAACCTTCCTACAGATACAATTATTCAAGAATTCACTTCCTTGGTTCACACTGAAGTTAAAACAAGAACATTCACATTGGAATCCATTGATAAAATGGTTGAATTCTAAGCAATTATAGATAAGTTATAGAGAATTTTGGATAAGAACAAAGGTGTGCATGTCAACATAGTGGATTCCATCACAAGAGTTCATGCCATCTCCAGAAACACATCAAGAGTAGACAACAATGAAGTTCAAGCAGCCCTAAAGAGATATGAAGCTTACATGGAGAAGAATAGAAAGGAAGAAATTATTGTATCTTCAAACACTTATATTACTTTTAAATCTTTTTGTATGTAGTTTTGTTGTATGTATTTTACATGTAAGAAAAGTATAGAGTCCTAAGCAAAATCAAACTTTGTCTAAGAATAAGTCAAGGTAGTTAGGATTTTCTTATTTTTATTCATTCCTCCTCTTTAAAAATAAGAGGAAGTTCTTTTGTAAATGGATCTTTTGGCTATAGAAGAGAAATGTTGTTGCATTGAGAAGAAACTTTGAAACTTTGTGTTCAAATTGTAAATCTTTATTCAATCAATATAAGAAAATCAAGTGGCCATTAAATCTTTGTGTTGGAATAAGCTTGTGGTGTTTTGGGAATGTTCTTACATCTTTTTCATTACATTTTTTTGTGCATTTGATTGGATTGTGGTGTGAATCTACATAAATTGAAAGGTGATAGAAATTTGATTTTGAATTCTTTGAGCTACAATATCATCTCTGGATTTGTGTCTTGTGTTCATGATTGGAAGTGGCTTTGGAGACTTTGGGCTACAAGTTATTTTATTTGATTATTTAATCTTCATTGGAAATAGGTGGATACTTTGGGCTGCACTTTGTTCCATCCATTTTCATTTTTCAATCAATGTAAGAAGCAACAAAATACTTTAAGCCTTCATGGGTTTTTTTGTGATACACACTCATTGGTATTATTTTAGTTATTCTTATGTCTAACTAATCTGAATATCAGTTATTATTGTTCCAATAAGTAGTTTTACGTTTTTATGATACATTGTAAGAATCAAAAGGGCTTCTAGTATAAGTTTGTAAGCGAACATCAATTCTAAAAAAAGTGAATTAAATGACATATAAATATCCACATGATAAAGTTAGTGTAAATTAAGTGTAATTAATTGCTTATTGGTTTTCATTAACAATAAACAGGGTGTTTCCCCATTCTTCGAGGAAAGATCTAATCTCATCATACTATGGCTAAAAGTACCATTCTGTTACCATATTGTCGGTGACAAAATATTCACCTAACAATAAAAATATTGTAATTATATTTATTTCAAAAATATATAAAGATATCAATATTAAAAGTTTTATTTTATATTTTTTATAAATCATAATATTAATATTTTTATTATCTTTTTTTATTATTGTTTAGTGATAAGTTTTATAATTTTAATTATATAAATGTTAGAAAAAATCTTTTCCACTAAAACAGGACTCCAAAATCTATCCATGGTGAACATATTACTATTTTTAAAATGAAAAATAAGAATCTAAATCAAAATGACAATTAAATGGATGTCTACTTTTAGGCCAAAATTGAAATTGAACATATTTATTGATGTTATATTCAATCCTTACTCCTAAATGTTATTGTAAAAAGCCCCTGGTATAATAACCAAATCGTATAACCTTATAAAAATATATTTACTTTAATTCTATAAAAATGAGAAATCCAAACCAACATAGCTTTGATTAAAAGCATTGTCTTTACTATTATTTCCACATACAAAACCCAGACATTAAATTCTTAAAAAGTATGTACGACACAGATGTCTTTTAAGTTTACACTTTGGTGAACAAGATTCTAAAAACACTTCATATTGTTTATAATCGTTATAAATATTATGGATCAACATACTTATGTTGGTGTAGGATATTAATTATTCCATTTACTTATTAAATGGATAATTCTTACACTTGTAGATTTAACCTACTTAAGTGTTATAAGAAGTTAAGTGGGTGAGAGGGTGAGTTCAACCTAGAGTTCCATGTGGAGTTTTACTGAATAACACTGTGAGTTCTCTTATGAGTTCCACAATGAGTTACACTCAGTTTCATCTTGAGTTTTCTAGTGAGTTAACTCCCCTTACTCCTTTATATTCCTCTTCACCATGTTATTGTAATTGAGTTGATTAACTAGAACAATGTAGAGCAAATATTTGTAAGCAATGCAATTCAATACATTATGCGATTGTTGCACATCTTCTTGTTCATTTCTGAATACAATCAGGGTTATTGATTTGTAGAATACTTATGAACTCATTCTACTAGAAAATCACCTACTGGGAAATTCTGACAACTTCATTAATTTCTAGCATTCAATTTCTTTAAATATAGAAAACTTTTATTGTATTACAGAAACACACCCTTCTCACCCTTCATATACAGTGAAAAACCATCCCGTCCAAAGAATATACTGCTTAATAAGTGGTTAATGAAAAACAAACCTTTCTCACCCTTCGTATACAGTGAAAAACCAGTCTGTGGAAAGAATGTATGCACCCGTGGAAAGAATGTACGCAATAATAAGTGGTTAATGAAAAAACAAACGAAAAAAAGTTGCAAAAATGAAGGAGAAGATCGAAGAACCGAGCTTCAAACTAAAAGTGGCAACTACAACCGATCATGATTGTTAAGAATGATTGTTTTTGCAAAACCAAAACCCTTTTACATTCATTAGTCAAATAATAATAATCTTTTCAAAATCATTACAGACAAAATTTTATGTATTTTATTATAAACTTGTACCACTACAAACAAATTTTACTATAGCCTATTTTAAAGAATGACTATTCATATAAATTCCATGTTGGGTTAATCCCATCTTATGGCATCATCAATTCAAATTACTAAAATAATTAAACTGCTAACTGAAATCACATCGAATTCATGCCGAAAGTACCATCATTCAGTCCAATCGGGTTATGAAATAGTACAACATTATTATCTCCACACCCAGTGCATGTACAAACGACACTAGAAAAATGTGTGGAAGCTAAAAATACCTGATATCAAAGAAAATACAATGAACTAAACTTATATTTGATATTGCTCCATCTTGAAAAGAGTCCATCTCCCTGTTAGAAATGATCGGCTCTATCATTTTCTACTAATATTGACTGTCAGATATTGTAAGTATCCCCGATCAGATTCATTACAGACATCATTATTATAAGCAGAAATTACTAATAGTTGTTGAATGGTACTATCATCACTATTATATGTTTGACATATAAAGAGCAGTACTTCCAACAACTCATTCATTAAGAGTAATGGTAGTAAACATAAGAAAATAATAATAAACGTAGTTTCTGAAACAATAATTATGTTGATTTGTATTGAATGATTCAAATAATTACAAATTTTGTATAAATAAATTTTTATTTAAAATTAAAGTTGACATACAAAATTTTAAATTCTAAAAAGTAATAAAACTTGCCCTATTACGTTTATCAGTGACTATTTTTAATAATAAATTTTGCATGTAAATGTGTGTAATTTTATAATTTTCAAAAAATAAACTAAACATTAAAATTAATCTATCAAAAAAAATTTAACTGAAATTCATGTCTAATTACAAAAATTATAAATTTTAAAAATAAAACAAAACTGAAAAAATATTAAAATGTATTTTCGAACCCTCAAACGAATAATTTAATACCATGACTTCGACTAATATACGTAAAGTTCACCAAATTTGTTCAATACAAATGGACAATGTTATATGTCATTTCCAAAAGAAACTTTCATACTATGATAAATACATTCATATTTGATCCTATTTTCCAAGTAACTATTACCCGAAGACTTTCTTGGATGTAAGGTGGTCCAAAAAAGACCGGGAACCAATGAATATGACTTTCCAACTTTGAAAATAAAATTGCTTGGGAGGGACATAGTTTTATGGTTTTAGTTAGTTTTGTTGTAGGCTTGCAGCTAGTTTGCATCCTCTTTATAATTTATATTGGTTATCGCTAGAAGATGTGTATTTTTGTATTTTGATTGGTTTTTTTTTCCACTATAAAAAGGTAGGGCTCCTTTCAAATCTCTGTCGTTACTATTAACCCAAAAAACTAATATATGAATTTATCTAATGGGAGTGGGTTTTGAGTGTGCTATAGTAGTAAAATATTTTAAAATGAGTAAAGTAATTATAAAATCATAAATAACTCAAGGATTAAAACTTGGAAAATTTATTGTGGAAATCCATATAACAGTAGAATGAAGTACTTGTAGAACCATAAACAACTCAAGGTTTATAACTTAGAAATTGAGTGTGTTATAGCAGTAAAATGTCCTAAAATGAGTAAATGGTATACAAATAGCTTTGATATTTCAAACCACCTTATGTGGATACGCTTATCAAACACTCACATTCAAAATTAAAATTATCGATAAATCACATTTGTATCTTAGTTAATCCTAATCAATGACATTAAGAAAACGTATTCCAGTAAACATGCATATTTCTATATTATTATTTACACAATTATGCATGACAACATACACAGTCATGGATTTTTGTGACATATTTTTATATGTATGTGTGCATTGAATTACATACATAGTCATGTGTGTAGGATATTTGTCAGGTACATGTGTTAGGAACTAGTAATTCACAAGTTTGAAACCTAGTGACTGAAGCAAATGATGTAATTATGTCCACTAGTGAAATTACATGCCCATGTTCTTTCTCATTTGTTTCCCCATCAAGATGTCATGTTGAGGTAGCTAGACCCGATGATGTTCTTTCTTCAACATGTTGAGTTTTGAAAGAGGTAGGAATAATTATGAATTTCCCTTAGTGAGTAATTGTGGGGGGAATATGAGATTAAGGTGAAGATGAAACTAATAAAGAAGCCATAGTAGAAGGAACTACTACTATGGATGGTGAAGGGATGGGTAATGGAATAATGGTAGCGAAGCAAAAGTAGATGGAGATGAAACCAGTATAGTACAAAATATTTGAGGGGATGTCCCCTCACTTGTGTTAGTTAGTGGAGATGGACTTACTAGAGGTATGTGGGGGGAAGGAGAAGTAGGTGGAAGAGATGAAAAATAAATCTATAAAAACTCAGGGAGACTTAATTTTGTGATTGAAGTAAGTGGAACCAAAGGTGCCTAAGAGAATGCCCTTGTCTATCCAACTAGACGAGGTAAATTCCTCACAACTATGGTTGATGTGCCCAAAGTTGTAGTAACTAGATAAGTGGAGACTAGGTGAGGACCAGGAAGAACTTTGAGAATATCTTTTCTAATATAAAGATTATGTTCCCTTTCACTAGTAAACTCTCCCTCTGATAAATTAGACTCTTTTTGAGTGGGTGAGGGAGGCTGATCCTATTCAGCCAAGCCTTAGGACTATGGTTGAGGCCACTGATGATTCCAAGTTATTTATGCTTCTTTTATCATTTCATTTTCTCACTCTTAGTGATTTTTGGATCATATTGGATTATTTGATAAATCATCATTGACATATCTTTATCCTTCAAATAGGTCCAAGCTTCTGAATCATTCAAAAAGATGCAATCATGCTCATATTCCTAGTGAACATACCTATTGGTAATCCATTTTATCTCCTTGAAGAACTTAAGATAATTTATAACTCTCTCCCTATGGTCCCATTCTCTATATTAGCCCATCTTCAAATTATAATGAGCCTTGACCTTTTCTACTTGATTGAAGTGTGTCTTTATTGTAAACTAAATCTTTCCAATACTTAAGGGAGTCTTGTGATAATAATATTGGTGCATAACATTGTTAAGCTTCTCATCCACACTATTACTATTATCTAATTAATGTGATTTTTTTTATTTTTCCACCTTGTCTGGAATGTTTCATAGCAAATACAAATGGCTTACTATGGTCCCTTTAATTATAATAATGGTAAAATTTTGGTAGTACCAATAATGTCCCATTTTGAAGATGCTCATTCTCAAGTTTTGAAATGGCTTGGGCATATGTGTTCCATAAATGGATTGATGGAACTGAAGATAAACATCCTCATAAATTCTAGTGATTTTATTCCTAAATATATAAACATATAATAAATAATAATCATCATAAATTTTGTTATTCATATATTTAGTGGATGGATCCATCGGTTCCCCATGAACCTTGTGGACTATCCCAATGACTACATTTAATAAATAAGACATCATATAGAATTTTCCATCAACTAGCCTTTGTTCTTGTTTGAACATCTACCCTTTTAATCTGACACTGATAATTCTCCCAAGGCTATAATTTTTTCTAAGGTTAAGAGAATATATAATAATGGCACTCATTCTACCTATATTTTACTAGGGAAGCCATATAACCTGTTCAAAAGTGTCATATCTATCTTAATGCCTGGTCTAAACTTATGCCATATTATTCCATTGGAGTAAATACCTCCCTTGGGATTCAATTTCTCCCCTTCTACTAACCATTGTTTAATTTCCCTTCTACAATGCTTTTTTTCCATTCACACATTCGCTAAAACCTAGTTATAAGCAACTTTGGGCCCTGGAAGCCTAAGATATCTCTCAAACACTCACCCTAAAATATAAGGAACTACATTGTGTCATGTTCTAAGATACAAACAATCCCAAATTTAAGACCATTAACAAATAAATCATTAAAAAAATCTATACATATCATTAGCTCAAGTTTTATAGTTGTATTATGTAATCCCATGTTATTTATTGGCAACATGTCATTGATATATTTTCAATCTTCCTGAGATAGACGATCATGTGTGAATATGGTGTTATGACCTCCACTGCATTCTAGATATGGATAATAGGGGAACTCAGAATCAAGTGTACCCTTGTCAAACGTAGTGATTATATATTCAATACTACTAAAAATAAAATATTAAGATGGGGTCTAGTTGCATACTAATTTTGGAGGAACCATTTTGGTAATCTGAGACTATGTATTTTCCTAATAGACTAACTAAAAGCACTTGTAAATTAATATAAAAAACTATGAATTTTAGCTGCTTGAGATCTCATAATCACAATACTCAGCTTGTAGATTAATAGCGAAGTGACTTGACATTACTTATATTTTGCATATATCACTAAAGTTTGGTCTTGAATGCATAATTCATGCAACATTAATATAAATAATAGCTTTTGATTTTAATCTCGTTTTAATTTTAATTTTCTAGTCAACTTTGGTGAGTTATCTCTTGACATATGGAAAAATGTTGTTAACTTTATGTCCCCAGTCATCACTTTAAGACAATTGTTGATTTCCCATTTACTCAACTTTGTTTAGTTGTTGAATCCTTTGTTTTCACTTTGGCTAAGCATCTCCTTGATTGTGACACTTGTTCACATCTCATGTATTTGGGGTCTTTAGATTTATAATCTTACTTTACATGATTTGTGGGCTATCATTTAAATGATGTGGAGTGATCTTAGGGCTCTAGAGCTATTTTAAATATTCAAACTATGTAGTATTTTAGAGGGATCTAAGTGTTTAGAATGTCAACACATGGTGTGATATTGGGGGCTTGGGGACTCATGGCCATTGACTTTGTACATTTTTTGCAAGTGCTCTAAATGAGTGGGATTATGTCACCTATCTTAATCTCAAGGTTCTAGATACTTACAATATAAGACCTACCTTGACCTTCTAATTTTTGGGTCCACAAGGTTATGCCATGTGACATAATCTTAGAGTCCTAGGGACTCAAAATACTTAGGACATTTTACAAAACCAACTTTTACCTAAGTGAATGTGGTCTTACCACATAGACAACTTGTGATAACTCATATGCCTTAAAGGTACATAACATTTATTTGACTATGGCGAGCTCTAATCAAAATGTTGATGCCATTTATCTTGATCTTGAAACTCAAATCTAGGGAGCTTTGAAGATTTATGAAAGCAGTTAGATTGGGAATGATCATTATCCTACCATCTGTTATGACCTTGGACTTCTAGAGACTTGGAGAACATAACATTATAGGATTTCTAAACATGGATAATTTTCAATTCTTTGAAAACAAACCTACATACGTGATAAAATAAGATAAACTATAACACCATATGTTGGCTCTTTTAACCAATAAAAATCATAATGTCAACTTTGGTAAGCTATGAGAATCTAAGGCTAAAAATAAATCACAACTTATGCCCAAGGTTTGATTCTATTTCTTTTAGAATTCTATAATTTAGACTCAAACTTTTGAAAAAAACCTTAGAATTACGCATGTCAAAACTAATGTCATGTATTATTAAGGCTCATATGACTTTGAATAAAGATTTTCAAACAATAATGGGTCCCTATTTAAATTTATAAAATGGGTTGTGTGTGTGTGTCTGTTAGGGCACAATAGATACATTATCTAATGTATATGATAAAGATATTATTGCATGATGTTATACTACATATGCACATCAAGGCCCATTGAAATGTAATCTACAATTAATCATGGCCAAATATCAATATACTAATAATGAAATGACTAGATAGTTTAATCAAAACATGTCTATGGAAAGATAAAATCTGATGTGTGATAGAGACACTATTAAGTGCACAACATATCTCAAAGTAAAACTAATAGAGGTATGGAAACATACTTGAATGTGTAAGGGCTATTTATAGTAAGGTTACTAAAAATGGATGAATTTAGCATATGCATAGATAAAGGTCTACCTATGGTTCCCTCCATAGTAGTGGGATGTCATAAAAATTTATCTATATAATCATACCATGTGTGCCTTTAGAGAGTTTGGATAGATCAATGAATGATGGAATTATCATAATGACATGAGTAGATGGAAAAAAATCAAATACACTTCAAATAATCAATGAAATAGACAGGATCTTGGTGAGGAAGATGTAAATAGAAAAAATAGGTGCATCATCCGATGATGACCATAATACTTTTTTACCATATGAAAACATAGAAAATAAGGTCATAATAACACATATAGTGTTGTGACTAATATGATTCATAGTAAAATAACATTATTTGTAATTAATAATAAAATGTGTTTAATTAAGATTTAAAATATCTAAAATGTTGGCTTCTCACATCATACAAATGAAAACAAAATTTCATATTGAACCCTGTTTGTCAACTATTTTTATTCAATATGGTTTTTAGTTGAATATTGACCTTCTAATTTTACTAAAAATCATATTATAATAAATAAACTAAATCATTTTTTGCTATACATCATTCATAATGATTTCATAAAATTAAATCAGAGTTTTTATTTTAATACTCATTTAATTTTCATTAGCTTTAAAAACGTAAAACAATTTTATTTTAAATTTTTTATTTTAATCATTTCACAAATAAATTTAGTAAGATAATAAATCAATAAAAATATTAAATCACTTATAATAAATCATCATGACAAAATTTTAAAAAATGAAAAAATCAATTCAACATTCAATATAAATGATGGGTGCATGGTTCCTCACAAAAGAATGATCCTAACAAATTTGATGTATTATAAACCTATCTTGATTTAGGTGAATGCAATGGAGATGTGCATTAGTGATCTAAAAGCTAGTTTCCACTATGTTGTTTACTTAATATTTATTCATACCATAAGAAACTAATAGCATATGATGACCTTTATTAATTATATTTTGAAACATTCCTTAACGATCATTTAATATTTATATCATTTCAAAATTTAAAACATCTATTTCATGTCATTTGTCATTTCATCATATCTCAATTCATATGAGTAAGAGAATAAATCAATCAGAATATTAAATAATTAGTCATAAATCAATAGGATGAAATTTTATTAAAAAATGAACAGATTAATTTGACATTAAATACATATGACATGTGCACAATTAGTTGTAAATGAATGATACTAAAATTTTGAAATAATATGATCCTCTTTGGCTTCAAATGGATGTGACATTCAATGCACATATCTCATATGATAACTACTTTCAACTCTATTGTTTAACTAAGAGCTACTCAAACCATGTGAAATAAATATTAAATGGCGGTATTTATTAATTATATTTTAAAACATCCATTTCTTCACTGGAATGATAACATTAATTCAATGAAAATATTAAATTACTAGTAATAAATCAATTGGAAGAGTTAACAATGGGTTGTATAAATTAATTAAACATTGAATACATATGTCATGTGAATGGTTTCCTAGAGAGATTATTGTGTGAGAGAGTGTGTGATAGATGCAGGTGCATCTATATAGATTATTCAAAATTTATTAGTAAGAATATTGAAAGTTTTGGCATGTTATGAAAGTATTGGTCCTATGGTAAGAGTTTTTAGGGTCTAAATATATTTTTTAATTATTTATAAACCTTTGACTCACTTTAAACATGTTTTTAGTTCAATCAAGTTATGTGCAACACATGTAGAAGATTAAACTAGGTATGTTTGGATAAGTAATAAGTTATAGAGAGATTTTTGGTTCATGAAACAAGAAGGAATTAATTTTATCCATTAAAAGCAACGTGATAAAGTTAAAATCATTAGATGAAGATAAAATGCAATTATTAAAGAAAGGATAAAATTTGAATTTGTAGGTTTGGAAAGGTTTTTGTTGGTGTGGGAGAGAAATTTGTAAGTGTTTGTGTAAAAATTTTTGGAGATATATGAATTAAAAATATATATTATGATTTTTAATACATTATAAAATGTTTAAAAATTTAAGTGAATATATTTTGACGTGAAAATTGTCTTTAATTTATTTTTAATAACATTTTTCATGTTGCAAGCTTCATAACATAGTACAAGGTTATCATAGTTAAGAAGAGAGCAGGTTCAGTCAAGGAAACATTGTTTTATTTGATTTTAAAATTTTGTTAAAAGTATTAAATTGTTTTTAAAGATATATAATGGTGGGTAAGGCCACTTATATATATATATATATATATATTTATTTTTTTTATTTTTTTTATTTTTTTTTTTTTTTTTTTTTTTTTTTGGGGGTGCTCTTGGCCTATGTGCAAGCTTGCTAGGGTTTTGAGTTCTAAAACCCTCTTAATTGACAAAATAACATATAAAAATGATCTTAAATTTTTAATATATATAGATATTTTTATGATGTTTTTAAATAATTTTCAAGTCTTTTGGATGTCTATAGAGGAATATATTGATAAAATTAAGACAACATGTTTGTAGGTGAGACTTTTAGAAAGGTTTAGGAAGACTAAAAAGTGAGTAACTTTAAAATTAAATATTAAAATGAAATAAAACTTTTTAGGTATGTTGAATAGAATTTTTATGACATTTTAAAATTAATTTAAAATATTTTAATCATATGGTGAGGAATTTATTGTCAAAACTTTGACTTATAGTCTTGTTAAGAAGTAAAAAACCTGTTTTAATAGTACAAAAACCTCAATATCTAAAATTATAATCATAAAAATAATATAATTTTTTTTATATAAATTGGTTAATATTTTTTGGGTCATTATACATAAGTGTAGAGTGTTTTGACGTCTTTAAAGAAAGTTATATCAATTTTACAGTTTGTAGGTGTAGTTTCTATGTCTAAAAATACTTATTTTTTATTTCTTGTATTTATAAGCTAAGTTCAATGTCTAAATAAATATGAGTAATTTTTATAATATATAAATTACTATTTAAATACCTTTTGGTGATTCCAAAAGTATTATTTGTGAACTATAGTAAAAAAAAAAAAATAGATCTAGAAGAGAAGGCTACAAACCTGTAAGTCAAATTAGTCTATTGAAAGAGAAGAGGATAGTAAATAATCTCTTACATTAGAGAGTGAAAGAGATGACCATATTGGGTTATAGGTGAATGTTATTGGGAAACACTTCTATAATTTAATAAAGATAATATTTTGTGATAATAATTTATGTGATGTTTTCAAAAATATCTAATGCCATACTCTAGTAGTCTTCTAGAAATTTTCTGATTACATTTCACAACTGTAACTCTTTTTTTTCTTTTTAATTTTTAAGATACACTTTATTTTATAAAAATAAATTACTAATATTAAATTATGCATGTATCTCCTTAACAACTTTATCTTCAAATCATAGATTTGTCACATCATACACACTAAATATTCATGAATTACTGCCAAATCCTGACCTTAAAGATCATTAATAAAATTGTTTAATCGCATCAAAATTAGTAGAATTACAAATTATATAAATTTAATCTAATTTGGAAAATTTTAAAAAAATGTATGACTTGTACATGTCCTTTTCATATATGTTATGTTAGTGTTTTTCATTCAGTTTCATTCATTTTTTTAATCAATGGACTGTACAATAACCCTCAAATGTGTTGTAAATATAGAAAATATAAATAGGAACAATTGATGCTCACACTTGGATAGGAAAACATGGAGGTTATCCGCTTAGGTTTCAACATCTTGATGAGATTCTTTCAAGGTGGCCTAAAAATAGTAATTAAATGGTGAATATACTTCACATGACCTTTTATTTTTCCAAGAAATTAATCTTTTTTATTCTCAATCTTTTCTCTAGTACTCAACACACACCACATTGTACATGACTGATGGATTATTATAGGGTCCCAAAGAATTGATTTCCATTGATGAGGATACAAATATCGTTTTTCAATGAAAACAAAGGTGATAAAATAATAATCACAATGTATATGAATGTGTCAATTTATTTTTAAGCAATATGAACATCATCATACATATAACTATTAATACTATTCCTTTTTATAGTTATGCTCTGTATAGATCTCATGATTTTCATTATGTTTTTTTCTTTGTATTTTTTCTTCAAATGTGTAACATCTCCACTAGGATATACCTAGAATTACATGATTTTTTTCAAATTTAAAACAACATATACTTTAATTATATTACACCATGAGAATATAATTAGTGACCATACAAATACTCTAAGTATAATAACAATAAATAAAATATGTGACATCATACATCACTGATCACTATTATCATAAAAAACACATCATAATAAAATATAGAAAACTATTACATGTGTCCAATTACAACTAGTATAAACATACAACCATTGCTATCAATGTATAATAAATAAATAATTACAACTCATTATGATAATATTTCAAAAATAAATACAATACAATGTACATATATAAGATACATGGCTCCATGAAGAGTAAGTTTCTCATACTCTAGTATCTATGGAAACCTCAAGTGTCATCTCCCAAAAAGTATTATTGTAGGAAGGGAGAGCGTCATCTAAGTGCTTTTCTACACCAACCATGGACCATCGATCCCTAACATGATTCTATCATTTCATACTTCTGCACTTGTGGGAGCACCTCAAGGGGCTAATCTCACTTCACTTGCTCAGAGTTTCCATTTTGGAGATTTGATTGTGTTTAACGATCCTATTACTCTCGACAATAATCTTCACTCTCCTCATGTGGAAAGAGCCCAGGGATTTTATTTCTATGACATGAAGAATACCTATAATGCTTGGTTTGGGTTCACATTTGTGCTGAATTCAACAGATTATAAGGGCACCATCACTTTCAGTGGAGCAGATATAATATCGAAAAAGTATAGAGATATATCTGTTGTGGGTGGAACTGGTGATTTCTTCATGGCAAGAGGAATTGCCACCATTTCAACTGATACTAACCAGGGGGATGCCTATTTTCCTCTGAGGGTAAATATCACACTCTATGAGTGTTACTAATGTTATAAAATTAGTGAATAGTGATGAATAACTGAGATTGCTGCTGCTGCTCGAATAAGCAATCCATTATGTTATAGTGTATGGGCTCTTCCCTAAGTGTGTTCGTAGTCTTTATAATTACGCTCCTACAATTCATTATGTTATAGTGTGTGGGCGATCATCTGTGATCTGCTATTACAAAATGAATATTAAATCGTTCTATTATTTAGTATTTAGATTAAGATGTCTGTCTAACGGAGCGGAGGTATGTTTTTTTTACAGCATATTGTTATTGTTGCAAAGGTTTTCTGGAATCACTTGTGTAGTAATTATTTGTTCACAATAAGAAACATTTGATGCGGAAGAATCTTCACAATCTAAGGTACACGCATTTTATTTTTAAGTTTAAAAAACAAAAAACATCTGTGCGTGAGGTCTGAGCAGCTATGGAATAACATATGGCCATGGTCACATGCTTGTACATGAAGGCGTCCATGTTTTACCAATTTTTGCGCACCAGCTACAATAAAATCATCATTCACTTGAGTGAGGCTACAACTACCAATTACACGAAGCAGGGGAACTGTTTTGCTAATTGTTCGAAAGAGAAAGGATACGAAATACAAACAAGAGATTCTAGAAAGCTGTTTTAAAAATTATTCATCCTTCCATATTATTAGAGGATGTCAAGGGATAAAGTAAACCAAAAAAATTGATGCCAAATTCAACACTACTCAATTGTATGACTGCTACAATGAAAATTGCTACAAGTAACTTGAGAGTACAGTGTGTTTCTCTGTCGAGAGTGTCTTCACAGTTGGTGAAGTTGAGTCATGTATCATGCTAATGAATATAGGATCAAGTGCTTGAAATTTTGTGCACTCGTCTTCGAGTCATTCAAGTTATTTCTTCCTAGTATAGCATTCTTATAGTAGATTCTATATAATAAGAAGACATATATCCTTAGCTTGAACAAAGTCATGGTAGGATCGTCCAGATTAACACTGTGCATAATAATATTTTTTACCTGCTCCATGATAAGATTAAAGCCTTTCCCTTTGGATTGGAGATTGTCTTGCAACTGATGATTCTAATGCTAAAGATGACAGATATCTTCAAGTGTGTGTTCTCTTTGAAAGAGACACTTCCATCTGGGATTTAGTTTCCTTCTTTCTCAATTTTCCTATGGCTATAATAAAGAATAATTGGAGCACACATCTAAATACCACTTGGAAATGATATGAAGAGTGTATGATCTGATACAACTGAAATGATATGAAGAGTGTATAATCTGATACAACTGATATGGACCCAGGGAGAGACCCGTTTGACAACCTACTTAAACGTATTTAATGTGGTTATATGTGGAAATGAATTCAAATATAATTGCATAATTGTGGAACAGGTTATGGAATATAATAAATATATCTAAAAATAACCATTACATATTTAACATAGGATATTAGCAGAATAGTGTCTTCTATTCAATAGAAAGAATAATTATAATTAGATGTGTACAATGCATTAAAAAAATTTAAAATCCTTGATCAAAAAGGGATAAACATCCTAAATAATTCAACTAAACTATGGTATCATCAAACATGGTATGGAAAGTAGGTTCATGTGATCAAAGAGGGATAAACACCACAATTAGTTTAATTAGTTTGTGAAGGGATCATATGATACAAGATGCTTAAGGCATAGAATATTTTACGATGTTGTAGACATGGATGAATAGGAATGAAAATAATTTCCACTCACTCAGTTGATGTGTGAGTCTCTTATGTGTCGCTCTCTATCTATATTTATTTTACAATAAATATATAATTACATGGAAGTAGTTACAATTAATCGTTGTAAAAGTTGATAGTTACAAGAACGGTTTATTTTCTACTATGTAATGGTTCAAAATTTTTGTAGGTGCGAAATTTACATGATCCCAAAGATGGTGCAGACTTGGGTAATTCCATCTAAAATTCCACATGATAGAATAATATCGGTACGTGTATGTTGAGTCATGTACTAAGTTAGACTAATGTGTGGTATGTTGTAAGATGATGCAAAAACCAGCATGGGTGTCATGTGTTTGTATGCTTTAGTGATAGATGTTTCGAGGGATCTAATGCAAGCATAGAGATACAATGATATATAATTTTTATAGTGATTCCTTAGAAGCACACAAGGATATTGTAGAGGATGTAGAAGTGTTGCACATTACTATAGTAAATCATCTTGGTGACATGGAATAATATGAGTGAAGATAGTATCGACAAGTGTTGCAATGATACATAAGTTGTGTTGGCCACATAAGGTTCTTGTATAATTTTGTGATGTGAAACATATTTCTTTAGTGCCATGTATCAACTTGGGATGTGCCAGAAAAGCTAAAAAATGCATAAGGATATACCGCAGATTCTAGAGTAATCTAGTTTGCTTGGCACAAAATCCTATTAGAAAATCCAATTGGTGTAAAAAAAATCCTATTATAAATGATTTTGGGATAAGATCACCTTGTGGAGTGATGATAAAAATACCTACCCTTGAGACATGCTTGGTGAAAGATCCATCAAAATATAATTTCTATTATGTCAATTCATACAAGGACTGAATAGCTTCATTAGGAAATTCAGTTGTCAAATGTTGTATATATGTTAATGTCGACAAAATTGTCCAAGATCCAACTGATAGAATCAAACACATGAACTATAAATACAAAGCAAATAGAAGCAAAACTCCATTGTTAAGACTGAAATCAAATAAAGTAAAATTATAATAATATTGCATTCATAACTCATTAAAAATAGCTAAGATGAGAGGCGTATTTATAGGTATAATAGAGGCACAAATCTAAGACATTTGACAATGTGAACACAAGACTTTTGACAAATGGTTTGTGTGCTCCATATGTCAATATTGATGGGTAAGAGTATCCTTACCCACCAATTTGACTATAATTTTTCCATGTGCATGTGCACCTTAATTACCTCATTTATGACACTTAAGTGACCTCAATATAACACCTAAGCAAGCTAAACACAAGTGTAAGAATAATCCATAATAATAAATAGAAGAAAAATAATATCCTACACTAACACCCCCCTTAAGCGTAGCTTAGGTAGGTAAACAAAATTAAGTCTTGGCAACATGGCCTGATGAGGTACCCAAGTACAATACAACTCTCACAAAGTGGAGGAAAAAAAGAAAACCCATAGGAAAAAACTCCCTCCCAAAAGAGAGAAAATAAGAAGAGGACCACAAGGCCCCCCCTAAAAATGATGTTGATGCAACTTGTACCCCAAGAAGAGCATGCAAGTGAATATACTTACTCTCAATGAAGGCTTTGGTGAATATATTAGCTATCTGCTCCATAGTCTATAAAAATATGAGATCAATGACCTGTTCATGACTGAGCTCTCAAATGAAGTGCATATGATTCTCAATGTGTTTGGTCCATTGATGTTGGACTGTATTCCTACAGATCTTGTTGGTGCTTTGGTTATGACAAAAAATGATTGTGGATCACGTATACTATATATCAAACTCAGTAAGAATCCCTTGAAGCTAAATAGCTTTAGTAAGAGCATTGATAGCTCCTCTATATTCAGCCTCAGTGGATGATAAAGCAATAGCATTTTGCTTCTTGTTAGACCAACTAATTGGTCTTGAATCAAGTGAGAAACTAAATCCTGAAGTGGACTTGTGATGTTGAATATCGCCAGCCCAGTCTGAATTTATGTATCCAATCAAGTCAATATCAATGTCTGATCCATAGTGAATCCTAAAACTATGAGTACCCTGAATGTAGTGGAGAATCTGTTTGGTTGCTTTCTAATGTAGAGCATGTGATGTCTACATAAACCTAGAGACCATGCCCACTGTGTATGAAATATCAGGTCTAGTGTGAGTTAGATAGATGAGGCTGCCAACTAGTTTTCAATACAATGTAGCATCAACCAATGGAGAAGAACACTCAGCCTCAAGTTTGACTCTAGAAAGAAAGGGAGTCAGAGCTAGCTTACAAGTATTTATGTGAAACAGTGCGAGCAAATCAAGAGCATACTAGGATTGTGCAATGGTAATACCTAAGTTAGATTGTGAAATCTCAATACCAAGGAAGTAATGCAATAAACCCAAGTCAGTCATAGAGAATATATCATGCAAAGTAATTTTCACTGCTATAATAGAGGATGAATAACTCCCTATGATCAATAGGTCATCCACATATAAAACTAGAATCAAGAGTGAATTATCTTACCGTAAGATATAGACATTTGGATTAAAATTACATCTAGTGAACCCAACTGTGAAAAAAAATCAATCCATCTTGGCATACCAAGCCCAAGGGGCCTATTTGAGGCCACTGATAGATTTCTGAAGTTTATACACTAAGGAAGAATCTTCCACTAAACCTTGTGGTTATTCCATATATATCTCCTCCTCAAGGTCACCATGAAGAAAGGCACTCTTTACATCCATCCGATGAACATCCAAATGATAAGCTATGAAAATGGAAAGAGTGAGTTGAATAGAGTTCATTTTAGTGATTGGCAAAAAAAATTCAGTCTAGTCTATGCCAAGAACTTGTGAAAATCCTTTCGCTACTAATCATGCTTTGAGTTTATCCACCAACCCGATACAAATTTTGTTTGATAAATCCACCTACATCAAACAAGTTTCCTTCCCTTGGGAAGTGGTACTAGATCCCAAGTGTGGTTCCTAATTAAAAAACTATACTCTTCATGGATAGTTGTATCCCACTCAAGAATGCTAGATGCCTCATGAAATGAATATGGATCAGAATCACAAGCAATGAAAACATGTGGAACACCTTGAAATTGTGAATGAGTCTATTTGACATCTGATGGATTCCCAACCCAATCATTTACACTCTATAGAGTCTGTCTATCCCAAAGAGGACCTAAAATTAGAGAATCAGGGGGAGATTCTTCAACTTCAAAAATGTGACTATGAATGAAATGAGGTGAATCTCTATCACTATCCTCATCATCTGAATTGAAAAAAGAATCTTCATCAACAGGTATCTGATATGGATGATCTAAATCATATGAACTGTCATTATATCCCAGAGAGTCCAAAGAAGAGGGAAAAGTGTCATGTGTGGAGTCTAATGGACCCTCTTGAAATCGTATACTCCTCTCAATGAACAACTCATGTGTGGTAGGATTAATAAGCCTATATCCCTTAACACCTTCTACATACCCAAAAAATATGCAAGTCCTACTTTGATGTTCCATGGCCTTATGTTTCTTCTTAGGAATGTGGGCCATAGTTGGAGATCCAAATACCCTAAAGTGCTTAACTTTAGGTTTTTGATTTTTCCAAGCTTCAAAAGGAGTGGTCCCTTTCAATGTTTTATGAATAACATGATTTTGGATATAGTAAGCACAATTAATGGCTTCTGCCCAATATAGTGGTGTAAGTGATTTAGAGTGTATCATTAATTTTTCTATTTCCTTCAAAGATTTGTTCTTATATTCTACAACCATTATACTGAGGACTATATGGAACTATTCATTGTAGATCAATCCCTTCTAAAATATAGAACTGCTCAAAGTGATGATTAACATACTCACCACCATTATCAGTGCACAAAATTCTAATGGTTTTCTCTAACTCTTTCTTAATAAAAGCATTGAAATCATTAAAATGCTTAAAGACCTCAGACTTTTTTTGAATAAAATACACCCAAGTATACCTAGAGAAGTCAGCTATGAAGGCAAGCATGTGCCTAGCCTTGTTGAATGAACGCTTAAGAAATGGTCCAGAAACATCACTATAAATTAGCTCCAAAATTTTAGTGGCTCTCCATGATTTTCCTTTGTCATATTTCACTTCAAGATGTTTACCAAGCATGCAACCTTCACAAACACAATCAAAAAAATGAACACGAGACAATCCTATTACCATATCTTGTTGACTGAGTTGTTCTAAGTAGCGATAGTTTAGATGGCCAAATCACTCATGCCATAGTTTGCTCACTCCATCAGAATGAGTGAGTAATGCAGTAGAAGGGTAATCGAGAGCAAAATTTGAGGTGTAAAACTTTGATTGGTGATTTACTTTCCCAATGGCCACTGTAGTATTACTATGTAGCTCCTTAATGATAATAGAATCTAGAGTAAACTCAACTTTATTACTTGATCCAATGTGGGTGATTTGATAAACAGATAGGAGATTAGTTGACAGGGATAAAACACAAGACATTTTCAAATTCTCCATCATTAACTTCAATAGATCCTCTCCCACAAAATTTAATAGAAATATCATCACCTATTAGAATAGATGGCATGAACATGGCTCTAAGGATGAGAACAAGTCTCGTGAAGAAGCCATGTGATGTGAGGCACCAGAATCAATCACCCATGTGGATGGTTGAGATGCTACTGCAACAAGGGCCTTGCCCTTACCTTTCCCCTTACTACTTTATTTTATCTTAGAAGACTGTTATGCTGATGAGGTTGATTTGACTGTATTAGGGACATTGATGTGGTTTTTCTCAAGCATCTTTGTTAAATGATCAATCTATTTTTTCATACATTTTGTTTTATCATGCCTAGTTCTCTTACAATAGGCACATGTGATCCTCTCTTTCTTGGATTTCTCACTTGAAGAGGAGGACTCATATGATACTTTTAGCTTAGTATCTGATTTTTGACCCTTTCATTGCTCTTGGTCCTTGTTTTGGTTCTTCTCCTTATTTATTGAAGTCTTCAGTTTGTTATGACTCAACAAAGCATGTGATTTAGAGGATTTCAATGTACCCATTTGGATGAGTTTGTCTTCCTCCCTATTTAATTCTTTGGCAAAATCATCTAAGGATGGCATACTCCATGCAGGTCCTAGGGCATGTTTCAAAGCATGAAAGTTAGAGATAAAATTTTAGTCAAGACCTAACTTGGAAAGAATAGAGAGGATCAATTGTTCATCATTTTTCTCTATACCACATATTTTTAATTGCAACCTAAGTGATTTAATTTCAGTGAAAAAGTCTTCTATAGTGTCAAAAAAATTTGGACTCAAACTAATGAGCTCATTCTCTAGCTCATGACCCATCATTACATCCTACTTCCCAAAGAGTTATTCCAAAGTGTTCCAAATCTCATGTGGTGATTTAGCATATTCAATGTGAAAGAGTAAGTTAGGAGAAATAGACAAACACAAAAACCATACGCTTCATCACACCTATTATACCACTTAATTTTATCTACACCAAAGTTTGGTTCAATTTCTATATTCATGGTTATCCCGTGTAAACCTCTACTTCTTAGAAAAATTTGCACTTTAGATTTCCAGTCATGATAATTGAATGGAGTGAGAAGTGGAACCAAATTGTGATCCATGATACAGTGCAAGCAGAAAATGGATAATCAATAGAGACGGCAAGGCACTCAATAACCCTCCCTAAAACTATCAGAAAGAACCCCCCCAAATTACAAAAGTTTGGCACTTTATGTTTTAGTGCATATACAATCAGCACTTTAGTGCTCATACAATTGAAATTTTATTTTTAGTGCCTATACAATCAACACTTTAGTGCATATATAATGGGCACCAATGTTTTGCACAATAAATCCTAACAAACCTTTAAGATATCATGCAGGGCCAAAGACAACTGTAAACATGAGTGTAGAGTTGATTCATGAAGCTTCAACCCATGTAATAAGGTAGATGATGCATACAGTGCAAATAAGGTACTACACAGTAGATATGTACTCAGATAAAATGAATTGTAGGTACAGATCCACACAATAAACCATAAAGATTAAGTTGATGTTGTCAAAGTGCATGATTTGGTGGAGTGTTCACCATCATGTAGTACACATAGCAAGAAGATGACTATTTGATGTTGTTGAATGTGTAGTATAGTGTATTATTTACTATTGTGAAATACACATAGAAACAAAGTGGTTGGCATAGAAATGAGTGAAGTCTTTGCATTAAAAGCACAAATAATAATGCATGATCATAAAAAAAAGATGTCAGACTCAGCCGAGTATGCATCCACAAATGAGAAATCTATGAAATTATTACATAAGTGATAGTGCAAGATCACAAAAAATGGATGTCATACTCAACAAAAAAAACTTTTATGAGGAGAATAAGAGTGTTAAATTGTGAGTTAAGCAAAGGAGATGAGAAATTGTCTTTTGCTTGTGAGGGGGTGTGACTGCCTGCCAAAACCAGACCTCACCCTTCATGAAATAGAAGGAATATTACAAAACAATGAAAAAAACTCTTTACAATATGATTTCCCATAAAAATATTATTTTTATAAAAACAATAAAAAAACTCCTTAAATTGTCATCATCAAAAATATAATTTTACAATTTTATAAATAGTATCACAGTCAGTAAAACTATGATAACTTTTGAAATTATTAACAAAATTACAAATTTAAAAATGATCCAAAAAGAGGAAATAAAGGTGCATATAACCAAGAAACATTTCTAAGTGATTATTTACCATTTAATCACAATCGAAAAAATACCAATCATTTTTCTCAGAAAAAATGAATTTACAAAACAACTTGTAAATCTTGCCTCCTTATCAAAAAATGATTTTGTCTGCTATCTAACTAGCTTGAATACTCCTTTAAAATATACAAAAGTTTACTTATATGTTCAATACAATTGAAATAATTGAAAATATTGATAAAGTTTACTAATTAGAGAAGAAAAGACTATAAATGATACACACAGATCTACAAATTTCTCCTTTACAATTGTAGTTAGAATACAAACTCAAAAAACTACTCAATATTTTAAGAAATTAACAAAAAAATAGTGTTCATTAATATAATATAATATAGCTCTGTTACCATGATGGAATTATCCAAGATCCTACTGATAGAATCGAACACATGAACTGTAAATGCAAAGCAAATAGAAGCAGAACTCTGTTATTGAGACTGAAATTAAAATAGAAAAGAATTATAATAATATTTCATTCATAACTCATTAAAAAATAGCTTATATGAGAGGCATATTTATAGGTACAATGGAGGCATAGAGCTAAGACATTTGGCAATGTGAACACAAGACTTTTACCAAATGGTTTGTGGGCTCCATATGTTAATATTAGTGGGTAAGGGTATCCTTACCCACCAATTTGATTATAATTTTTCCATGTGTATGTGCACCTTAATTACCTCATTTATAACACTTAAGTGACATCATAATAACACCTAATCAAGCTAAACATATGTGTAGGAATAATCCATAATAATAAATACAAGGAAAATAATATCCTACACTAACAAATGTTGCTTCTGCTAATGTGTCTTCAAAAAAAATTCCTTTGATATTTTTTTGATTAACAAACTAATTATCAAATTCACTTATTAACATAACCCATTTGGCCATCCTCTCTATTAGAGCTTATTTTGAAAGGAGGTATTTGAGTGGATCAATTTTTGTAATGATTTTAGTTTGATTATTAAGTAATGACAAAGTTTTTAGGAAGTGAAAACAACTGCTAGACATGTATTTTCAATCGTAGAGTAGTTTAATTAATAATATAACAAGGTCCTGCTCAAATATTATATTTTTACTTATTTCCCATGATAATCATGTTGTGCCAGTAATGTCCCTAATGCATTATGTAGCTGAAATCTATATAACAATAAAGGTCTAACTAAGGTAGTTGGCATTAAGAGTAGTGGATATGATAGATATTGTTTGATATTTGAAAAATATTATTTGTATTATTAGTTCCAATTTAAATCAACATTATTTTTGAGTAGATAAGAGAATGGGTGGCATATACTTACAGCTTGAGATATGAATATATGGATAACCTGAATTTTTCCTTGTAAATTGTGAAGTTGTTTGTGATTAGTGGGTGAAGGCATTTCTATTATAGTTGTGAACTTTTCTATATCCACTTCTATATCTCTCTGAGATATAATAAAACCAAAATTATTCCCTTAAGTAACCACAAACACACATTTATTTGGATTTAGGTGAAGCTTGTATTCCCTTAACCATTCAAAAATCATATGTAATTAAATGGATGTTTTTCTCTTGTTCTAGATATGGACAATATGTAATCTACATAATATTCAAAAATATTATGAATCATGTCATGAAAAATGACTATCATAGCATGTTGATATGTGGCTCTGACATTTTTGAAACCAAATGGCACTACATGGTAACAAAATATGCCCCAAGGTGTGATGAATGAATATTGTTTTATGTTGGTCTTTGGGTGAAATTTTGATTTGATTATATCCTAAAAAATAATCCATTAATGCAACATCTCATGGCCTATTTTATATTATACAATCATGTCAATATTAAGAAGCCTAAATTCATTTTTTAAACAATATTTAGTAATGTCTTGAAAATTTGTACAAACTCTTATCCATATTAGTTTCTTATTGACTGGAACTATGTTAAAGATAAACTCTAAATAATCTATAGGTATAATGAAGCCAACTTCCAACTATTTTTTCAATTCCCTCCTTGACAAATAGTGTCATTTTATGATGTTTTTTCCTTCATTTAAAGTTTGATATGTCTATCATCCTTGTGAAAAAGACAGTGGTGGACTACAAGTGATGGGTCCAAACTAGGCATATCAATATATGATTAGGCAAATACATCTAAAAACAATTTGAGAAGGAGATTTAGGGTTGTATGCTCTTCAAGATCAAGAGAAGTGGCAAGCTTCATCATTTTAGGTTCTTCATCTATTCTAATATTGACATCAATAGTCTTTTCAATCAACAATGTGGACTCTTCTTGAAAATTTGTAGGAGCAAGAGGAAGATTAAGTTCCTCATAAATATCTTGATGATTTTGAGCTTCTTCATCTAATATTTATATCAATCAAACTGTACTGATTTTATTATGGTGTGGATGATTAGATTTTATAAGCTCCCTAAAGTATGTTGAATTTTCTAAGTGGATTGAAAAACCTTTATTATGATCCCATGATAGAATGTGATCAATAACTCTAATGAATTCATAAATTACTTCATCATTTTGAAAATAGTCAAGTGAGGGTGGATTTTGTTGGTCCCAAGTTATTAGCTATGGATATTTAAGCTCAAGGCTCAAGATGGTTATGTCATGGAAAATTTGTGGCTATATGACCTTTATAACTGCTATAGATGGAACTTTTTTCAATATCATAATAGGACTCCTTAGATAATGTAAAAGAATTAGTCTTTTAATAATATATGCGCACACTAGGGATTTAAATTTAGTACCTCGATAATATTTTCTTAATCCAAACATTATAAGTCCTACAAGCCCTTGTTCATGAAGACCAAGGCCTTTACATTTATAATTCATAATGTGGCACATAATAGATTTGGATTTGGGATATTAGTTATTTTGGAAACATGTGACAAATTCATCACTATAGAGTAAAGAAGGATTGGAATCTTCGATCTGTTCTTCAGAAATAAATTTTCCTTTAACAAAATATGTCTTATGAAACCATTCGACTACTTATCCTTGCTTCCTATGATGGGTTTTACCATTGTTATTGCCAAACATGTGGAATTTTCCTAGATAATGTGCATCATATATTTTGTATTCTCCCATTCCTGCATCCAAAATGGTAAATCTAAATAGTGGAGATGTGGAATTAGACATAAATGGTTGACTTTCATATTTATATGGTTTGTTTTATAAAGTAGAAAGTAAATCATCTAGATGGATGTAGTTTAATAAATTTTGTGATTCTTCATAAGTTTCATAAGTATCTTTAGTAAATGGGTAATAATTAGTATTTCTATATCACCCTTCTGATAGTTTTCAATATTGAAAAGGTTGATG
Organism: Torreya grandis; assembly: GCA_037957365.1. NCBI lineage: Eukaryota > Viridiplantae > Streptophyta > Pinopsida > Cupressales > Taxaceae > Torreya > Torreya grandis. The sequence continues at coordinate 130,207 of JARHVA010000469.1, read as the reverse complement.
ATCACCAAGAATAGTAACTTCCATGTACTAGAGTGGGAAAAATTGAGACACTAGTGGAGGGTAGATAGAATGGCATTCATGGCATGGATCCATGGATGACCAAAGAGTAAGTTGTATGGTAAATCAAGATATAGGACATGAATTAAGGTATCTTGGATAATATGCCCCACCATGAGTGAAAGATAAATGGTCCCAACTGATTATCACTCTATATTATCATAACCTTTATATTAATAGTTTTGGGATATAGTGTTGTTGTTGAATGTCCCAAATGTTTGATCAAAATTAATGTGCATATATTCAATCTAGACCCATTGTCTATAAACACACTTTCTTAATTTATGTTTGGAGATAATGACTTCAATATAAAATGGAAAATTATGGGATATACCCATGGGGTAAATATATGTATGGTAAAAATTCATTTCATTATTGGAGGATAGATGTCCTATAAGTTCTTGGAAGTTGGATGGATTAATGTTTTCTAAAACTTTTGACTCTTGTAAAGCTTTAAATAAAATGTCCTTGTAGGTAGTGTATGTATTGAGATAGAACTTAATCATAATTCACATGATTATCCAAAAATTCCATAAAATCTCTCACACTAATATAACTATTAGAATATAAAACATTATAATGTTACTCCTTGTCAATGCAAGGATATGATTCAACCTTTTATGCCCTTCTATAAATTTATGCATATATCTTTGCTTCCTATTATCACTAATAACTATAATTCCCCACATGTTTTTAGAGGCCTTCTTAATCAATTTTTTATTGTTTTGACACCTTTTTATGATTAGGTGTATAAGATGAGACTCTTGCCCCTATGTCAACTACATATTATGACCTTCTGCAATAGTTACATCCCAATAATATTTCAATTACAAATAATTGTATTTTGATATACTTGCCATGATACCCTTATAACTTGACAACTTTTAATACTAGATCAATTATTGATTGATGTACATAAATGCAAAATAAATACCACTGTTGGTGCATCATATGAATGCAGTAAATGATTGACGGATATCATTTATTAGGAGAGTATAATTGTCATGTAATGACGCATTTTTTGACCTTTGATAATCAAGGTCAATAAGATATAATGTTTAAAAATTTAAACTTAAACTTATAAAAGACTAATCAAGTTTTCTATTATCAATGGAAAATATGAATCTTGTGGTAATGTTATAGTCTCACTATTTTTGGACATATAAGTCTTATTATGAGGGATAAGGGTCATTATAAAACATCTAAAAGTATTTATTTCTTATCACATGGTTGCTTGGTGATATTTTCAACTTATATCAAAGTGAATCCTCTTTCCCTCGAACCTCCCTAGTAAATAGACAAGGATGAATGAAGTAGTACAATAAAGCATATTTATATTTATTTAATTAGGGTGAAAATTAATAATACATGATAAATAAAATTTATCATTTCTTTGACCAATGAATCATTTATTAATTTAACTGTGCCTATTGATTAAACCAAATTCAATTTAGGAAAGAGACATTGGGTATAGCATATCATTTAATACTTCTTGGGGAAATTAAAATTTCTTTAGAAATTAAAATAAATATCGTTGGGGTGGGGGGGAGCCCAAAAAATTAAGTAGTGTGAGAAAATTAAATAATATAAACACATCTACTTGTATCCATATATTAATGCATTATTCTCATTTTGCCTTGAAAACTTCAACACATGGGACATGGCCATTAAAATATCACTACACTAATTACATGAGTAAAATGTCCAGCAAAGGGGAGATTAGTAGAGGAAGGGAATGTCAGTCAAAAACCAAAATCACTTTAAGAGATAAAGGCATGTTATTCTCTTATGATTATTTTTTTAATATTCATATTTCTTTTTGAAACTCAGGAGTATTGACACTGGAAATAAGTTGTAGGAATTTTTTACAACGAGTATTTCAGGTCAAGGGCATTCATTTTCAAGTATTAAAATTAATATATCAAGTTACATTCATATATCAAAGATAAAAATTCACACAGTTACCCTAAAAAAGAGAACTACATCACCTTGCGGCCATTTTGGGTTATGTAGGCAACACTCAATTTACATGAGGTTTTTTGAGGATACCTTAGCTATTCCACTTTCCTAATTCCCTCCTTTGTATTTGATCTAAATTTGGTGTATTGCATAGGATCTAGGGTTTTTGCTTTTATAGGTCATCTATGCAATAAATCAGGAATCATAGTCAACTAGAAAATAATTATAAACATGTGCATGCACTCAGATCACAACATTAGTCACATTGTCAACCATGACATGGCCATAATCAATAAACAAGACCCTAATGTTCCCCTCTCATCCTAGTGAAATATTATCTTAGCATATTTTGAAGTTATTCTTTTAGTTTTGATACATGTCACAAGTATTTTTAGTGAGTTTTCATCAATAATAAGCCTACACAGTCAACAATAAACAAGATCCAAGGTAGTTTTGCATATTTGTTTGTCAGAATATTGTTTATACCTCATTTAAAATTATATAAACTATTGTATTTCATATTATGATATGTACATTCTGTAGATCTAAATGAATTTTCAATAATTTATTTGTTCTTAGCATTTCATTCTTAAATAAAAAAGAACATTAAACAATAATATCAATGGCCATAAAGACAAAAGGATGTTGCACATGTTGCTACAAAACTATCAAATTTCTCAAAGATCTTGGAATGCCATAGATTTGATGAAAACCTTGAACTAAGTGAGATAAAATGCAAAGTAAAAGAGAGCTTCATAAACTGATTTATGATTCATTAGTTAAAAAATAAAAAGGAGGTACATTATTTAATGAGAAATTAGGTCACCAAAAAGGTAACTCAAATCTCAATTAGAAAATGCGTTAAGTGTATTCCCCTAATGACCTTTATAACCCTAAGCAAGCTGACTAACAACCATGTAGGTAAAATTGAAAGCAGGAAAAATCCTACACTAAAATTCTCATGAAGCGTAGCTTAGGTGGGTAGAATAATTGGGTATTGGCAACAAACCTTGACACTCAAAAAAACCTTCCTACAGATACAATTATTCAAGAATTCACTTCCTTGGTTCACACTGAAGTTAAAACAAGAACATTCACATTGGAATCCATTGATAAAATGGTTGAATTCTAAGCAATTATAGATAAGTTATAGAGAATTTTGGATAAGAACAAAGGTGTGCATGTCAACATAGTGGATTCCATCACAAGAGTTCATGCCATCTCCAGAAACACATCAAGAGTAGACAACAATGAAGTTCAAGCAGCCCTAAAGAGATATGAAGCTTACATGGAGAAGAATAGAAAGGAAGAAATTATTGTATCTTCAAACACTTATATTACTTTTAAATCTTTTTGTATGTAGTTTTGTTGTATGTATTTTACATGTAAGAAAAGTATAGAGTCCTAAGCAAAATCAAACTTTGTCTAAGAATAAGTCAAGGTAGTTAGGATTTTCTTATTTTTATTCATTCCTCCTCTTTAAAAATAAGAGGAAGTTCTTTTGTAAATGGATCTTTTGGCTATAGAAGAGAAATGTTGTTGCATTGAGAAGAAACTTTGAAACTTTGTGTTCAAATTGTAAATCTTTATTCAATCAATATAAGAAAATCAAGTGGCCATTAAATCTTTGTGTTGGAATAAGCTTGTGGTGTTTTGGGAATGTTCTTACATCTTTTTCATTACATTTTTTTGTGCATTTGATTGGATTGTGGTGTGAATCTACATAAATTGAAAGGTGATAGAAATTTGATTTTGAATTCTTTGAGCTACAATATCATCTCTGGATTTGTGTCTTGTGTTCATGATTGGAAGTGGCTTTGGAGACTTTGGGCTACAAGTTATTTTATTTGATTATTTAATCTTCATTGGAAATAGGTGGATACTTTGGGCTGCACTTTGTTCCATCCATTTTCATTTTTCAATCAATGTAAGAAGCAACAAAATACTTTAAGCCTTCATGGGTTTTTTTGTGATACACACTCATTGGTATTATTTTAGTTATTCTTATGTCTAACTAATCTGAATATCAGTTATTATTGTTCCAATAAGTAGTTTTACGTTTTTATGATACATTGTAAGAATCAAAAGGGCTTCTAGTATAAGTTTGTAAGCGAACATCAATTCTAAAAAAAGTGAATTAAATGACATATAAATATCCACATGATAAAGTTAGTGTAAATTAAGTGTAATTAATTGCTTATTGGTTTTCATTAACAATAAACAGGGTGTTTCCCCATTCTTCGAGGAAAGATCTAATCTCATCATACTATGGCTAAAAGTACCATTCTGTTACCATATTGTCGGTGACAAAATATTCACCTAACAATAAAAATATTGTAATTATATTTATTTCAAAAATATATAAAGATATCAATATTAAAAGTTTTATTTTATATTTTTTATAAATCATAATATTAATATTTTTATTATCTTTTTTTATTATTGTTTAGTGATAAGTTTTATAATTTTAATTATATAAATGTTAGAAAAAATCTTTTCCACTAAAACAGGACTCCAAAATCTATCCATGGTGAACATATTACTATTTTTAAAATGAAAAATAAGAATCTAAATCAAAATGACAATTAAATGGATGTCTACTTTTAGGCCAAAATTGAAATTGAACATATTTATTGATGTTATATTCAATCCTTACTCCTAAATGTTATTGTAAAAAGCCCCTGGTATAATAACCAAATCGTATAACCTTATAAAAATATATTTACTTTAATTCTATAAAAATGAGAAATCCAAACCAACATAGCTTTGATTAAAAGCATTGTCTTTACTATTATTTCCACATACAAAACCCAGACATTAAATTCTTAAAAAGTATGTACGACACAGATGTCTTTTAAGTTTACACTTTGGTGAACAAGATTCTAAAAACACTTCATATTGTTTATAATCGTTATAAATATTATGGATCAACATACTTATGTTGGTGTAGGATATTAATTATTCCATTTACTTATTAAATGGATAATTCTTACACTTGTAGATTTAACCTACTTAAGTGTTATAAGAAGTTAAGTGGGTGAGAGGGTGAGTTCAACCTAGAGTTCCATGTGGAGTTTTACTGAATAACACTGTGAGTTCTCTTATGAGTTCCACAATGAGTTACACTCAGTTTCATCTTGAGTTTTCTAGTGAGTTAACTCCCCTTACTCCTTTATATTCCTCTTCACCATGTTATTGTAATTGAGTTGATTAACTAGAACAATGTAGAGCAAATATTTGTAAGCAATGCAATTCAATACATTATGCGATTGTTGCACATCTTCTTGTTCATTTCTGAATACAATCAGGGTTATTGATTTGTAGAATACTTATGAACTCATTCTACTAGAAAATCACCTACTGGGAAATTCTGACAACTTCATTAATTTCTAGCATTCAATTTCTTTAAATATAGAAAACTTTTATTGTATTACAGAAACACACCCTTCTCACCCTTCATATACAGTGAAAAACCATCCCGTCCAAAGAATATACTGCTTAATAAGTGGTTAATGAAAAACAAACCTTTCTCACCCTTCGTATACAGTGAAAAACCAGTCTGTGGAAAGAATGTATGCACCCGTGGAAAGAATGTACGCAATAATAAGTGGTTAATGAAAAAACAAACGAAAAAAAGTTGCAAAAATGAAGGAGAAGATCGAAGAACCGAGCTTCAAACTAAAAGTGGCAACTACAACCGATCATGATTGTTAAGAATGATTGTTTTTGCAAAACCAAAACCCTTTTACATTCATTAGTCAAATAATAATAATCTTTTCAAAATCATTACAGACAAAATTTTATGTATTTTATTATAAACTTGTACCACTACAAACAAATTTTACTATAGCCTATTTTAAAGAATGACTATTCATATAAATTCCATGTTGGGTTAATCCCATCTTATGGCATCATCAATTCAAATTACTAAAATAATTAAACTGCTAACTGAAATCACATCGAATTCATGCCGAAAGTACCATCATTCAGTCCAATCGGGTTATGAAATAGTACAACATTATTATCTCCACACCCAGTGCATGTACAAACGACACTAGAAAAATGTGTGGAAGCTAAAAATACCTGATATCAAAGAAAATACAATGAACTAAACTTATATTTGATATTGCTCCATCTTGAAAAGAGTCCATCTCCCTGTTAGAAATGATCGGCTCTATCATTTTCTACTAATATTGACTGTCAGATATTGTAAGTATCCCCGATCAGATTCATTACAGACATCATTATTATAAGCAGAAATTACTAATAGTTGTTGAATGGTACTATCATCACTAATATATGTTTGACATATAAAGAGCAGTACCTCCAACAACTCATTCATTAAGAGTAATAGTAGTAAACATTAAAAAATAATAATAAACATAGTTGTTGAAATAATAATTATGTTAATTCGTATTGAATGATTCAATTAATTACAAATTTTGTATAAATATATTTTTATTTAAAGTTAGGGTTGACACATAAAATTTTAAATTCTAAAAATTAATAAAACTCATCCTGTTATTTTTATTGGTTACTATTTTTAGTAAGTTTTGCATGTAAATGTGTATAGCTTTAAAATTTTCAAAAAATAAACTAAACATTAAAATTAATCTATCAAAAAAAATTTAACTGAAATTCATGTCTAATTACAAAAATTATAAATTTTAAAAATAAAACAAAACTGAAAAAATATTAAAATGTATTTTCGAACCCTCAAACGAATAATTTAATACCATGACTTCGACTAATATACGTAAAGTTCACCAAATTTGTTCAATACAAATGGACAATGTTATATGTCATTTCCAAAAGAAACTTTCATACTATGATAAATACATTCATATTTGATCCTATTTTCCAAGTAACTATTACCCGAAGACTTTCTTGGATGTAAGGTGGTCCAAAAAAGACCGGGAACCAATGAATATGACTTTCCAACTTTGAAAATAAAATTGCTTGGGAGGGACATAGTTTTATGGTTTTAGTTAGTTTTGTTGTAGGCTTGCAGCTAGTTTGCATCCTCTTTATAATTTATATTGGTTATCGCTAGAAGATGTGTATTTTTGTATTTTGATTGGTTTTTTTTTCCACTATAAAAAGGTAGGGCTCCTTTCAAATCTCTGTCGTTACTATTAACCCAAAAAACTAATATATGAATTTATCTAATGGGAGTGGGTTTTGAGTGTGCTATAGTAGTAAAATATTTTAAAATGAGTAAAGTAATTATAAAATCATAAATAACTCAAGGATTAAAACTTGGAAAATTTATTGTGGAAATCCATATAACAGTAGAATGAAGTACTTGTAGAACCATAAACAACTCAAGGTTTATAACTTAGAAATTGAGTGTGTTATAGCAGTAAAATGTCCTAAAATGAGTAAATGGTATACAAATAGCTTTGATATTTCAAACCACCTTATGTGGATACGCTTATCAAACACTCACATTCAAAATTAAAATTATCGATAAATCACATTTGTATCTTAGTTAATCCTAATCAATGACATTAAGAAAACGTATTCCAGTAAACATGCATATTTCTATATTATTATTTACACAATTATGCATGACAACATACACAGTCATGGATTTTTGTGACATATTTTTATATGTATGTGTGCATTGAATTACATACATAGTCATGTGTGTAGGATATTTGTCAGGTACATGTGTTAGGAACTAGTAATTCACAAGTTTGAAACCTAGTGACTGAAGCAAATGATGTAATTATGTCCACTAGTGAAATTACATGCCCATGTTCTTTCTCATTTGTTTCCCCATCAAGATGTCATGTTGAGGTAGCTAGACCCGATGATGTTCTTTCTTCAACATGTTGAGTTTTGAAAGAGGTAGGAATAATTATGAATTTCCCTTAGTGAGTAATTGTGGGGGGAATATGAGATTAAGGTGAAGATGAAACTAATAAAGAAGCCATAGTAGAAGGAACTACTACTATGGATGGTGAAGGGATGGGTAATGGAATAATGGTAGCGAAGCAAAAGTAGATGGAGATGAAACCAGTATAGTACAAAATATTTGAGGGGATGTCCCCTCACTTGTGTTAGTTAGTGGAGATGGACTTACTAGAGGTATGTGGGGGGAAGGAGAAGTAGGTGGAAGAGATGAAAAATAAATCTATAAAAACTCAGGGAGACTTAATTTTGTGATTGAAGTAAGTGGAACCAAAGGTGCCTAAGAGAATGCCCTTGTCTATCCAACTAGACGAGGTAAATTCCTCACAACTATGGTTGATGTGCCCAAAGTTGTAGTAACTAGATAAGTGGAGACTAGGTGAGGACCAGGAAGAACTTTGAGAATATCTTTTCTAATATAAAGATTATGTTCCCTTTCACTAGTAAACTCTCCCTCTGATAAATTAGACTCTTTTTGAGTGGGTGAGGGAGGCTGATCCTATTCAGCCAAGCCTTAGGACTATGGTTGAGGCCACTGATGATTCCAAGTTATTTATGCTTCTTTTATCATTTCATTTTCTCACTCTTAGTGATTTTTGGATCATATTGGATTATTTGATAAATCATCATTGACATATCTTTATCCTTCAAATAGGTCCAAGCTTCTGAATCATTCAAAAAGATGCAATCATGCTCATATTCCTAGTGAACATACCTATTGGTAATCCATTTTATCTCCTTGAAGAACTTAAGATAATTTATAACTCTCTCCCTATGGTCCCATTCTCTATATTAGCCCATCTTCAAATTATAATGAGCCTTGACCTTTTCTACTTGATTGAAGTGTGTCTTTATTGTAAACTAAATCTTTCCAATACTTAAGGGAGTCTTGTGATAATAATATTGGTGCATAACATTGTTAAGCTTCTCATCCACACTATTACTATTATCTAATTAATGTGATTTTTTTTATTTTTCCACCTTGTCTGGAATGTTTCATAGCAAATACAAATGGCTTACTATGGTCCCTTTAATTATAATAATGGTAAAATTTTGGTAGTACCAATAATGTCCCATTTTGAAGATGCTCATTCTCAAGTTTTGAAATGGCTTGGGCATATGTGTTCCATAAATGGATTGATGGACCTGAAGATAAACATCCTCATAAATTCTAGTGATTTTATTCCTAAATATATAAACATATAATAAATAATAATCATCATAAATTTTGTTATTCATATATTTAGTGGATGGATCCATCGGTTCCCCATGAACCTTGTGGACTATCCCAATGACTACATTTAATAAATAAGACATCATATAGAATTTTCCATCAACTAGCCTTTGTTCTTGTTTGAACATCTACCCTTTTAATCTGACACTGATAATTCTCCCAAGGCTATAATTTTTTCTAAGGTTAAGAGAATATATAATAATGGCACTCATTCTACCTATATTTTACTAGGGAAGCCATATAACCTGTTCAAAAGTGTCATATCTATCTTAATGCCTGGTCTAAACTTATGCCATATTATTCCATTGGAGTAAATACCTCCCTTGGGATTCAATTTCTCCCCTTCTACTAACCATTGTTTAATTTCCCTTCTACAATGCTTTTTTTCCATTCACACATTCGCTAAAACCTAGTTATAAGCAACTTTGGGCCCTGGAAGCCTAAGATATCTCTCAAACACTCACCCTAAAATATAAGGAACTACATTGTGTCATGTTCTAAGATACAAACAATCCCAAATTTAAGACCATTAACAAATAAATCATTAAAAAAATCTATACATATCATTAGCTCAAGTTTTATAGTTGTATTATGTAATCCCATGTTATTTATTGGCAACATGTCATTGATATATTTTCAATCTTCCTGAGATAGACGATCATGTGTGAATATGGTGTTATGACCTCCACTGCATTCTAGATATGGATAATAGGGGAACTCAGAATCAAGTGTACCCTTGTCAAACGTAGTGATTATATATTCAATACTACTAAAAATAAAATATTAAGATGGGGTCTAGTTGCATACTAATTTTGGAGGAACCATTTTGGTAATCTGAGACTATGTATTTTCCTAATAGACTAACTAAAAGCACTTGTAAATTAATATAAAAAACTATGAATTTTAGCTGCTTGAGATCTCATAATCACAATACTCAGCTTGTAGATTAATAGCGAAGTGACTTGACATTACTTATATTTTGCATATATCACTAAAGTTTGGTCTTGAATGCATAATTCATGCAACATTAATATAAATAATAGCTTTTGATTTTAATCTCGTTTTAATTTTAATTTTCTAGTCAACTTTGGTGAGTTATCTCTTGACATATGGAAAAATGTTGTTAACTTTATGTCCCCAGTCATCACTTTAAGACAATTGTTGATTTCCCATTTACTCAACTTTGTTTAGTTGTTGAATCCTTTGTTTTCACTTTGGCTAAGCATCTCCTTGATTGTGACACTTGTTCACATCTCATGTATTTGGGGTCTTTAGATTTATAATCTTACTTTACATGATTTGTGGGCTATCATTTAAATGATGTGGAGTGATCTTAGGGCTCTAGAGCTATTTTAAATATTCAAACTATGTAGTATTTTAGAGGGATCTAAGTGTTTAGAATGTCAACACATGGTGTGATATTGGGGGCTTGGGGACTCATGGCCATTGACTTTGTACATTTTTTGCAAGTGCTCTAAATGAGTGGGATTATGTCACCTATCTTAATCTCAAGGTTCTAGATACTTACAATATAAGACCTACCTTGACCTTCTAATTTTTGGGTCCACAAGGTTATGCCATGTGACATAATCTTAGAGTCCTAGGGACTCAAAATACTTAGGACATTTTACAAAACCAACTTTTACCTAAGTGAATGTGGTCTTACCACATAGACAACTTGTGATAACTCATATGCCTTAAAGGTACATAACATTTATTTGACTATGGCGAGCTCTAATCAAAATGTTGATGCCATTTATCTTGATCTTGAAACTCAAATCTAGGGAGCTTTGAAGATTTATGAAAGCAGTTAGATTGGGAATGATCATTATCCTACCATCTGTTATGACCTTGGACTTCTAGAGACTTGGAGAACATAACATTATAGGATTTCTAAACATGGATAATTTTCAATTCTTTGAAAACAAACCTACATACGTGATAAAATAAGATAAACTATAACACCATATGTTGGCTCTTTTAACCAATAAAAATCATAATGTCAACTTTGGTAAGCTATGAGAATCTAAGGCTAAAAATAAATCACAACTTATGCCCAAGGTTTGATTCTATTTCTTTTAGAATTCTATAATTTAGACTCAAACTTTTGAAAAAAACCTTAGAATTACGCATGTCAAAACTAATGTCATGTATTATTAAGGCTCATATGACTTTGAATAAAGATTTTCAAACAATAATGGGTCCCTATTTAAATTTATAAAATGGGTTGTGTGTGTGTGTCTGTTAGGGCACAATAGATACATTATCTAATGTATATGATAAAGATATTATTGCATGATGTTATACTACATATGCACATCAAGGCCCATTGAAATGTAATCTACAATTAATCATGGCCAAATATCAATATACTAATAATGAAATGACTAGATAGTTTAATCAAAACATGTCTATGGAAAGATAAAATCTGATGTGTGATAGAGACACTATTAAGTGCACAACATATCTCAAAGTAAAACTAATAGAGGTATGGAAACATACTTGAATGTGTAAGGGCTATTTATAGTAAGGTTACTAAAAATGGATGAATTTAGCATATGCATAGATAAAGGTCTACCTATGGTTCCCTCCATAGTAGTGGGATGTCATAAAAATTTATCTATATAATCATACCATGTGTGCCTTTAGAGAGTTTGGATAGATCAATGAATGATGGAATTATCATAATGACATGAGTAGATGGAAAAAAATCAAATACACTTCAAATAATCAATGAAATAGACAGGATCTTGGTGAGGAAGATGTAAATAGAAAAAATAGGTGCATCATCCGATGATGACCATAATACTTTTTTACCATATGAAAACATAGAAAATAAGGTCATAATAACACATATAGTGTTGTGACTAATATGATTCATAGTAAAATAACATTATTTGTAATTAATAATAAAATGTGTTTAATTAAGATTTAAAATATCTAAAATGTTGGCTTCTCACATCATACAAATGAAAACAAAATTTCATATTGAACCCTGTTTGTCAACTATTTTTATTCAATATGGTTTTTAGTTGAATATTGACCTTCTAATTTTACTAAAAATCATATTATAATAAATAAACTAAATCATTTTTTGCTATACATCATTCATAATGATTTCATAAAATTAAATCAGAGTTTTTATTTTAATACTCATTTAATTTTCATTAGCTTTAAAAACGTAAAACAATTTTATTTTAAATTTTTTATTTTAATCATTTCACAAATAAATTTAGTAAGATAATAAATCAATAAAAATATTAAATCACTTATAATAAATCATCATGACAAAATTTTAAAAAATGAAAAAATCAATTCAACATTCAATATAAATGATGGGTGCATGGTTCCTCACAAAAGAATGATCCTAACAAATTTGATGTATTATAAACCTATCTTGATTTAGGTGAATGCAATGGAGATGTGCATTAGTGATCTAAAAGCTAGTTTCCACTATGTTGTTTACTTAATATTTATTCATACCATAAGAAACTAATAGCATATGATGACCTTTATTAATTATATTTTGAAACATTCCTTAACGATCATTTAATATTTATATCATTTCAAAATTTAAAACATCTATTTCATGTCATTTGTCATTTCATCATATCTCAATTCATATGAGTAAGAGAATAAATCAATCAGAATATTAAATAATTAGTCATAAATCAATAGGATGAAATTTTATTAAAAAATGAACAGATTAATTTGACATTAAATACATATGACATGTGCACAATTAGTTGTAAATGAATGATACTAAAATTTTGAAATAATATGATCCTCTTTGGCTTCAAATGGATGTGACATTCAATGCACATATCTCATATGATAACTACTTTCAACTCTATTGTTTAACTAAGAGCTACTCAAACCATGTGAAATAAATATTAAATGGCGGTATTTATTAATTATATTTTAAAACATCCATTTCTTCACTGGAATGATAACATTAATTCAATGAAAATATTAAATTACTAGTAATAAATCAATTGGAAGAGTTAACAATGGGTTGTATAAATTAATTAAACATTGAATACATATGTCATGTGAATGGTTTCCTAGAGAGATTATTGTGTGAGAGAGTGTGTGATAGATGCAGGTGCATCTATATAGATTATTCAAAATTTATTAGTAAGAATATTGAAAGTTTTGGCATGTTATGAAAGTATTGGTCCTATGGTAAGAGTTTTTAGGGTCTAAATATATTTTTTAATTATTTATAAACCTTTGACTCACTTTAAACATGTTTTTAGTTCAATCAAGTTATGTGCAACACATGTAGAAGATTAAACTAGGTATGTTTGGATAAGTAATAAGTTATAGAGAGATTTTTGGTTCATGAAACAAGAAGGAATTAATTTTATCCATTAAAAGCAACGTGATAAAGTTAAAATCATTAGATGAAGATAAAATGCAATTATTAAAGAAAGGATAAAATTTGAATTTGTAGGTTTGGAAAGGTTTTTGTTGGTGTGGGAGAGAAATTTGTAAGTGTTTGTGTAAAAATTTTTGGAGATATATGAATTAAAAATATATATTATGATTTTTAATACATTATAAAATGTTTAAAAATTTAAGTGAATATATTTTGACGTGAAAATTGTCTTTAATTTATTTTTAATAACATTTTTCATGTTGCAAGCTTCATAACATAGTACAAGGTTATCATAGTTAAGAAGAGAGCAGGTTCAGTCAAGGAAACATTGTTTTATTTGATTTTAAAATTTTGTTAAAAGTATTAAATTGTTTTTAAAGATATATAATGGTGGGTAAGGCCACTTATATATATATATATATATATATATATTTTTTTTTTTTTTTTTTTTTTTTTTTTTTTTTTTTTTTTTTTGGGGTGCTCTTGGCCTATGTGCAAGCTTGCTAGGGTTTTGAGTTCTAAAACCCTCTTAATTGACAAAATAACATATAAAAATGATCTTAAATTTTTAATATATAGAGATATTTTTATGATGTTTTTAAATAATTTTCAAGTCTTTTGGATGTCTATAGAGGAATATATTGATAAAATTAAGACAACATGTTTGTAGGTGAGACTTTTAGAAAGGTTTAGGAAGACTAAAAAGTGAGTAACTTTAAAATTAAATATTAAAATGAAATAAAACTTTTTAGGTATGTTGAATAGAATTTTTATGACATTTTAAAATTAATTTAAAATATTTTAATCATATGGTGAGGAATTTATTGTGAAAACTTTGACTTATAGTCTTGTTAAGAAGTAAAAAACCTGTTTTAATAGTACAAAAACCTCAATATCTAAAATTATAATCATAAAAATAATATAATTTTTTTTATATAAATTGGTTAATATTTTTTGGGTCATTATACATAAGTGTAGAGTGTTTTGACGTCTTTAAAGAAAGTTATATCAATTTTACAGTTTGTAGGTGTAGTTTCTATGTCTAAAAATACTTATTTTTTATTTCTTGTATTTATAAGCTAAGTTCAATGTCTAAATAAATATGAGTAATTTTTATAATATATAAATTACTATTTAAATACCTTTTGGTGATTCCAAAAGTATTATTTGTGAACTATAGTAAAAAAAAAAAAATAGATCTAGAAGAGAAGGCTACAAACCTGTAAGTCAAATTAGTCTATTGAAAGAGAAGAGGATAGTAAATAATCTCTTACATTAGAGAGTGAAAGAGATGACCATATTGGGTTATAGGTGAATGTTATTGGGAAACACTTCTATAATTTAATAAAGATAATATTTTGTGATAATAATTTATGTGATGTTTTCAAAAATATCTAATGCCATACTCTAGTAGTCTTCTAGAAATTTTCTGATTACATTTCACAACTGTAACTCTTTTTTTTCTTTTTAATTTTTAAGATACACTTTATTTTATAAAAATAAATTACTAATATTAAATTATGCATGTATCTCCTTAACAACTTTATCTTCAAATCATAGATTTATCACATCATACACACTAAATATTCATGAATTACTGCCAAATCCTGACCTTAAAGATCATTAATAAAATTGTTTAATCGCATCAAAATTAGTAGAATTACAAATTATATAAATTTAATCTAATTTGGAAAATTTTAAAAAAATGTATGACTTGTACATGTCCTTTTCATATATGTTATGTTAGTGTTTTTCATTCAGTTTCATTCATTTTTTTAATCAATGGACTGTACAATAACCCTCAAATGTGTTGTAAATATAGAAAATATAAATAGGAACAATTGATGCTCACACTTGGATAGGAAAACATGGAGGTTATCCGCTTAGGTTTCAACATCTTGATGAGATTCTTTCAAGGTGGCCTAAAAATAGTAATTAAATGGTGAATATACTTCACATGACCTTTTATTTTTCCAAGAAATTAATCTTTTTTATTCTCAATCTTTTCTCTAGTACTCAACACACACCACATTGTACATGACTGATGGATTATTATAGGGTCCCAAAGAATTGATTTCCATTGATGAGGATACAAATATCGTTTTTCAATGAAAACAAAGGTGATAAAATAATAATCACAATGTATATGAATGTGTCAATTTATTTTTAAGCAATATGAACATCATCATACATATAACTATTAATACTATTCCTTTTTATAGTTATGCTCTGTATAGATCTCATGATTTTCATTATGTTTTTTTCTTTGTATTTTTTCTTCAAATGTGTAACATCTCCACTAGGATATACCTAGAATTACATGATTTTTTTCAAATTTAAAACAACATATACTTTAATTATATTACACCATGAGAATATAATTAGTGACCATACAAATACTCTAAGTATAATAACAATAAATAAAATATGTGACATCATACATCACTGATCACTATTATCATAAAAAACACATCATAATAAAATATAGAAAACTATTACATGTGTCCAATTACAACTAGTATAAACATACAACCATTGCTATCAATGTATAATAAATAAATAATTACAACTCATTATGATAATATTTCAAAAATAAATACAATACAATGTACATATATAAGATACATGGCTCCATGAAGAGTAAGTTTCTCATACTCTAGTATCTATGGAAACCTCAAGTGTCATCTCCCAAAAAGTATTATTGTAGGAAGGGAGAGCGTCATCTAAGTGCTTTTCTACACCAACCATGGACCATCGATCCCTAACATGATTCTATCATTTCATACTTCTGCACTTGTGGGAGCACCTCAAGGGGCTAATCTCACTTCACTTGCTCAGAGTTTCCATTTTGGAGATTTGATTGTGTTTAACGATCCTATTACTCTCGACAATAATCTTCACTCTCCTCATGTGGAAAGAGCCCAGGGATTTTATTTCTATGACATGAAGAATACCTATAATGCTTGGTTTGGGTTCACATTTGTGCTGAATTCAACAGATTATAAGGGCACCATCACTTTCAGTGGAGCAGATATAATATCGAAAAAGTATAGAGATATATCTGTTGTGGGTGGAACTGGTGATTTCTTCATGGCAAGAGGAATTGCCACCATTTCAACTGATACTAACCAGGGGGATGCCTATTTTCCTCTGAGGGTAAATATCACACTCTATGAGTGTTACTAATGTTATAAAATTAGTGAATAGTGATGAATAACTGAGATTGCTGCTGCTGCTCGAATAAGCAATCCATTATGTTATAGTGTATGGGCTCTTCCCTAAGTGTGTTCGTAGTCTTTATAATTACGCTCCTACAATTCATTATGTTATAGTGTGTGGGCGATCATCTGTGATCTGCTATTACAAAATGAATATTAAATCGTTCTATTATTTAGTATTTAGATTAAGATGTCTGTCTAACGGAGCGGAGGTATGTTTTTTTTACAGCATATTGTTATTGTTGCAAAGGTTTTCTGGAATCACTTGTGTAGTAATTATTTGTTCACAATAAGAAACATTTGATGCGGAAGAATCTTCACAATCTAAGGTACACGCATTTTATTTTTAAGTTTAAAAAACAAAAAACATCTGTGCGTGAGGTCTGAGCAGCTATGGAATAACATATGGCCATGGTCACATGCTTGTACATGAAGGCGTCCATGTTTTACCAATTTTTGCACACCAGCTACAATAAAATCATCATTCACTTGAGTGAGGCTACAACTACCAATTACACGAAGCAGGGGAACTGTTTTGCTAATTGTTCGAAAGAGAAAGGATACGAAATACAAACAAGAGATTCTAGAAAGCTGTTTTAAAAATTATTCATCCTTCCATATTATTAGAGGATGTCAAGGGATAAAGTAAACCAAAAAAATTGATGCCAAATTCAACACTACTCAATTGTATGACTGCTACAATGAAAATTGCTACAAGTAACTTGAGAGTACAGTGTGTTTCTCTGTCGAGAGTGTCTTCACAGTTGGTGAAGTTGAGTCATGTATCATGCTAATGAATATAGGATCAAGTGCTTGAAATTTTGTGCACTCGTCTTCGAGTCATTCAAGTTATTTCTTCCTAGTATAGCATTCTTATAGTAGATTCTATATAATAAGAAGACATATATCCTTAGCTTGAACAAAGTCATGGTAGGATCGTCCAGATTAACACTGTGCATAATAATATTTTTTACCTGCTCCATGATAAGATTAAAGCCTTTCCCTTTGGATTGGAGATTGTCTTGCAACTGATGATTCTAATGCTAAAGATGACAGATATCTTCAAGTGTGTGTTCTCTTTGAAAGAGACACTTCCATCTGGGATTTAGTTTCCTTCTTTCTCAATTTTCCTATGGCTATAATAAAGAATAATTGGAGCACACATCTAAATACCACTTGGAAATGATATGAAGAGTGTATGATCTGATACAACTGAAATGATATGAAGAGTGTATAATCTGATACAACTGATATGGACCCAGGGAGAGACCCGTTTGACAACCT
Source organism: Torreya grandis (assembly GCA_037957365.1). Lineage (NCBI taxonomy): Eukaryota > Viridiplantae > Streptophyta > Pinopsida > Cupressales > Taxaceae > Torreya > Torreya grandis. Next base: position 112,158 of record JARHVA010000469.1, on the reverse strand, counting down.
ACTTAAACGTATTTAATGTGGTTATATGTGGAAATGAATTCAAATATAATTGCATAATTGTGGAACAGGTTATGGAATATAATAAATATATCTAAAAATAACCATTACATATTTAACATAGGATATTAGCAGAATAGTGTCTTCTATTCAATAGAAAGAATAATTATAATTAGATGTGTACAATGCATTAAAAAAATTTAAAATCCTTGATCAAAAAGGGATAAACATCCTAAATAATTCAACTAAACTATGGTATCATCAAACATGGTATGGAAAGTAGGTTCATGTGATCAAAGAGGGATAAACACCACAATTAGTTTAATTAGTTTGTGAAGGGATCATATGATACAAGATGCTTAAGGCATAGAATATTTTACGATGTTGTAGACATGGATGAATAGGAATGAAAATAATTTCCACTCACTCAGTTGATGTGTGAGTCTCTTATGTGTCGCTCTCTATCTATATTTATTTTACAATAAATATATAATTACATGGAAGTAGTTACAATTAATCGTTGTAAAAGTTGATAGTTACAAGAACGGTTTATTTTCTACTATGTAATGGTTCAAAATTTTTGTAGGTGCGAAATTTACATGATCCCAAAGATGGTGCAGACTTGGGTAATTCCATCTAAAATTCCACATGATAGAATAATATCGGTACGTGTATGTTGAGTCATGTACTAAGTTAGACTAATGTGTGGTATGTTGTAAGATGATGCAAAAACCAGCATGGGTGTCATGTGTTTGTATGCTTTAGTGATAGATGTTTCGAGGGATCTAATGCAAGCATAGAGATACAATGATATATAATTTTTATAGTGATTCCTTAGAAGCACACAAGGATATTGTAGAGGATGTAGAAGTGTTGCACATTACTATAGTAAATCATCTTGGTGACATGGAATAATATGAGTGAAGATAGTATCGACAAGTGTTGCAATGATACATAAGTTGTGTTGGCCACATAAGGTTCTTGTATAATTTTGTGATGTGAAACATATTTCTTTAGTGCCATGTATCAACTTGGGATGTGCCAGAAAAGCTAAAAAATGCATAAGGATATACCGCAGATTCTAGAGTAATCTAGTTTGCTTGGCACAAAATCCTATTAGAAAATCCAATTGGTGTAAAAAAAATCCTATTATAAATGATTTTGGGATAAGATCACCTTGTGGAGTGATGATAAAAATACCTACCCTTGAGACATGCTTGGTGAAAGATCCATCAAAATATAATTTCTATTATGTCAATTCATACAAGGACTGAATAGCTTCATTAGGAAATTCAGTTGTCAAATGTTGTATATATGTTAATGTCGACAAAATTGTCCAAGATCCAACTGATAGAATCAAACACATGAACTATAAATACAAAGCAAATAGAAGCAAAACTCCATTGTTAAGACTGAAATCAAATAAAGTAAAATTATAATAATATTGCATTCATAACTCATTAAAAATAGCTAAGATGAGAGGCGTATTTATAGGTATAATAGAGGCACAAATCTAAGACATTTGACAATGTGAACACAAGACTTTTGACAAATGGTTTGTGTGCTCCATATGTCAATATTGATGGGTAAGAGTATCCTTACCCACCAATTTGACTATAATTTTTCCATGTGCATGTGCACCTTAATTACCTCATTTATGACACTTAAGTGACCTCAATATAACACCTAAGCAAGCTAAACACAAGTGTAAGAATAATCCATAATAATAAATAGAAGAAAAATAATATCCTACACTAACACCCCCCTTAAGCGTAGCTTAGGTAGGTAAACAAAATTAAGTCTTGGCAACATGGCCTGATGAGGTACCCAAGTACAATACAACTCTCACAAAGTGGAGGAAAAAAAGAAAACCCATAGGAAAAAACTCCCTCCCAAAAGAGAGAAAATAAGAAGAGGACCACAAGGCCCCCCCTAAAAATGATGTTGATGCAACTTGTACCCCAAGAAGAGCATGCAAGTGAATATACTTACTCTCAATGAAGGCTTTGGTGAATATATTAGCTATCTGCTCCATAGTCTATAAAAATATGAGATCAATGACCTGTTCATGACTGAGCTCTCAAATGAAGTGCATATGAATCTCAATGTGTTTGGTCCATTGATGTTGGACTGTATTCCTACAGATCTTGTTGGTGCTTTGGTTATGACAAAAAATGATTGTGGATCACGTATACTATATATCAAACTCAGTAAGAATCCCTTGAAGCTAAATAGCTTTAGTAAGAGCATTGATAGCTCCTCTATATTCAGCCTCAGTGGATGATAAAGCAATAGCATTTTGCTTCTTGTTAGACCAACTAATTGGTCTTGAATCAAGTGAGAAACTAAATCCTGAAGTGGACTTGTGATGTTGAATATCGCCAGCCCAGTCTGAATTTATGTATCCAATCAAGTCAATATCAATGTCTGATCCATAGTGAATCCTAAAACTATGAGTACCCTGAATGTAGTGGAGAATCTGTTTGGTTGCTTTCTAATGTAGAGCATGTGATGTCTACATAAACCTAGAGACCATGCCCACTGTGTATGAAATATCAGGTCTAGTGTGAGTTAGATAGATGAGGCTGCCAACTAGTTTTCAATACAATGTAGCATCAACCAATGGAGAAGAACACTCAGCCTCAAGTTTGACTCTAGAAAGAAAGGGAGTCAGAGCTAGCTTACAAGTATTTATGTGAAACAGTGCGAGCAAATCAAGAGCATACTAGGATTGTGCAATGGTAATACCTAAGTTAGATTGTGAAATCTCAATACCAAGGAAGTAATGCAATAAACCCAAGTCAGTCATAGAGAATATATCATGCAAAGTAATTTTCACTGCTATAATAGAGGATGAATAACTCCCTATGATCAATAGGTCATCCACATATAAAACTAGAATCAAGAGTGAATTATCTTACCGTAAGATATAGACATTTGGATTAAAATTACATCTAGTGAACCCAACTGTGAAAAAAAATCAATCCATCTTGGCATACCAAGCCCAAGGGGCCTATTTGAGGCCACTGATAGATTTCTGAAGTTTATACACTAAGGAAGAATCTTCCACTAAACCTTGTGGTTATTCCATATATATCTCCTCCTCAAGGTCACCATGAAGAAAGGCACTCTTTACATCCATCCGATGAACATCCAAATGATAAGCTATGAAAATGGAAAGAGTGAGTTGAATAGAGTTCATTTTAGTGATTGGCAAAAAAAATTCAGTCTAGTCTATGCCAAGAACTTGTGAAAATCCTTTCGCTACTAATCATGCTTTGAGTTTATCCACCAACCCGATACAAATTTTGTTTGATAAATCCACCTACATCAAACAAGTTTCCTTCCCTTGGGAAGTGGTACTAGATCCCAAGTGTGGTTCCTAATTAAAAAACTATACTCTTCATGGATAGTTGTATCCCACTCAAGAATGCTAGATGCCTCATGAAATGAATATGGATCAGAATCACAAGCAATGAAAACATGTGGAACACCTTGAAATTGTGAATGAGTCTATTTGACATCTGATGGATTCCCAACCCAATCATTTACACTCTATAGAGTCTGTCTATCCCAAAGAGGACCTAAAATTAGAGAATCAGGGGGAGATTCTTCAACTTCAAAAATGTGACTATGAATGAAATGAGGTGAATCTCTATCACTATCCTCATCATCTGAATTGAAAAAAGAATCTTCATCAACAGGTATCTGATATGGATGATCTAAATCATATGAACTGTCATTATATCCCAGAGAGTCCAAAGAAGAGGGAAAAGTGTCATGTGTGGAGTCTAATGGACCCTCTTGAAATCGTATACTCCTCTCAATGAACAACTCATGTGTGGTAGGATTAATAAGCCTATATCCCTTAACACCTTCTACATACCCAAAAAATATGCAAGTCCTACTTTGATGTTCCATGGCCTTATGTTTCTTCTTAGGAATGTGGGCCATAGTTGGAGATCCAAATACCCTAAAGTGCTTAACTTTAGGTTTTTGATTTTTCCAAGCTTCAAAAGGAGTGGTCCCTTTCAATGTTTTATGAATAACATGATTTTGGATATAGTAAGCACAATTAATGGCTTCTGCCCAATATAGTGGTGTAAGTGATTTAGAGTGTATCATTAATTTTTCTATTTCCTTCAAAGATTTGTTCTTATATTCTACAACCATTATACTGAGGACTATATGGAACTATTCATTGTAGATCAATCCCTTCTAAAATATAGAACTGCTCAAAGTGATGATTAACATACTCACCACCATTATCAGTGCACAAAATTCTAATGGTTTTCTCTAACTCTTTCTTAATAAAAGCATTGAAATCATTAAAATGCTTAAAGACCTCAGACTTTTTTTGAATAAAATACACCCAAGTATACCTAGAGAAGTCAGCTATGAAGGCAAGCATGTGCCTAGCCTTGTTGAATGAACGCTTAAGAAATGGTCCAGAAACATCACTATAAATTAGCTCCAAAATTTTAGTGGCTCTCCATGATTTTCCTTTGTCATATTTCACTTCAAGATGTTTACCAAGCATGCAACCTTCACAAACACAATCAAAAAAATGAACACGAGACAATCCTATTACCATATCTTGTTGACTGAGTTGTTCTAAGTAGCGATAGTTTAGATGGCCAAATCACTCATGCCATAGTTTGCTCACTCCATCAGAATGAGTGAGTAATGCAGTAGAAGGGTAATCGAGAGCAAAATTTGAGGTGTAAAACTTTGATTGGTGATTTACTTTCCCAATGGCCACTGTAGTATTACTATGTAGCTCCTTAATGATAATAGAATCTAGAGTAAACTCAACTTTATTACTTGATCCAATGTGGGTGATTTGATAAACAGATAGGAGATTAGTTGACAGGGATAAAACACAAGACATTTTCAAATTCTCCATCATTAACTTCAATAGATCCTCTCCCACAAAATTTAATAGAAATATCATCACCTATTAGAATAGATGGCATGAACATGGCTCTAAGGATGAGAACAAGTCTCGTGAAGAAGCCATGTGATGTGAGGCACCAGAATCAATCACCCATGTGGATGGTTGAGATGCTACTGCAACAAGGGCCTTGCCCTTACCTTTCCCCTTACTACTTTATTTTATCTTAGAAGACTGTTATGCTGATGAGGTTGATTTGACTGTATTAGGGACATTGATGTGGTTTTTCTCAAGCATCTTTGTTAAATGATCAATCTATTTTTTCATACATTTTGTTTTATCATGCCTAGTTCTCTTACAATAGGCACATGTGATCCTCTCTTTCTTGGATTTCTCACTTGAAGAGGAGGACTCATATGATACTTTTAGCTTAGTATCTGATTTTTGACCCTTTCATTGCTCTTGGTCCTTGTTTTGGTTCTTCTCCTTATTTATTGAAGTCTTCAGTTTGTTATGACTCAACAAAGCATGTGATTTAGAGGATTTCAATGTACCCATTTGGATGAGTTTGTCTTCCTCCCTATTTAATTCTTTGGCAAAATCATCTAAGGATGGCATACTCCATGCAGGTCCTAGGGCATGTTTCAAAGCATGAAAGTTAGAGATAAAATTTTAGTCAAGACCTAACTTGGAAAGAATAGAGAGGATCAATTGTTCATCATTTTTCTCTATACCACATATTTTTAATTGCAACCTAAGTGATTTAATTTCAGTGAAAAAGTCTTCTATAGTGTCAAAAAAATTTGGACTCAAACTAATGAGCTCATTCTCTAGCTCATGACCCATCATTACATCCTACTTCCCAAAGAGTTATTCCAAAGTGTTCCAAATCTCATGTGGTGATTTAGCATATTCAATGTGAAAGAGTAAGTTAGGAGAAATAGACAAACACAAAAACCATACGCTTCATCACACCTATTATACCACTTAATTTTATCTACACCAAAGTTTGGTTCAATTTCTATATTCATGGTTATCCCGTGTAAACCTCTACTTCTTAGAAAAATTTGCACTTTAGATTTCCAGTCATGATAATTGAATGGAGTGAGAAGTGGAACCAAATTGTGATCCATGATACAGTGCAAGCAGAAAATGGATAATCAATAGAGACGGCAAGGCACTCAATAACCCTCCCTAAAACTATCAGAAAGAACCCCCCCAAATTACAAAAGTTTGGCACTTTATGTTTTAGTGCATATACAATCAGCACTTTAGTGCTCATACAATTGAAATTTTATTTTTAGTGCCTATACAATCAACACTTTAGTGCATATATAATGGGCACCAATGTTTTGCACAATAAATCCTAACAAACCTTTAAGATATCATGCAGGGCCAAAGACAACTGTAAACATGAGTGTAGAGTTGATTCATGAAGCTTCAACCCATGTAATAAGGTAGATGATGCATACAGTGCAAATAAGGTACTACACAGTAGATATGTACTCAGATAAAATGAATTGTAGGTACAGATCCACACAATAAACCATAAAGATTAAGTTGATGTTGTCAAAGTGCATGATTTGGTGGAGTGTTCACCATCATGTAGTACACATAGCAAGAAGATGACTATTTGATGTTGTTGAATGTGTAGTATAGTGTATTATTTACTATTGTGAAATACACATAGAAACAAAGTGGTTGGCATAGAAATGAGTGAAGTCTTTGCATTAAAAGCACAAATAATAATGCATGATCATAAAAAAAAGATGTCAGACTCAGCCGAGTATGCATCCACAAATGAGAAATCTATGAAATTATTACATAAGTGATAGTGCAAGATCACAAAAAATGGATGTCATACTCAACAAAAAAAACTTTTATGAGGAGAATAAGAGTGTTAAATTGTGAGTTAAGCAAAGGAGATGAGAAATTGTCTTTTGCTTGTGAGGGGGTGTGACTGCCTGCCAAAACCAGACCTCACCCTTCATGAAATAGAAGGAATATTACAAAACAATGAAAAAAACTCTTTACAATATGATTTCCCATAAAAATATTATTTTTATAAAAACAATAAAAAAACTCCTTAAATTGTCATCATCAAAAATATAATTTTACAATTTTATAAATAGTATCACAGTCAGTAAAACTATGATAACTTTTGAAATTATTAACAAAATTACAAATTTAAAAATGATCCAAAAAGAGGAAATAAAGGTGCATATAACCAAGAAACATTTCTAAGTGATTATTTACCATTTAATCACAATCGAAAAAATACCAATCATTTTTCTCAGAAAAAATGAATTTACAAAACAACTTGTAAATCTTGCCTCCTTATCAAAAAATGATTTTGTCTGCTATCTAACTAGCTTGAATACTCCTTTAAAATATACAAAAGTTTACTTATATGTTCAATACAATTGAAATAATTGAAAATATTGATAAAGTTTACTAATTAGAGAAGAAAAGACTATAAATGATACACACAGATCTACAAATTTCTCCTTTACAATTGTAGTTAGAATACAAACTCAAAAAACTACTCAATATTTTAAGAAATTAACAAAAAAATAGTGTTCATTAATATAATATAATATAGCTCTGTTACCATGATGGAATTATCCAAGATCCTACTGATAGAATCGAACACATGAACTGTAAATGCAAAGCAAATAGAAGCAGAACTCTGTTATTGAGACTGAAATTAAAATAGAAAAGAATTATAATAATATTTCATTCATAACTCATTAAAAAATAGCTTATATGAGAGGCATATTTATAGGTACAATGGAGGCATAGAGCTAAGACATTTGGCAATGTGAACACAAGACTTTTACCAAATGGTTTGTGGGCTCCATATGTTAATATTAGTGGGTAAGGGTATCCTTACCCACCAATTTGATTATAATTTTTCCATGTGTATGTGCACCTTAATTACCTCATTTATAACACTTAAGTGACATCATAATAACACCTAATCAAGCTAAACATATGTGTAGGAATAATCCATAATAATAAATACAAGGAAAATAATATCCTACACTAACAAATGTTGCTTCTGCTAATGTGTCTTCAAAAAAAATTCCTTTGATATTTTTTTGATTAACAAACTAATTATCAAATTCACTTATTAACATAACCCATTTGGCCATCCTCTCTATTAGAGCTTATTTTGAAAGGAGGTATTTGAGTGGATCAATTTTTGTAATGATTTTAGTTTGATTATTAAGTAATGACAAAGTTTTTAGGAAGTGAAAACAACTGCTAGACATGTATTTTCAATCGTAGAGTAGTTTAATTAATAATATAACAAGGTCCTGCTCAAATATTATATTTTTACTTATTTCCCATGATAATCATGTTGTGCCAGTAATGTCCCTAATGCATTATGTAGCTGAAATCTATATAACAATAAAGGTCTAACTAAGGTAGTTGGCATTAAGAGTAGTGGATATGATAGATATTGTTTGATATTTGAAAAATATTATTTGTATTATTAGTTCCAATTTAAATCAACATTATTTTTGAGTAGATAAGAGAATGGGTGGCATATACTTACAGCTTGAGATATGAATATATGGATAACCTGAATTTTTCCTTGTAAATTGTGAAGTTGTTTGTGATTAGTGGGTGAAGGCATTTCTATTATAGTTGTGAACTTTTCTATATCCACTTCTATATCTCTCTGAGATATAATAAAACCAAAATTATTCCCTTAAGTAACCACAAACACACATTTATTTGGATTTAGGTGAAGCTTGTATTCCCTTAACCATTCAAAAATCATATGTAATTAAATGGATGTTTTTCTCTTGTTCTAGATATGGACAATATGTAATCTACATAATATTCAAAAATATTATGAATCATGTCATGAAAAATGACTATCATAGCATGTTGATATGTGGCTCTGACATTTTTGAAACCAAATGGCACTACATGGTAACAAAATATGCCCCAAGGTGTGATGAATGAATATTGTTTTATGTTGGTCTTTGGGTGAAATTTTGATTTGATTATATCCTAAAAAATAATCCATTAATGCAACATCTCATGGCCTATTTTATATTATACAATCATGTCAATATTAAGAAGCCTAAATTCATTTTTTAAACAATATTTAGTAATGTCTTGAAAATTTGTACAAACTCTTATCCATATTAGTTTCTTATTGACTGGAACTATGTTAAAGATAAACTCTAAATAATCTATAGGTATAATGAAGCCAACTTCCAACTATTTTTTCAATTCCCTCCTTGACAAATAGTGTCATTTTATGATGTTTTTTCCTTCATTTAAAGTTTGATATGTCTATCATCCTTGTGAAAAAGACAGTGGTGGACTACAAGTGATGGGTCCAAACTAGGCATATCAATATATGATTAGGCAAATACATCTAAAAACAATTTGAGAAGGAGATTTAGGGTTGTATGCTCTTCAAGATCAAGAGAAGTGGCAAGCTTCATCATTTTAGGTTCTTCATCTATTCTAATATTGACATCAATAGTCTTTTCAATCAACAATGTGGACTCTTCTTGAAAATTTGTAGGAGCAAGAGGAAGATTAAGTTCCTCATAAATATCTTGATGATTTTGAGCTTCTTCATCTAATATTTATATCAATCAAACTGTACTGATTTTATTATGGTGTGGATGATTAGATTTTATAAGCTCCCTAAAGTATGTTGAATTTTCTAAGTGGATTGAAAAACCTTTATTATGATCCCATGATAGAATGTGATCAATAACTCTAATGAATTCATAAATTACTTCATCATTTTGAAAATAGTCAAGTGAGGGTGGATTTTGTTGGTCCCAAGTTATTAGCTATGGATATTTAAGCTCAAGGCTCAAGATGGTTATGTCATGGAAAATTTGTGGCTATATGACCTTTATAACTGCTATAGATGGAACTTTTTTCAATATCATAATAGGACTCCTTAGATAATGTAAAAGAATTAGTCTTTTAATAATATATGCGCACACTAGGGATTTAAATTTAGTACCTCGATAATATTTTCTTAATCCAAACATTATAAGTCCTACAAGCCCTTGTTCATGAAGACCAAGGCCTTTACATTTATAATTCATAATGTGGCACATAATAGATTTGGATTTGGGATATTAGTTATTTTGGAAACATGTGACAAATTCATCACTATAGAGTAAAGAAGGATTGGAATCTTCGATCTGTTCTTCAGAAATAAATTTTCCTTTAACAAAATATGTCTTATGAAACCATTCGACTACTTATCCTTGCTTCCTATGATGGGTTTTACCATTGTTATTGCCAAACATGTGGAATTTTCCTAGATAATGTGCATCATATATTTTGTATTCTCCCATTCCTGCATCCAAAATGGTAAATCTAAATAGTGGAGATGTGGAATTAGACATAAATGGTTGACTTTCATATTTATATGGTTTGTTTTATAAAGTAGAAAGTAAATCATCTAGATGGATGTAGTTTAATAAATTTTGTGATTCTTCATAAGTTTCATAAGTATCTTTAGTAAATGGGTAATAATTAGTATTTCTATATCACCCTTCTGATAGTTTTCAATATTGAAAAGGTTGATGATCACCAAGAATAGTAACTTCCATGTACTAGAGTGGGAAAAATTGAGACACTAGTGGAGGGTAGATAGAATGGCATTCATGGCATGGATCCATGGATGACCAAAGAGTAAGTTGTATGGTAAATCAAGATATAGGACATGAATTAAGGTATCTTGGATAATATGCCCCACCATGAGTGAAAGATAAATGGTCCCAACTGATTATCACTCTATATTATCATAACCTTTATATTAATAGTTTTGGGATATAGTGTTGTTGTTGAATGTCCCAAATGTTTGATCAAAATTAATGTGCATATATTCAATCTAGACCCATTGTCTATAAACACACTTTCTTAATTTATGTTTGGAGATAATGACTTCAATATAAAATGGAAAATTATGGGATATACCCATGGGGTAAATATATGTATGGTAAAAATTCATTTCATTATTGGAGGATAGATGTCCTATAAGTTCTTGGAAGTTGGATGGATTAATGTTTTCTAAAACTTTTGACTCTTGTAAAGCTTTAAATAAAATGTCCTTGTAGGTAGTGTATGTATTGAGATAGAACTTAATCATAATTCACATGATTATCCAAAAATTCCATAAAATCTCTCACACTAATATAACTATTAGAATATAAAACATTATAATGTTACTCCTTATCAATGCAAGGATATGATTCAACCTTTTATGCCCTTCTATAAATTTATGCATATATCTTTGCTTCCTATTATCACTAATAACTATAATTCCCCACATGTTTTTAGAGGCCTTCTTAATCAATTTTTTATTGTTTTGACACCTTTTTATGATTAGGTGTATAAGATGAGACTCTTGCCCCTATGTCAACTACATATTATGACCTTCTGCAATAGTTACATCCCAATAATATTTCAATTACAAATAATTGTATTTTGATATACTTGCCATGATACCCTTATAACTTGACAACTTTTAATACTAGATCAATTATTGATTGATGTACATAAATGCAAAATAAATACCACTGTTGGTGCATCATATGAATGCAGTAAATGATTGACGGATATCATTTATTAGGAGAGTATAATTGTCATGTAATGACGCATTTTTTGACCTTTGATAATCAAGGTCAATAAGATATAATGTTTAAAAATTTAAACTTAAACTTATAAAAGACTAATCAAGTTTTCTATTATCAATGGAAAATATGAATCTTGTGGTAATGTTATAGTCTCACTATTTTTGGACATATAAGTCTTATTATGAGGGATAAGGGTCATTATAAAACATCTAAAAGTATTTATTTCTTATCACATGGTTGCTTGGTGATATTTTCAACTTATATCAAAGTGAATCCTCTTTCCCTCGAACCTCCCTAGTAAATAGACAAGGATGAATGAAGTAGTACAATAAAGCATATTTATATTTATTTAATTAGGGTGAAAATTAATAATACATGATAAATAAAATTTATCATTTCTTTGACCAATGAATCATTTATTAATTTAACTGTGCCTATTGATTAAACCAAATTCAATTTAGGAAAGAGACATTGGGTATAGCATATCATTTAATACTTCTTGGGGAAATTAAAATTTCTTTAGAAATTAAAATAAATATCGTTGGGGTGGGGGGGAGCCCAAAAAATTAAGTAGTGTGAGAAAATTAAATAATATAAACACATCTACTTGTATCCATATATTAATGCATTATTCTCATTTTGCCTTGAAAACTTCAACACATGGGACATGGCCATTAAAATATCACTACACTAATTACATGAGTAAAATGTCCAGCAAAGGGGAGATTAGTAGAGGAAGGGAATGTCAGTCAAAAACCAAAATCACTTTAAGAGATAAAGGCATGTTATTCTCTTATGATTATTTTTTTAATATTCATATTTCTTTTTGAAACTCAGGAGTATTGACACTGGAAATAAGTTGTAGGAATTTTTTACAACGAGTATTTCAGGTCAAGGGCATTCATTTTCAAGTATTAAAATTAATATATCAAGTTACATTCATATATCAAAGATAAAAATTCACACAGTTACCCTAAAAAAGAGAACTACATCACCTTGCGGCCATTTTGGGTTATGTAGGCAACACTCAATTTACATGAGGTTTTTTGAGGATACCTTAGCTATTCCACTTTCCTAATTCCCTCCTTTGTATTTGATCTAAATTTGGTGTATTGCATAGGATCTAGGGTTTTTGCTTTTATAGGTCATCTATGCAATAAATCAGGAATCATAGTCAACTAGAAAATAATTATAAACATGTGCATGCACTCAGATCACAACATTAGTCACATTGTCAACCATGACATGGCCATAATCAATAAACAAGACCCTAATGTTCCCCTCTCATCCTAGTGAAATATTATCTTAGCATATTTTGAAGTTATTCTTTTAGTTTTGATACATGTCACAAGTATTTTTAGTGAGTTTTCATCAATAATAAGCCTACACAGTCAACAATAAACAAGATCCAAGGTAGTTTTGCATATTTGTTTGTCAGAATATTGTTTATACCTCATTTAAAATTATATAAACTATTGTATTTCATATTATGATATGTACATTCTGTAGATCTAAATGAATTTTCAATAATTTATTTGTTCTTAGCATTTCATTCTTAAATAAAACAGAACATTAAACAATAATATCAATGGCCATAAAGACAAAAGGATGTTGCACATGTTGCTACAAAACTATCAAATTTCTCAAAGATCTTGGAATGCCATAGATTTGATGAAAACCTTGAACTAAGTGAGATAAAATGCAAAGTAAAAGAGAGCTTCATAAACTGATTTATGATTCATTAGTTAAAAAATAAAAAGGAGGTACATTATTTAATGAGAAATTAGGTCACCAAAAAGGTAACTCAAATCTCAATTAGAAAATGCGTTAAGTGTATTCCCCTAATGACCTTTATAACCCTAAGCAAGCTGACTAACAACCATGTAGGTAAAATTGAAAGCAGGAAAAATCCTACACTAAAATTCTCATGAAGCGTAGCTTAGGTGGGTAGAATAATTGGGTATTGGCAACAAACCTTGACACTCAAAAAAACCTTCCTACAGATACAATTATTCAAGAATTCACTTCCTTGGTTCACACTGAAGTTAAAACAAGAACATTCACATTGGAATCCATTGATAAAATGGTTGAATTCTAAGCAATTATAGATAAGTTATAGAGAATTTTGGATAAGAACAAAGGTGTGCATGTCAACATAGTGGATTCCATCACAAGAGTTCATGCCATCTCCAGAAACACATCAAAAGTAGACAACAATGAAGTTCAAGCAGCCCTAAAGAGATATGAAGCTTACATGGAGAAGAATAGAAAGGAAGAAATTATTGTATCTTCAAACACTTATATTACTTTTAAATCTTTTTGTATGTAGTTTTGTTGTATGTATTTTACATGTAAGAAAAGTATAGAGTCCTAAGCAAAATCAAACTTTGTCTAAGAATAAGTCAAGGTAGTTAGGATTTTCTTATTTTTATTCATTCCTCCTCTTTAAAAATAAGAGGAAGTTCTTTTGTAAATGGATCTTTTGGCTATAGAAGAGAAATGTTGTTGCATTGAGAAGAAACTTTGAAACTTTGTGTTCAAATTGTAAATCTTTATTCAATCAATATAAGAAAATCAAGTGGCCATTAAATCTTTGTGTTGGAATAAGCTTGTGGTGTTTTGGGAATGTTCTTACATCTTTTTCATTACATTTTTTTGTGCATTTGATTGGATTGTGGTGTGAATCTACATAAATTGAAAGGTGATAGAAATTTGATTTTGAATTCTTTGAGCTACAATATCATCTCTGGATTTGTGTCTTGTGTTCATGATTGGAAGTGGCTTTGGAGACTTTGGGCTACAAGTTATTTTATTTGATTATTTAATCTTCATTGGAAATAGGTGGATACTTTGGGCTGCACTTTGTTCCATCCATTTTCATTTTTCAATCAATGTAAGAAGCAACAAAATACTTTAAGCCTTCATGGGTTTTTTTGTGATACACACTCATTGGTATTATTTTAGTTATTCTTATGTCTAACTAATCTGAATATCAGTTATTATTGTTCCAATAAGTAGTTTTACGTTTTTATGATACATTGTAAGAATCAAAAGGGCTTCTAGTATAAGTTTGTAAGCGAACATCAATTCTAAAAAAAGTGAATTAAATGACATATAAATATCCACATGATAAAGTTAGTGTAAATTAAGTGTAATTAATTGCTTATTGGTTTTCATTAACAATAAACAGGGTGTTTCCCCATTCTTCGAGGAAAGATCTAATCTCATCATACTATGGCTAAAAGTACCATTCTGTTACCATATTGTCGGTGACAAAATATTCACCTAACAATATAAATATTGTAATTATATTTATTTCAAAAATATATAAAGATATCAATATTAAAAGTTTTATTTTATATTTTTTATAAATCATAATATTAATATTTTTATTATCTTTTTTTATTATTGTTTAGTGATAAGTTTTATAATTTTAATTATATAAATGTTAGAAAAAATCTTTTCCACTAAAACAGGACTCCAAAATCTATCCATGGTGAACATATTACTATTTTTAAAATGAAAAATAAGAATCTAAATCAAAATGACAATTAAATGGATGTCTACTTTTAGGCCAAAATTGAAATTGAACATATTTATTGATGTTATATTCAATCCTTACTCCTAAATGTTATTGTAAAAAGCCCCTGGTATAATAACCAAATCGTATAACCTTATAAAAATATATTTACTTTAATTCTATAAAAATGAGAAATCCAAACCAACATAGCTTTGATTAAAAGCATTGTCTTTACTATTATTTCCACATACAAAACCCAGACATTAAATTCTTAAAAAGTATGTACGACACAGATGTCTTTTAAGTTTACACTTTGGTGAACAAGATTCTAAAAACACTTCATATTGTTTATAATCGTTATAAATATTATGGATCAACATACTTATGTTGGTGTAGGATATTAATTATTCCATTTACTTATTAAATGGATAATTCTTACACTTGTAGATTTAACCTACTTAAGTGTTATAAGAAGTTAAGTGGGTGAGAGGGTGAGTTCAACCTAGAGTTCCATGTGGAGTTTTACTGAATAACACTGTGAGTTCTCTTATGAGTTCCACAATGAGTTACACTCAGTTTCATCTTGAGTTTTCTAGTGAGTTAACTCCCCTTACTCCTTTATATTCCTCTTCACCATGTTATTGTAATTGAGTTGATTAACTAGAACAATGTAGAGCAAATATTTGTAAGCAATGCAATTCAATACATTATGCGATTGTTGCACATCTTCTTGTTCATTTCTGAATACAATCAGGGTTATTGATTTGTAGAATACTTATGAACTCATTCTACTAGAAAATCACCTACTGGGAAATTCTGACAACTTCATTAATTTCTAGCATTCAATTTCTTTAAATATAGAAAACTTTTATTGTATTACAGAAACACACCCTTCTCACCCTTCATATACAGTGAAAAACCATCCCGTCCAAAGAATATACTGCTTAATAAGTGGTTAATGAAAAACAAACCTTTCTCACCCTTCGTATACAGTGAAAAACCAGTCTGTGGAAAGAATGTATGCACCCGTGGAAAGAATGTACGCAATAATAAGTGGTTAATGAAAAAACAAACGAAAAAAAGTTGCAAAAATGAAGGAGAAGATCGAAGAACCGAGCTTCAAACTAAAAGTGGCAACTACAACCGATCATGATTGTTAAGAATGATTGTTTTTGCAAAACCAAAACCCTTTTACATTCATTAGTCAAATAATAATAATCTTTTCAAAATCATTACAGACAAAATTTTATGTATTTTATTATAAACTTGTACCACTACAAACAAATTTTACTATAGCCTATTTTAAAGAATGACTATTCATATAAATTCCATGTTGGGTTAATCCCATCTTATGGCATCATCAATTCAAATTACTAAAATAATTAAACTGCTAACTGAAATCACATCGAATTCATGCCGAAAGTACCATCATTCAGTCCAATCGGGTTATGAAATAGTACAACATTATTATCTCCACACCCAGTGCATGTACAAACGACACTAGAAAAATGTGTGGAAGCTAAAAATACCTGATATCAAAGAAAATACAATGAACTAAACTTATATTTGATATTGCTCCATCTTGAAAAGAGTCCATCTCCCTGTTAGAAATGATCGGCTCTATCATTTTCTACTAATATTGACTGTCAGATATTGTAAGTATCCCCGATCAGATTCATTACAGACATCATTATTATAAGCAGAAATTACTAATAGTTGTTGAATGGTACTATCATCACTAATATATGTTTGACATATAAAGAGCAGTACCTCCAACAACTCATTCATTAAGAGTAATAGTAGTAAACATTAAAAAATAATAATAAACATAGTTGTTGAAATAATAATTATGTTAATTCGTATTGAATGATTCAATTAATTACAAATTTTGTATAAATATATTTTTATTTAAAGTTAGGGTTGACACATAAAATTTTAAATTCTAAAAATTAATAAAACTCATCCTGTTATTTTTATTGGTTACTATTTTTAGTAAGTTTTGCATGTAAATGTGTATAGCTTTAAAATTTTCAAAAAATAAACTAAACATTAAAATTAATCTATCAAAAAAAATTTAACTGAAATTCATGTCTAATTACAAAAATTATAAATTTTAAAAATAAAACAAAACTGAAAAAATATTAAAATGTATTTTCGAACCCTCAAACGAATAATTTAATACCATGACTTCGACTAATATACGTAAAGTTCACCAAATTTGTTCAATACAAATGGACAATGTTATATGTCATTTCCAAAAGAAACTTTCATACTATGATAAATACATTCATATTTGATCCTATTTTCCAAGTAACTATTACCCGAAGACTTTCTTGGATGTAAGGTGGTCCAAAAAAGACCGGGAACCAATGAATATGACTTTCCAACTTTGAAAATAAAATTGCTTGGGAGGGACATAGTTTTATGGTTTTAGTTAGTTTTGTTGTAGGCTTGCAGCTAGTTTGCATCCTCTTTATAATTTATATTGGTTATCGCTAGAAGATGTGTATTTTTGTATTTTGATTGGTTTTTTTTTCCACTATAAAAAGGTAGGGCTCCTTTCAAATCTCTGTCGTTACTATTAACCCAAAAAACTAATATATGAATTTATCTAATGGGAGTGGGTTTTGAGTGTGCTATAGTAGTAAAATATTTTAAAATGAGTAAAGTAATTATAAAATCATAAATAACTCAAGGATTAAAACTTGGAAAATTTATTGTGGAAATCCATATAACAGTAGAATGAAGTACTTGTAGAACCATAAACAACTCAAGGTTTATAACTTAGAAATTGAGTGTGTTATAGCAGTAAAATGTCCTAAAATGAGTAAATGGTATACAAATAGCTTTGATATTTCAAACCACCTTATGTGGATACGCTTATCAAACACTCACATTCAAAATTAAAATTATCGATAAATCACATTTGTATCTTAGTTAATCCTAATCAATGACATTAAGAAAACGTATTCCAGTAAACATGCATATTTCTATATTATTATTTACACAATTATGCATGACAACATACACAGTCATGGATTTTTGTGACATATTTTTATATGTATGTGTGCATTGAATTACATACATAGTCATGTGTGTAGGATATTTGTCAGGTACATGTGTTAGGAACTAGTAATTCACAAGTTTGAAACCTAGTGACTGAAGCAAATGATGTAATTATGTCCACTAGTGAAATTACATGCCCATGTTCTTTCTCATTTGTTTCCCCATCAAGATGTCATGTTGAGGTAGCTAGACCCGATGATGTTCTTTCTTCAACATGTTGAGTTTTGAAAGAGGTAGGAATAATTATGAATTTCCCTTAGTGAGTAATTGTGGGGGGAATATGAGATTAAGGTGAAGATGAAACTAATAAAGAAGCCATAGTAGAAGGAACTACTACTATGGATGGTGAAGGGATGGGTAATGGAATAATGGTAGCGAAGCAAAAGTAGATGGAGATGAAACCAGTATAGTACAAAATATTTGAGGGGATGTCCCCTCACTTGTGTTAGTTAGTGGAGATGGACTTACTAGAGGTATGTGGGGGGAAGGAGAAGTAGGTGGAAGAGATGAAAAATAAATCTATAAAAACTCAGGGAGACTTAATTTTGTGATTGAAGTAAGTGGAACCAAAGGTGCCTAAGAGAATGCCCTTGTCTATCCAACTAGACGAGGTAAATTCCTCACAACTATGGTTGATGTGCCCAAAGTTGTAGTAACTAGATAAGTGGAGACTAGGTGAGGACCAGGAAGAACTTTGAGAATATCTTTTCTAATATAAAGATTATGTTCCCTTTCACTAGTAAACTCTCCCTCTGATAAATTAGACTCTTTTTGAGTGGGTGAGGGAGGCTGATCCTATTCAGCCAAGCCTTAGGACTATGGTTGAGGCCACTGATGATTCCAAGTTATTTATGCTTCTTTTATCATTTCATTTTCTCACTCTTAGTGATTTTTGGATCATATTGGATTATTTGATAAATCATCATTGACATATCTTTATCCTTCAAATAGGTCCAAGCTTCTGAATCATTCAAAAAGATGCAATCATGCTCATATTCCTAGTGAACATACCTATTGGTAATCCATTTTATCTCCTTGAAGAACTTAAGATAATTTATAACTCTCTCCCTATGGTCCCATTCTCTATATTAGCCCATCTTCAAATTATAATGAGCCTTGACCTTTTCTACTTGATTGAAGTGTGTCTTTATTGTAAACTAAATCTTTCCAATACTTAAGGGAGTCTTGTGATAATAATATTGGTGCATAACATTGTTAAGCTTCTCATCCACACTATTACTATTATCTAATTAATGTGATTTTTTTTATTTTTCCACCTTGTCTGGAATGTTTCATAGCAAATACAAATGGCTTACTATGGTCCCTTTAATTATAATAATGGTAAAATTTTGGTAGTACCAATAATGTCCCATTTTGAAGATGCTCATTCTCAAGTTTTGAAATGGCTTGGGCATATGTGTTCCATAAATGGATTGATGGACCTGAAGATAAACATCCTCATAAATTCTAGTGATTTTATTCCTAAATATATAAACATATAATAAATAATAATCATCATAAATTTTGTTATTCATATATTTAGTGGATGGATCCATCGGTTCCCCATGAACCTTGTGGACTATCCCAATGACTACATTTAATAAATAAGACATCATATAGAATTTTCCATCAACTAGCCTTTGTTCTTGTTTGAACATCTACCCTTTTAATCTGACACTGATAATTCTCCCAAGGCTATAATTTTTTCTAAGGTTAAGAGAATATATAATAATGGCACTCATTCTACCTATATTTTACTAGGGAAGCCATATAACCTGTTCAAAAGTGTCATATCTATCTTAATGCCTGGTCTAAACTTATGCCATATTATTCCATTGGAGTAAATACCTCCCTTGGGATTCAATTTCTCCCCTTCTACTAACCATTGTTTAATTTCCCTTCTACAATGCTTTTTTTCCATTCACACATTCGCTAAAACCTAGTTATAAGCAACTTTGGGCCCTGGAAGCCTAAGATATCTCTCAAACACTCACCCTAAAATATAAGGAACTACATTGTGTCATGTTCTAAGATACAAACAATCCCAAATTTAAGACCATTAACAAATAAATCATTAAAAAAATCTATACATATCATTAGCTCAAGTTTTATAGTTGTATTATGTAATCCCATGTTATTTATTGGCAACATGTCATTGATATATTTTCAATCTTCCTGAGATAGACGATCATGTGTGAATATGGTGTTATGACCTCCACTGCATTCTAGATATGGATAATAGGGGAACTCAGAATCAAGTGTACCCTTGTCAAACGTAGTGATTATATATTCAATACTACTAAAAATAAAATATTAAGATGGGGTCTAGTTGCATACTAATTTTGGAGGAACCATTTTGGTAATCTGAGACTATGTATTTTCCTAATAGACTAACTAAAAGCACTTGTAAATTAATATAAAAAACTATGAATTTTAGCTGCTTGAGATCTCATAATCACAATACTCAGCTTGTAGATTAATAGCGAAGTGACTTGACATTACTTATATTTTGCATATATCACTAAAGTTTGGTCTTGAATGCATAATTCATGCAACATTAATATAAATAATAGCTTTTGATTTTAATCTCGTTTTAATTTTAATTTTCTAGTCAACTTTGGTGAGTTATCTCTTGACATATGGAAAAATGTTGTTAACTTTATGTCCCCAGTCATCACTTTAAGACAATTGTTGATTTCCCATTTACTCAACTTTGTTTAGTTGTTGAATCCTTTGTTTTCACTTTGGCTAAGCATCTCCTTGATTGTGACACTTGTTCACATCTCATGTATTTGGGGTCTTTAGATTTATAATCTTACTTTACATGATTTGTGGGCTATCATTTAAATGATGTGGAGTGATCTTAGGGCTCTAGAGCTATTTTAAATATTCAAACTATGTAGTATTTTAGAGGGATCTAAGTGTTTAGAATGTCAACACATGGTGTGATATTGGGGGCTTGGGGACTCATGGCCATTGACTTTGTACATTTTTTGCAAGTGCTCTAAATGAGTGGGATTATGTCACCTATCTTAATCTCAAGGTTCTAGATACTTACAATATAAGACCTACCTTGACCTTCTAATTTTTGGGTCCACAAGGTTATGCCATGTGACATAATCTTAGAGTCCTAGGGACTCAAAATACTTAGGACATTTTACAAAACCAACTTTTACCTAAGTGAATGTGGTCTTACCACATAGACAACTTGTGATAACTCATATGCCTTAAAGGTACATAACATTTATTTGACTATGGCGAGCTCTAATCAAAATGTTGATGCCATTTATCTTGATCTTGAAACTCAAATCTAGGGAGCTTTGAAGATTTATGAAAGCAGTTAGATTGGGAATGATCATTATCCTACCATCTGTTATGACCTTGGACTTCTAGAGACTTGGAGAACATAACATTATAGGATTTCTAAACATGGATAATTTTCAATTCTTTGAAAACAAACCTACATACGTGATAAAATAAGATAAACTATAACACCATATGTTGGCTCTTTTAACCAATAAAAATCATAATGTCAACTTTGGTAAGCTATGAGAATCTAAGGCTAAAAATAAATCACAACTTATGCCCAAGGTTTGATTCTATTTCTTTTAGAATTCTATAATTTAGACTCAAACTTTTGAAAAAAACCTTAGAATTACGCATGTCAAAACTAATGTCATGTATTATTAAGGCTCATATGACTTTGAATAAAGATTTTCAAACAATAATGGGTCCCTATTTAAATTTATAAAATGGGTTGTGTGTGTGTGTCTGTTAGGGCACAATAGATACATTATCTAATGTATATGATAAAGATATTATTGCATGATGTTATACTACATATGCACATCAAGGCCCATTGAAATGTAATCTACAATTAATCATGGCCAAATATCAATATACTAATAATGAAATGACTAGATAGTTTAATCAAAACATGTCTATGGAAAGATAAAATCTGATGTGTGATAGAGACACTATTAAGTGCACAACATATCTCAAAGTAAAACTAATAGAGGTATGGAAACATACTTGAATGTGTAAGGGCTATTTATAGTAAGGTTACTAAAAATGGATGAATTTAGCATATGCATAGATAAAGGTCTACCTATGGTTCCCTCCATAGTAGTGGGATGTCATAAAAATTTATCTATATAATCATACCATGTGTGCCTTTAGAGAGTTTGGATAGATCAATGAATGATGGAATTATCATAATGACATGAGTAGATGGAAAAAAATCAAATACACTTCAAATAATCAATGAAATAGACAGGATCTTGGTGAGGAAGATGTAAATAGAAAAAATAGGTGCATCATCCGATGATGACCATAATACTTTTTTACCATATGAAAACATAGAAAATAAGGTCATAATAACACATATAGTGTTGTGACTAATATGATTCATAGTAAAATAACATTATTTGTAATTAATAATAAAATGTGTTTAATTAAGATTTAAAATATCTAAAATGTTGGCTTCTCACATCATACAGATGAAAACAAAATTTCATATTGAACCCTGTTTGTCAACTATTTTTATTCAATATGGTTTTTAGTTGAATATTGACCTTCTAATTTTACTAAAAATCATATTATAATAAATAAACTAAATCATTTTTTGCTATACATCATTCATAATGATTTCATAAAATTAAATCAGAGTTTTTATTTTAATACTCATTTAATTTTCATTAGCTTTAAAAACGTAAAACAATTTTATTTTAAATTTTTTATTTTAATCATTTCACAAATAAATTTAGTAAGATAATAAATCAATAAAAATATTAAATCACTTATAATAAATCATCATGACAAAATTTTAAAAAATGAAAAAATCAATTCAACATTCAATATAAATGATGGGTGCATGGTTCCTCACAAAAGAATGATCCTAACAAATTTGATGTATTATAAACCTATCTTGATTTAGGTGAATGCAATGGAGATGTGCATTAGTGATCTAAAAGCTAGTTTCCACTATGTTGTTTACTTAATATTTATTCATACCATAAGAAACTAATAGCATATGATGACCTTTATTAATTATATTTTGAAACATTCCTTAACGATCATTTAATATTTATATCATTTCAAAATTTAAAACATCTATTTCATGTCATTTGTCATTTCATCATATCTCAATTCATATGAGTAAGAGAATAAATCAATCAGAATATTAAATAATTAGTCATAAATCAATAGGATGAAATTTTATTAAAAAATGAACAGATTAATTTGACATTAAATACATATGACATGTGCACAATTAGTTGTAAATGAATGATACTAAAATTTTGAAATAATATGATCCTCTTTGGCTTCAAATGGATGTGACATTCAATGCACATATCTCATATGATAACTACTTTCAACTCTATTGTTTAACTAAGAGCTACTCAAACCATGTGAAATAAATATTAAATGGCGGTATTTATTAATTATATTTTAAAACATCCATTTCTTCACTGGAATGATAACATTAATTCAATGAAAATATTAAATTACTAGTAATAAATCAATTGGAAGAGTTAACAATGGGTTGTATAAATTAATTAAACATTGAATACATATGTCATGTGAATGGTTTCCTAGAGAGATTATTGTGTGAGAGAGTGTGTGATAGATGCAGGTGCATCTATATAGATTATTCAAAATTTATTAGTAAGAATATTGAAAGTTTTGGCATGTTATGAAAGTATTGGTCCTATGGTAAGAGTTTTTAGGGTCTAAATATATTTTTTAATTATTTATAAACCTTTGACTCACTTTAAACATGTTTTTAGTTCAATCAAGTTATGTGCAACACATGTAGAAGATTAAACTAGGTATGTTTGGATAAGTAATAAGTTATAGAGAGATTTTTGGTTCATGAAACAAGAAGGAATTAATTTTATCCATTAAAAGCAACGTGATAAAGTTAAAATCATTAGATGAAGATAAAATGCAATTATTAAAGAAAGGATAAAATTTGAATTTGTAGGTTTGGAAAGGTTTTTGTTGGTGTGGGAGAGAAATTTGTAAGTGTTTGTGTAAAAATTTTTGGAGATATATGAATTAAAAATATATATTATGATTTTTAATACATTATAAAATGTTTAAAAATTTAAGTGAATATATTTTGACGTGAAAATTGTCTTTAATTTATTTTTAATAACATTTTTCATGTTGCAAGCTTCATAACATAGTACAAGGTTATCATAGTTAAGAAGAGAGCAGGTTCAGTCAAGGAAACATTGTTTTATTTGATTTTAAAATTTTGTTAAAAGTATTAAATTGTTTTTAAAGATATATAATGGTGGGTAAGGCCACTTATATATATATATATATATATATATATTTTTTTTATTTATTTTTTTTTTTTTTGTTTTTTTTTGTTTTTTTGGGGTGCTCTTGGCCTATGTGCAAGCTTGCTAGGGTTTTGAGTTCTAAAACCCTCTTAATTGACAAAATAACATATAAAAATGATCTTAAATTTTTAATATATATAGATATTTTTATGATGTTTTTAAATAATTTTCAAGTCTTTTGGATGTCTATAGAGGAATATATTGATAAAATTAAGACAACATGTTTGTAGGTGAGACTTTTAGAAAGGTTTAGGAAGACTAAAAAGTGAGTAACTTTAAAATTAAATATTAAAATGAAATAAAACTTTTTAGGTATGTTGAATAGAATTTTTATGACATTTTAAAATTAATTTAAAATATTTTAATCATATGGTGAGGAATTTATTGTCAAAACTTTGACTTATAGTCTTGTTAAGAAGTAAAAAACCTGTTTTAATAGTACAAAAACCTCAATATCTAAAATTATAATCATAAAAATAATATAATTTTTTTTATATAAATTGGTTAATATTTTTTGGGTCATTATACATAAGTGTAGAGTGTTTTGACGTCTTTAAAGAAAGTTATATCAATTTTACAGTTTGTAGGTGTAGTTTCTATGTCTAAAAATACTTATTTTTTATTTCTTGTATTTATAAGCTAAGTTCAATGTCTAAATAAATATGAGTAATTTTTATAATATATAAATTACTATTTAAATACCTTTTGGTGATTCCAAAAGTATTATTTGTGAACTATAGTAAAAAAAAAAAAATAGATCTAGAAGAGAAGGCTACAAACCTGTAAGTCAAATTAGTCTATTGAAAGAGAAGAGGATAGTAAATAATCTCTTACATTAGAGAGTGAAAGAGATGACCATATTGGGTTATAGGTGAATGTTATTGGGAAACACTTCTATAATTTAATAAAGATAATATTTTGTGATAATAATTTATGTGATGTTTTCAAAAATATCTAATGCCATACTCTAGTAGTCTTCTAGAAATTTTCTGATTACATTTCACAACTGTAACTCTTTTTTTTCTTTTTAATTTTTAAGATACACTTTATTTTATAAAAATAAATTACTAATATTAAATTATGCATGTATCTCCTTAACAACTTTATCTTCAAATCATAGATTTATCACATCATACACACTAAATATTCATGAATTACTGCCAAATCCTGACCTTAAAGATCATTAATAAAATTGTTTAATCGCATCAAAATTAGTAGAATTACAAATTATATAAATTTAATCTAATTTGGAAAATTTTAAAAAAATGTATGACTTGTACATGTCCTTTTCATATATGTTATGTTAGTGTTTTTCATTCAGTTTCATTCATTTTTTTAATCAATGGACTGTACAATAACCCTCAAATGTGTTGTAAATATAGAAAATATAAATAGGAACAATTGATGCTCACACTTGGATAGGAAAACATGGAGGTTATCCGCTTAGGTTTCAACATCTTGATGAGATTCTTTCAAGGTGGCCTAAAAATAGTAATTAAATGGTGAATATACTTCACATGACCTTTTATTTTTCCAAGAAATTAATCTTTTTTATTCTCAATCTTTTCTCTAGTACTCAACACACACCACATTGTACATGACTGATGGATTATTATAGGGTCCCAAAGAATTGATTTCCATTGATGAGGATACAAATATCGTTTTTCAATGAAAACAAAGGTGATAAAATAATAATCACAATGTATATGAATGTGTCAATTTATTTTTAAGCAATATGAACATCATCATACATATAACTATTAATACTATTCCTTTTTATAGTTATGCTCTGTATAGATCTCATGATTTTCATTATGTTTTTTTCTTTGTATTTTTTCTTCAAATGTGTAACATCTCCACTAAGATATACCTAGAATTACATGATTTTTTTCAAATTTAAAACAACATATACTTTAATTATATTACACCATGAGAATATAATTAGTGACCATACAAATACTCTAAGTATAATAACAATAAATAAAATATGTGACATCATACATCACTGATCACTATTATCATAAAAAACACATCATAATAAAATATAGAAAACTATTACATGTGTCCAATTACAACTAGTATAAACATACAACCATTGCTATCAATGTATAATAAATAAATAATTACAACTCATTATGATAATATTTCAAAAATAAATACAATACAATGTACATATATAAGATACATGGCTCCATGAAGAGTAAGTTTCTCATACTCTAGTATCTATGGAAACCTCAAGTGTCATCTCCCAAAAAGTATTATTGTAGGAAGGGAGAGCGTCATCTAAGTGCTTTTCTACACCAACCATGGACCATCGATCCCTAACATGATTCTATCATTTCATACTTCTGCACTTGTGGGAGCACCTCAAGGGGCTAATCTCACTTCACTTGCTCAGAGTTTCCATTTTGGAGATTTGATTGTGTTTAACGATCCTATTACTCTCGACAATAATCTTCACTCTCCTCATGTGGAAAGAGCCCAGGGATTTTATTTCTATGACATGAAGAATACCTATAATGCTTGGTTTGGGTTCACATTTGTGCTGAATTCAACAGATTATAAGGGCACCATCACTTTCAGTGGAGCAGATATAATATCGAAAAAGTATAGAGATATATCTGTTGTGCGTGGAACTGGTGATTTCTTCATGGCAAGAGGAATTGCCACCATTTCAACTGATACTAACCAGGGGGATGCCTATTTTCCTCTGAGGGTAAATATCACACTCTATGAGTGTTACTAATGTTATAAAATTAGTGAATAGTGATGAATAACTGAGATTGCTGCTGCTGCTCGAATAAGCAATCCATTATGTTATAGTGTATGGGCTCTTCCCTAAGTGTGTTCGTAGTCTTTATAATTACGCTCCTACAATTCATTATGTTATAGTGTGTGGGCGATCATCTGTGATCTGCTATTACAAAATGAATATTAAATCGTTCTATTATTTAGTATTTAGATTAAGATGTCTGTCTAACGGAGCGGAGGTATGTTTTTTTTACAGCATATTGTTATTGTTGCAAAGGTTTTCTGGAATCACTTGTGTAGTAATTATTTGTTCACAATAAGAAACATTTGATGCGGAAGAATCTTCACAATCTAAGGTACACGCATTTTATTTTTAAGTTTAAAAAACAAAAAACATCTGTGCGTGAGGTCTGAGCAGCTATGGAATAACATATGGCCATGGTCACATGCTTGTACATGAAGGCGTCCATGTTTTACCAATTTTTGCACACCAGCTACAATAAAATCATCATTCACTTGAGTGAGGCTACAACTACCAATTACACGAAGCAGGGGAACTGTTTTGCTAATTGTTCGAAAGAGAAAGGATACGAAATACAAACAAGAGATTCTAGAAAGCTGTTTTAAAAATTATTCATCCTTCCATATTATTAGAGGATGTCAAGGGATAAAGTAAACCAAAAAAATTGATGCCAAATTCAACACTACTCAATTGTATGACTGCTACAATGAAAATTGCTACAAGTAACTTGAGAGTACAGTGTGTTTCTCTGTCGAGAGTGTCTTCACAGTTGGTGAAGTTGAGTCATGTATCATGCTAATGAATATAGGATCAAGTGCTTGAAATTTTGTGCACTCGTCTTCGAGTCATTCAAGTTATTTCTTCCTAGTATAGCATTCTTATAGTAGATTCTATATAATAAGAAGACATATATCCTTAGCTTGAACAAAGTCATGGTAGGATCGTCCAGATTAACACTGTGCATAATAATATTTTTTACCTGCTCCATGATAAGATTAAAGCCTTTCCCTTTGGATTGGAGATTGTCTTGCAACTGATGATTCTAATGCTAAAGATGACAGATATCTTCAAGTGTGTGTTCTCTTTGAAAGAGACACTTCCATCTGGGATTTAGTTTCCTTCTTTCTCAATTTTCCTATGGCTATAATAAAGAATAATTGGAGCACACATCTAAATACCACTTGGAAATGATATGAAGAGTGTATGATCTGATACAACTGAAATGATATGAAGAGTGTATAATCTGATACAACTGATATGGACCCAGGGAGAGACCCGTTTGACAACCTACTTAAACGTATTTAATGTGGTTATATGTGGAAATGAATTCAAATATAATTGCATAATTGTGGAACAGGTTATGGAATATAATAAATATATCTAAAAATAACCATTACATATTTAACATAGGATATTAGCAGAATAGTGTCTTCTATTCAATAGAAAGAATAATTATAATTAGATGTGTACAATGCATTAAAAAAATTTAAAATCCTTGATCAAAAAGGGATAAACATCCTAAATAATTCAACTAAACTATGGTATCATCAAACATGGTATGGAAAGTAGGTTCATGTGATCAAAGAGGGATAAACACCACAATTAGTTTAATTAGTTTGTGAAGGGATCATATGATACAAGATGCTTAAGGCATAGAATATTTTACGATGTTGTAGACATGGATGAATAGGAATGAAAATAATTTCCACTCACTCAGTTGATGTGTGAGTCTCTTATGTGTCGCTCTCTATCTATATTTATTTTACAATAAATATATAATTACATGGAAGTAGTTACAATTAATCGTTGTAAAAGTTGATAGTTACAAGAACGGTTTATTTTCTACTATGTAATGGTTCAAAATTTTTGTAGGTGCGAAATTTACATGATCCCAAAGATGGTGCAGACTTGGGTAATTCCATCTAAAATTCCACATGATAGAATAATATCGGTACGTGTATGTTGAGTCATGTACTAAGTTAGACTAATGTGTGGTATGTTGTAAGATGATGCAAAAACCAACATGGGTGTCATGTGTTTGTATGCTTTAGTGATAGATGTTTCGAGGGATCTAATGCAAGCATAGAGATACAATGATATATAATTTTTATAGTGATTCCTTAGAAGCACACAAGGATATTGTAGAGGATGTAGAAGTGTTGCACATTACTATAGTAAATCATCTTGGTGACATGGAATAATATGAGTGAAGATAGTATCGACAAGTGTTGCAATGATACATAAGTTGTGTTGGCCACATAAGGTTCTTGTATAATTTTGTGATGTGAAACATATTTCTTTAGTGCCATGTATCAACTTGGGATGTGCCAGAAAAGCTAAAAAATGCATAAGGATATACCGCAGATTCTAGAGTAATCTAGTTTGCTTGGCACAAAATCCTATTAGAAAATCCAATTGGTGTAAAAAAAATCCTATTATAAATGATTTTGGGATAAGATCACCTTGTGGAGTGATGATAAAAATACCTACCCTTGAGACATGCTTGGTGAAAGATCCATCAAAATATAATTTCTATTATGTCAATTCATACAAGGACTGAATAGCTTCATTAGGAAATTCAGTTGTCAAATGTTGTATATATGTTAATGTCGACAAAATTGTCCAAGATCCAACTGATAGAATCAAACACATGAACTATAAATACAAAGCAAATAGAAGCAAAACTCCATTGTTAAGACTGAAATCAAATAAAGTAAAATTATAATAATATTGCATTCATAACTCATTAAAAATAGCTAAGATGAGAGGCGTATTTATAGGTATAATAGAGGCACAAATCTAAGACATTTGACAATGTGAACACAAGACTTTTGACAAATGGTTTGTGTGCTCCATATGTCAATATTGATGGGTAAGAGTATCCTTACCCACCAATTTGACTATAATTTTTCCATGTGCATGTGCACCTTAATTACCTCATTTATGACACTTAAGTGACCTCAATATAACACCTAAGCAAGCTAAACACAAGTGTAAGAATAATCCATAATAATAAATAGAAGAAAAATAATATCCTACACTAACACCCCCCTTAAGCGTAGCTTAGGTAGGTAAACAAAATTAAGTCTTGGCAACATGGCCTGATGAGGTACCCAAGTACAATACAACTCTCACAAAGTGGAGGAAAAAAAGAAAACCCATAGGAAAAAACTCCCTCCCAAAAGAGAGAAAATAAGAAGAGGACCACAAGGCCCCCCCTAAAAATGATGTTGATGCAACTTGTACCCCAAGAAGAGCATGCAAGTGAATATACTTACTCTCAATGAAGGCTTTGGTGAATATATTAGCTATCTGCTCCATAGTCTATAAAAATATGAGATCAATGACCTGTTCATGACTGAGCTCTCAAATGAAGTGCATATGAATCTCAATGTGTTTGGTCCATTGATGTTGGACTGTATTCCTACAGATCTTGTTGGTGCTTTGGTTATGACAAAAAATGATTATGGATCACGTATACTATATATCAAACTCAGTAAGAATCCCTTGAAGCTAAATAGCTTTAGTAAGAGCATTGATAGCTCCTCTATATTCAGCCTCAGTGGATGATAAAGCAATAGCATTTTGCTTCTTGTTAGACCAACTAATTGGTCTTGAATCAAGTGAGAAACTAAATCCTGAAGTGGACTTGTGATGTTGAATATCGCCAGCCCAGTCTGAATTTATGTATCCAATCAAGTCAATATCAATGTCTGATCCATAGTGAATCCTAAAACTATGAGTACCCTGAATGTAGTGGAGAATCTGTTTGGTTGCTTTCTAATGTAGAGCATGTGATGTCTACATAAACCTAGAGACCATGCCCACTGTGTATGAAATATCAGGTCTAGTGTGAGTTAGATAGATGAGGCTGCCAACTAGTTTTCAATACAATGTAGCATCAACCAATGGAGAAGAACACTCAGCCTCAAGTTTGACTCTAGAAAGAAAGGGAGTCAGAGCTAGCTTACAAGTATTTATGTGAAACAGTGCGAGCAAATCAAGAGCATACTAGGATTGTGCAATGGTAATACCTAAGTTAGATTGTGAAATCTCAATACCAAGGAAGTAATGCAATAAACCCAAGTCAGTCATAGAGAATATATCATGCAAAGTAATTTTCACTGCTATAATAGAGGATGAATAACTCCCTATGATCAATAGGTCATCCACATATAAAACTAGAATCAAGAGTGAATTATCTTACCGTAAGATATAGACATTTGGATTAAAATTACATCTAGTGAACCCAACTGTGAAAAAAAATCAATCCATCTTGGCATACCAAGCCCAAGGGGCCTATTTGAGGCCACTGATAGATTTCTGAAGTTTATACACTAAGGAAGAATCTTCCACTAAACCTTGTGGTTATTCCATATATATCTCCTCCTCAAGGTCACCATGAAGAAAGGCACTCTTTACATCCATCCGATGAACATCCAAATGATAAGCTATGAAAATGGAAAGAGTGAGTTGAATAGAGTTCATTTTAGTGATTGGCAAAAAAAATTCAGTCTAGTCTATGCCAAGAACTTGTGAAAATCCTTTCGCTACTAATCATGCTTTGAGTTTATCCACCAACCCGATACAAATTTTGTTTGATAAATCCACCTACATCAAACAAGTTTCCTTCCCTTGGGAAGTGGTACTAGATCCCAAGTGTGGTTCCTAATTAAAAAACTATACTCTTCATGGATAGTTGTATCCCACTCAAGAATGCTAGATGCCTCATGAAATGAATATGGATCAGAATCACAAGCAATGAAAACATGTGGAACACCTTGAAATTGTGAATGAGTCTATTTGACATCTGATGGATTCCCAACCCAATCATTTACACTCTATAGAGTCTGTCTATCCCAAAGAGGACCTAAAATTAGAGAATCAGGGGGAGATTCTTCAACTTCAAAAATGTGACTATGAATGAAATGAGGTGAATCTCTATCACTATCCTCATCATCTGAATTGAAAAAAGAATCTTCATCAACAGGTATCTGATATGGATGATCTAAATCATATGAACTGTCATTATATCCCAGAGAGTCCAAAGAAGAGGGAAAAGTGTCATGTGTGGAGTCTAATGGACCCTCTTGAAATCGTATACTCCTCTCAATGAACAACTCATGTGTGGTAGGATTAATAAGCCTATATCCCTTAACACCTTCTACATACCCAAAAAATATGCAAATCCTACTTTGATGTTCCATGGCCTTATGTTTCTTCTTAGGAATGTGGGCCATAGTTGGAGATCCAAATACCCTAAAGTGCTTAACTTTAGGTTTTTGATTTTTCCAAGCTTCAAAAGGAGTGGTCCCTTTCAATGTTTTATGAATAACATGATTTTGGATATAGTAAGCACAATTAATGGCTTCTGCCCAATATAGTGGTGTAAGTGATTTAGAGTGTATCATTAATTTTTCTATTTCCTTCAAAGATTTGTTCTTATATTCTACAACCATTATACTGAGGACTATATGGAACTATTCATTGTAGATCAATCCCTTCTAAAATATAGAACTGCTCAAAGTGATGATTAACATACTCACCACCATTATCAGTGCACAAAATTCTAATGGTTTTCTCTAACTCTTTCTTAATAAAAGCATTGAAATCATTAAAATGCTTAAAGACCTCAGACTTTTTTTGAATAAAATACACCCAAGTATACCTAGAGAAGTCAGCTATGAAGGCAAGCATGTGCCTAGCCTTGTTGAATGAACGCTTAAGAAATGGTCCAGAAACATCACTATAAATTAGCTCCAAAATTTTAGTGGCTCTCCATGATTTTCCTTTGTCATATTTCACTTCAAGATGTTTACCAAGCATGCAACCTTCACAAACACAATCAAAAAAATGAACACGAGACAATCCTATTACCATATCTTGTTGACTGAGTTGTTCTAAGTAGCGATAGTTTAGATGGCCAAATCACTCATGCCATAGTTTGCTCACTCCATCAGAATGAGTGAGTAATGCAGTAGAAGGGTAATCGAGAGCAAAATTTGAGGTGTAAAACTTTGATTGGTGATTTACTTTCCCAATGGCCACTGTAGTATTACTATGTAGCTCCTTAATGATAATAGAATCTAGAGTAAACTCAACTTTATTACTTGATCCAATGTGGGTGATTTGATAAACAGATAGGAGATTAGTTGACAGGGATAAAACACAAGACATTTTCAAATTCTCCATCATTAACTTCAATAGATCCTCTCCCACAAAATTTAATAGAAATATCATCACCTATTAGAATAGATGGCATGAACATGGCTCTAAGGATGAGAACAAGTCTCGTGAAGAAGCCATGTGATGTGAGGCACCAGAATCAATCACCCATGTGGATGGTTGAGATGCTACTGCAACAAGGGCCTTGCCCTTACCTTTCCCCTTACTACTTTATTTTATCTTAGAAGACTGTTATGCTGATGAGGTTGATTTGACTGTATTAGGGACATTGATGTGGTTTTTCTCAAGCATCTTTGTTAAATGATCAATCTATTTTTTCATACATTTTGTTTTATCATGCCTAGTTCTCTTACAATAGGCACATGTGATCCTCTCTTTCTTGGATTTCTCACTTGAAGAGGAGGACTCATATGATACTTTTAGCTTAGTATCTGATTTTTGACCCTTTCATTGCTCTTGGTCCTTGTTTTGGTTCTTCTCCTTATTTATTGAAGTCTTCAGTTTGTTATGACTCAACAAAGCATGTGATTTAGAGGATTTCAATGTACCCATTTGGATGAGTTTGTCTTCCTCCCTATTTAATTCTTTGGCAAAATCATCTAAGGATGGCATACTCCATGCAGGTCCTAGGGCATGTTTCAAAGCATGAAAGTTAGAGATAAAATTTTAGTCAAGACCTAACTTGGAAAGAATAGAGAGGATCAATTGTTCATCATTTTTCTCTATACCACATATTTTTAATTGCAACCTAAGTGATTTAATTTCAGTGAAAAAGTCTTCTATAGTGTCAAAAAAATTTGGACTCAAACTAATGAGCTCATTCTCTAGCTCATGACCCATCATTACATCCTACTTCCCAAAGAGTTATTCCAAAGTGTTCCAAATCTCATGTGGTGATTTAGCATATTCAATGTGAAAGAGTAAGTTAGGAGAAATAGACAAACACAAAAACCATACGCTTCATCACACCTATTATACCACTTAATTTTATCTACACCAAAGTTTGGTTCAATTTCTATATTCATGGTTATCCCGTGTAAACCTCTACTTCTTAGAAAAATTTGCACTTTAGATTTCCAGTCATGATAATTGAATGGAGTGAGAAGTGGAACCAAATTGTGATCCATGATACAGTGCAAGCAGAAAATGGATAATCAATAGAGACGGCAAGGCACTCAATAACCCTCCCTAAAACTATCAGAAAGAACCCCCCCAAATTACAAAAGTTTGGCACTTTATGTTTTAGTGCATATACAATCAGCACTTTAGTGCTCATACAATTGAAATTTTATTTTTAGTGCCTATACAATCAACACTTTAGTGCATATATAATGGGCACCAATGTTTTGCACAATAAATCCTAACAAACCTTTAAGATATCATGCAGGGCCAAAGACAACTGTAAACATGAGTGTAGAGTTGATTCATGAAGCTTCAACCCATGTAATAAGGTAGATGATGCATACAGTGCAAATAAGGTACTACACAGTAGATATGTACTCAGATAAAATGAATTGTAGGTACAGATCCACACAATAAACCATAAAGATTAAGTTGATGTTGTCAAAGTGCATGATTTGGTGGAGTGTTCACCATCATGTAGTACACATAGCAAGAAGATGACTATTTGATGTTGTTGAATGTGTAGTATAGTGTATTATTTACTATTGTGAAATACACATAGAAACAAAGTGGTTGGCATAGAAATGAGTGAAGTCTTTGCATTAAAAGCACAAATAATAATGCATGATCATAAAAAAAAGATGTCAGACTCAGCCGAGTATGCATCCACAAATGAGAAATCTATGAAATTATTACATAAGTGATAGTGCAAGATCACAAAAAATGGATGTCATACTCAACAAAAAAAACTTTTATGAGGAGAATAAGAGTGTTAAATTGTGAGTTAAGCAAAGGAGATGAGAAATTGTCTTTTGCTTGTGAGGGGGTGTGACTGCCTGCCAAAACCAGACCTCACCCTTCATGAAATAGAAGGAATATTACAAAACAATGAAAAAAACTCTTTACAATATGATTTCCCATAAAAATATTATTTTTATAAAAACAATAAAAAAACTCCTTAAATTGTCATCATCAAAAATATAATTTTACAATTTTATAAATAGTATCACAGTCAGTAAAACTATGATAACTTTTGAAATTATTAACAAAATTACAAATTTAAAAATGATCCAAAAAGAGGAAATAAAGGTGCATATAACCAAGAAACATTTCTAAGTGATTATTTACCATTTAATCACAATCGAAAAAATACCAATCATTTTTCTCAGAAAAAATGAATTTACAAAACAACTTGTAAATCTTGCCTCCTTATCAAAAAATGATTTTGTCTGCTATCTAACTAGCTTGAATACTCCTTTAAAATATACAAAAGTTTACTTATATGTTCAATACAATTGAAATAATTGAAAATATTGATAAAGTTTACTAATTAGAGAAGAAAAGACTATAAATGATACACACAGATCTACAAATTTCTCCTTTACAATTGTAGTTAGAATACAAACTCAAAAAACTACTCAATATTTTAAGAAATTAACAAAAAAATAGTGTTCATTAATATAATATAATATAGCTCTGTTACCATGATGGAATTATCCAAGATCCTACTGATAGAATCGAACACATGAACTGTAAATGCAAAGCAAATAGAAGCAGAACTCTGTTATTGAGACTGAAATTAAAATAGAAAAGAATTATAATAATATTTCATTCATAACTCATTAAAAAATAGCTTATATGAGAGGCATATTTATAGGTACAATGGAGGCATAGAGCTAAGACATTTGGCAATGTGAACACAAGACTTTTACCAAATGGTTTGTGGGCTCCATATGTTAATATTAGTGGGTAAGGGTATCCTTACCCACCAATTTGATTATAATTTTTCCATGTGTATGTGCACCTTAATTACCTCATTTATAACACTTAAGTGACATCATAATAACACCTAATCAAGCTAAACATATGTGTAGGAATAATCCATAATAATAAATACAAGGAAAATAATATCCTACACTAACAAATGTTGCTTCTGCTAATGTGTCTTCAAAAAAAATTCCTTTGATATTTTTTTGATTAACAAACTAATTATCAAATTCACTTATTAACATAACCCATTTGGCCATCCTCTCTATTAGAGCTTATTTTGAAAGGAGGTATTTGAGTGGATCAATTTTTGTAATGATTTTAGTTTGATTATTAAGTAATGACAAAGTTTTTAGGAAGTGAAAACAACTGCTAGACATGTATTTTCAATCGTAGAGTAGTTTAATTAATAATATAACAAGGTCCTACTCAAATATTATATTTTTACTTATTTCCCATGATAATCATGTTGTGCCAGTAATGTCCCTAATGCATTATGTAGCTGAAATCTATATAACAATAAAGGTCTAACTAAGGTAGTTGGCATTAAGAGTAGTGGATATGATAGATATTGTTTGATATTTGAAAAATATTATTTGTATTATTAGTTCCAATTTAAATCAACATTATTTTTGAGTAGATAAGAGAATGGGTGGCATATACTTACAGCTTGAGATATGAATATATGGATAACCTGAATTTTTCCTTGTAAATTGTGAAGTTGTTTGTGATTAGTGGGTGAAGGCATTTCTATTATAGTTGTGAACTTTTCTATATCCACTTCTATATCTCTCTGAGATATAATAAAACCAAAATTATTCCCTTAAGTAACCACAAACACACATTTATTTGGATTTAGGTGAAGCTTGTATTCCCTTAACCATTCAAAAATCATATGTAATTAAATGGATGTTTTTCTCTTGTTCTAGATATGGACAATATGTAATCTACATAATATTCAAAAATATTATGAATCATGTCATGAAAAATGACTATCATAGCATGTTGATATGTGGCTCTGACATTTTTGAAACCAAATGGCACTACATGGTAACAAAATATGCCCCAAGGTGTGATGAATGAATATTGTTTTATGTTGGTCTTTGGGTGAAATTTTGATTTGATTATATCCTAAAAAATAATCCATTAATGCAACATCTCATGGCCTATTTTATATTATACAATCATGTCAATATTAAGAAGCCTAAATTCATTTTTTAAACAATATTTAGTAATGTCTTGAAAATTTGTACAAACTCTTATCCATATTAGTTTCTTATTGACTGGAACTATGTTAAAGATAAACTCTAAATAATCTATAGGTATAATGAAGCCAACTTCCAACTATTTTTTCAATTCCCTCCTTGACAAATAGTGTCATTTTATGATGTTTTTTCCTTCATTTAAAGTTTGATATGTCTATCATCCTTGTGAAAAAGACAGTGGTGGACTACAAGTGATGGGTCCAAACTAGGCATATCAATATATGATTAGGCAAATACATCTAAAAACAATTTGAGAAGGAGATTTAGGGTTGTATGCTCTTCAAGATCAAGAGAAGTGGCAAGCTTCATCATTTTAGGTTCTTCATCTATTCTAATATTGACATCAATAGTCTTTTCAATCAACAATGTGGACTCTTCTTGAAAATTTGTAGGAGCAAGAGGAAGATTAAGTTCCTCATAAATATCTTGATGATTTTGAGCTTCTTCATCTAATATTTATATCAATCAAACTGTACTGATTTTATTATGGTGTGGATGATTAGATTTTATAAGCTCCCTAAAGTATGTTGAATTTTCTAAGTGGATTGAAAAACCTTTATTATGATCCCATGATAGAATGTGATCAATAACTCTAATGAATTCATAAATTACTTCATCATTTTGAAAATAGTCAAGTGAGGGTGGATTTTGTTGGTCCCAAGTTATTAGCTATGGATATTTAAGCTCAAGGCTCAAGATGGTTATGTCATGGAAAATTTGTGGCTATATGACCTTTATAACTGCTATAGATGGAACTTTTTTCAATATCATAATAGGACTCCTTAGATAATGTAAAAGAATTAGTCTTTTAATAATATATGCGCACACTAGGGATTTAAATTTAGTACCTCGATAATATTTTCTTAATCCAAACATTATAAGTCCTACAAGCCCTTGTTCATGAAGACCAAGGCCTTTACATTTATAATTCATAATGTGGCACATAATAGATTTGGATTTGGGATATTAGTTATTTTGGAAACATGTGACAAATTCATCACTATAGAGTAAAGAAGGATTGGAATCTTCGATCTGTTCTTCAGAAATAAATTTTCCTTTAACAAAATATGTCTTATGAAACCATTCGACTACTTATCCTTGCTTCCTATGATGGGTTTTACCATTGTTATTGCCAAACATGTGGAATTTTCCTAGATAATGTGCATCATATATTTTGTATTCTCCCATTCCTGCATCCAAAATGGTAAATCTAAATAGTGGAGATGTGGAATTAGACATAAATGGTTGACTTTCATATTTATATGGTTTGTTTTATAAAGTAGAAAGTAAATCATCTAGATGGATGTAGTTTAATAAATTTTGTGATTCTTCATAAGTTTCATAAGTATCTTTAGTAAATGGGTAATAATTAGTATTTCTATATCACCCTTCTGATAGTTTTCAATATTGAAAAGGTTGATGATCACCAAGAATAGTAACTTCCATGTACTAGAGTGGGAAAAATTGAGACACTAGTGGAGGGTAGATAGAATGGCATTCATGGCATGGATCCATGGATGACCAAAGAGTAAGTTGTATGGTAAATCAAGATATAGGACATGAATTAAGGTATCTTGGATAATATGCCCCACCATGAGTGAAAGATAAATGGTCCCAACTGATTATCACTCTATATTATCATAACCTTTATATTAATAGTTTTGGGATATAGTGTTGTTGTTGAATGTCCCAAATGTTTGATCAAAATTAATGTGCATATATTCAATCTAGACCCATTGTCTATAAACACACTTTCTTAATTTATGTTTGGAGATAATGACTTCAATATAAAATGGAAAATTATGGGATATACCCATGGGGTAAATATATGTATGGTAAAAATTCATTTCATTATTGGAGGATAGATGTCCTATAAGTTCTTGGAAGTTGGATGGATTAATGTTTTCTAAAACTTTTGACTCTTGTAAAGCTTTAAATAAAATGTCCTTGTAGGTAGTGTATGTATTGAGATAGAACTTAATCATAATTCACATGATTATCCAAAAATTCCATAAAATCTCTCACACTAATATAACTATTAGAATATAAAACATTATAATGTTACTCCTTATCAATGCAAGGATATGATTCAACCTTTTATGCCCTTCTATAAATTTATGCATATATCTTTGCTTCCTATTATCACTAATAACTATAATTCCCCACATGTTTTTAGAGGCCTTCTTAATCAATTTTTTATTGTTTTGACACCTTTTTATGATTAGGTGTATAAGATGAGACTCTTGCCCCTATGTCAACTACATATTATGACCTTCTGCAATAGTTACATCCCAATAATATTTCAATTACAAATAATTGTATTTTGATATACTTGCCATGATACCCTTATAACTTGACAACTTTTAATACTAGATCAATTATTGATTGATGTACATAAATGCAAAATAAATACCACTGTTGGTGCATCATATGAATGCAGTAAATGATTGACGGATATCATTTATTAGGAGAGTATAATTGTCATGTAATGACGCATTTTTTGACCTTTGATAATCAAGGTCAATAAGATATAATGTTTAAAAATTTAAACTTAAACTTATAAAAGACTAATCAAGTTTTCTATTATCAATGGAAAATATGAATCTTGTGGTAATGTTATAGTCTCACTATTTTTGGACATATAAGTCTTATTATGAGGGATAAGGGTCATTATAAAACATCTAAAAGTATTTATTTCTTATCACATGGTTGCTTGGTGATATTTTCAACTTATATCAAAGTGAATCCTCTTTCCCTCGAACCTCCCTAGTAAATAGACAAGGATGAATGAAGTAGTACAATAAAGCATATTTATATTTATTTAATTAGGGTGAAAATTAATAATACATGATAAATAAAATTTATCATTTCTTTGACCAATGAATCATTTATTAATTTAACTGTGCCTATTGATTAAACCAAATTCAATTTAGGAAAGAGACATTGGGTATAGCATATCATTTAATACTTCTTGGGGAAATTAAAATTTCTTTAGAAATTAAAATAAATATCGTTGGGGTGGGGGGGAGCCCAAAAAATTAAGTAGTGTGAGAAAATTAAATAATATAAACACATCTACTTGTATCCATATATTAATGCATTATTCTCATTTTGCCTTGAAAACTTCAACACATGGGACATGGCCATTAAAATATCACTACACTAATTACATGAGTAAAATGTCCAGCAAAGGGGAGATTAGTAGAGGAAGGGAATGTCAGTCAAAAACCAAAATCACTTTAAGAGATAAAGGCATGTTATTCTCTTATGATTATTTTTTTAATATTCATATTTCTTTTTGAAACTCAGGAGTATTGACACTAGAAATAAGTTGTAGGAATTTTTTACAACGAGTATTTCAGGTCAAGGGCATTCATTTTCAAGTATTAAAATTAATATATCAAGTTACATTCATATATCAAAGATAAAAATTCACACAGTTACCCTAAAAAAGAGAACTACATCACCTTGCGGCCATTTTGGGTTATGTAGGCAACACTCAATTTACATGAGGTTTTTTGAGGATGCCTTAGCTATTCCACTTTCCTAATTCCCTCCTTTGTATTTGATCTAAATTTGGTGTATTGCATAGGATCTAGGGTTTTTGCTTTTATAGGTCATCTATGCAATAAATCAGGAATCATAGTCAACTAGAAAATAATTATAAACATGTGCATGCACTCAGATCACAACATTAGTCACATTGTCAACCATGACATGGCCATAATCAATAAACAAGACCCTAATGTTCCCCTCTCATCCTAGTGAAATATTATCTTAGCATATTTTGAAGTTATTCTTTTAGTTTTGATACATGTCACAAGTATTTTTAGTGAGTTTTCATCAATAATAAGCCTACACAGTCAACAATAAACAAGATCCAAGGTAGTTTTGCATATTTGTTTGTCAGAATATTATTTATACCTCATTTAAAATTATATAAACTATTGTATTTCATATTATGATATGTACATTCTGTAGATCTAAATGAATTTTCAATAATTTATTTGTTCTTAGCATTTCATTCTTAAATAAAACAGAACATTAAACAATAATATCAATGGCCATAAAGACAAAAGGATGTTGCACATGTTGCTACAAAACTATCAAATTTCTCAAAGATCTTGGAATGCCATAGATTTGATGAAAACCTTGAACTAAGTGAGATAAAATGCAAAGTAAAAGAGAGCTTCATAAACTGATTTATGATTCATTAGTTAAAAAATAAAAAGGAGGTACATTATTTAATGAGAAATTAGGTCACCAAAAAGGTAACTCAAATCTCAATTAGAAAATGCGTTAAGTGTATTCCCCTAATGACCTTTAAAACCCTAAGCAAGCTGACTAACAACCATGTAGGTAAAATTGAAAGCAGGAAAAATCCTACACTAAAATTCTCATGAAGCGTAGCTTAGGTGGGTAGAATAATTGGGTATTGGCAACAAACCTTGACACTCAAAAAAACCTTCCTACAGATACAATTATTCAAGAATTCACTTCCTTGGTTCACACTGAAGTTAAAACAAGAACATTCACATTGGAATCCATTGATAAAATGGTTGAATTCTAAGCAATTATAGATAAGTTATAGAGAATTTTGGATAAGAACAAAGGTGTGCATGTCAACATAGTGGATTCCATCACAAGAGTTCATGCCATCTCCAAAAACACATCAAGAGTAGACAACAATGAAGTTCAAGCAGCCCTAAAGAGATATGAAGCTTACATGGAGAAGAATAGAAAGGAAGAAATTATTGTATCTTCAAACACTTATATTACTTTTAAATCTTTTTGTATGTAGTTTTGTTGTATGTATTTTACATGTAAGAAAAGTATAGAGTCCTAAGCAAAATCAAACTTTGTCTAAGAATAAGTCAAGGTAGTTAGGATTTTCTTATTTTTATTCATTCCTCCTCTTTAAAAATAAGAGGAAGTTCTTTTGTAAATGGATCTTTTGGCTATAGAAGAGAAATGTTGTTGCATTGAGAAGAAACTTTGAAACTTTGTGTTCAAATTGTAAATCTTTATTCAATCAATATAAGAAAATCAAGTGGCCATTAAATCTTTGTGTTGGAATAAGCTTGTGGTGTTTTGGGAATGTTCTTACATCTTTTTCATTACATTTTTTTGTGCATTTGATTGGATTGTGGTGTGAATCTACATAAATTGAAAGGTGATAGAAATTTGATTTTGAATTCTTTGAGCTACAATATCATCTCTGGATTTGTGTCTTGTGTTCATGATTGGAAGTGGCTTTGGAGACTTTGGGCTACAAGTTATTTTATTTGATTATTTAATCTTCATTGGAAATAGGTGGATACTTTGGGCTGCACTTTGTTCCATCCATTTTCATTTTTCAATCAATGTAAGAAGCAACAAAATACTTTAAGCCTTCATGGGTTTTTTTGTGATACACACTCATTGGTATTATTTTAGTTATTCTTATGTCTAACTAATCTGAATATCAGTTATTATTGTTCCAATAAGTAGTTTTACGTTTTTATGATACATTGTAAGAATCAAAAGGGCTTCTAGTATAAGTTTGTAAGCGAACATCAATTCTAAAAAAAGTGAATTAAATGACATATAAATATCCACATGATAAAGTTAGTGTAAATTAAGTGTAATTAATTGCTTATTGGTTTTCATTAACAATAAACAGGGTGTTTCCCCATTCTTCGAGGAAAGATCTAATCTCATCATACTATGGCTAAAAGTACCATTCTGTTACCATATTGTCGGTGACAAAATATTCACCTAACAATATAAATATTGTAATTATATTTATTTCAAAAATATATAAAGATATCAATATTAAAAGTTTTATTTTATATTTTTTATAAATCATAATATTAATATTTTTATTATCTTTTTTTATTATTGTTTAGTGATAAGTTTTATAATTTTAATTATATAAATGTTAGAAAAAATCTTTTCCACTAAAACAGGACTCCAAAATCTATCCATGGTGAACATATTACTATTTTTAAAATGAAAAATAAGAATCTAAATCAAAATGACAATTAAATGGATGTCTACTTTTAGGCCAAAATTGAAATTGAACATATTTATTGATGTTATATTCAATCCTTACTCCTAAATGTTATTGTAAAAAGCCCCTGGTATAATAACCAAATCGTATAACCTT
Source organism: Torreya grandis (assembly GCA_037957365.1). NCBI lineage: Eukaryota > Viridiplantae > Streptophyta > Pinopsida > Cupressales > Taxaceae > Torreya > Torreya grandis. The sequence goes on along the minus strand of JARHVA010000469.1, from coordinate 68,435 downwards.
ATAAAAATATATTTACTTTAATTCTATAAAAATGAGAAATCCAAACCAACATAGCTTTGATTAAAAGCATTGTCTTTACTATTATTTCCACATACAAAACCCAGACATTAAATTCTTAAAAAGTATGTACGACACAGATGTCTTTTAAGTTTACACTTTGGTGAACAAGATTCTAAAAACACTTCATATTGTTTATAATCGTTATAAATATTATGGATCAACATACTTATGTTGGTGTAGGATATTAATTATTCCATTTACTTATTAAATGGATAATTCTTACACTTGTAGATTTAACCTACTTAAGTGTTATAAGAAGTTAAGTGGGTGAGAGGGTGAGTTCAACCTAGAGTTCCATGTGGAGTTTTACTGAATAACACTGTGAGTTCTCTTATGAGTTCCACAATGAGTTACACTCAGTTTCATCTTGAGTTTTCTAGTGAGTTAACTCCCCTTACTCCTTTATATTCCTCTTCACCATGTTATTGTAATTGAGTTGATTAACTAGAACAATGTAGAGCAAATATTTGTAAGCAATGCAATTCAATACATTATGCGATTGTTGCACATCTTCTTGTTCATTTCTGAATACAATCAGGGTTATTGATTTGTAGAATACTTATGAACTCATTCTACTAGAAAATCACCTACTGGGAAATTCTGACAACTTCATTAATTTCTAGCATTCAATTTCTTTAAATATAGAAAACTTTTATTGTATTACAGAAACACACCCTTCTCACCCTTCATATACAGTGAAAAACCATCCCGTCCAAAGAATATACTGCTTAATAAGTGGTTAATGAAAAACAAACCTTTCTCACCCTTCGTATACAGTGAAAAACCAGTCTGTGGAAAGAATGTATGCACCCGTGGAAAGAATGTACGCAATAATAAGTGGTTAATGAAAAAACAAACGAAAAAAAGTTGCAAAAATGAAGGAGAAGATCGAAGAACCGAGCTTCAAACTAAAAGTGGCAACTACAACCGATCATGATTGTTAAGAATGATTGTTTTTGCAAAACCAAAACCCTTTTACATTCATTAGTCAAATAATAATAATCTTTTCAAAATCATTACAGACAAAATTTTATGTATTTTATTATAAACTTGTACCACTACAAACAAATTTTACTATAGCCTATTTTAAAGAATGACTATTCATATAAATTCCATGTTGGGTTAATCCCATCTTATGGCATCATCAATTCAAATTACTAAAATAATTAAACTGCTAACTGAAATCACATCGAATTCATGCCGAAAGTACCATCATTCAGTCCAATCGGGTTATGAAATAGTACAACATTATTATCTCCACACCCAGTGCATGTACAAACGACACTAGAAAAATGTGTGGAAGCTAAAAATACCTGATATCAAAGAAAATACAATGAACTAAACTTATATTTGATATTGCTCCATCTTGAAAAGAGTCCATCTCCCTGTTAGAAATGATCGGCTCTATCATTTTCTACTAATATTGACTGTCAGATATTGTAAGTATCCCCGATCAGATTCATTACAGACATCATTATTATAAGCAGAAATTACTAATAGTTGTTGAATGGTACTATCATCACTAATATATGTTTGACATATAAAGAGCAGTACCTCCAACAACTCATTCATTAAGAGTAATAGTAGTAAACATTAAAAAATAATAATAAACATAGTTGTTGAAATAATAATTATGTTAATTCGTATTGAATGATTCAATTAATTACAAATTTTGTATAAATATATTTTTATTTAAAGTTAGGGTTGACACATAAAATTTTAAATTCTAAAAATTAATAAAACTCATCCTGTTATTTTTATTGGTTACTATTTTTAGTAAGTTTTGCATGTAAATGTGTATAGCTTTAAAATTTTCAAAAAATAAACTAAACATTAAAATTAATCTATCAAAAAAAATTTAACTGAAATTCATGTCTAATTACAAAAATTATAAATTTTAAAAATAAAACAAAACTGAAAAAATATTAAAATGTATTTTCGAACCCTCAAACGAATAATTTAATACCATGACTTCGACTAATATACGTAAAGTTCACCAAATTTGTTCAATACAAATGGACAATGTTATATGTCATTTCCAAAAGAAACTTTCATACTATGATAAATACATTCATATTTGATCCTATTTTCCAAGTAACTATTACCCGAAGACTTTCTTGGATGTAAGGTGGTCCAAAAAAGACCGGGAACCAATGAATATGACTTTCCAACTTTGAAAATAAAATTGCTTGGGAGGGACATAGTTTTATGGTTTTAGTTAGTTTTGTTGTAGGCTTGCAGCTAGTTTGCATCCTCTTTATAATTTATATTGGTTATCGCTAGAAGATGTGTATTTTTGTATTTTGATTGGTTTTTTTTTCCACTATAAAAAGGTAGGGCTCCTTTCAAATCTCTGTCGTTACTATTAACCCAAAAAACTAATATATGAATTTATCTAATGGGAGTGGGTTTTGAGTGTGCTATAGTAGTAAAATATTTTAAAATGAGTAAAGTAATTATAAAATCATAAATAACTCAAGGATTAAAACTTGGAAAATTTATTGTGGAAATCCATATAACAGTAGAATGAAGTACTTGTAGAACCATAAACAACTCAAGGTTTATAACTTAGAAATTGAGTGTGTTATAGCAGTAAAATGTCCTAAAATGAGTAAATGGTATACAAATAGCTTTGATATTTCAAACCACCTTATGTGGATACGCTTATCAAACACTCACATTCAAAATTAAAATTATCGATAAATCACATTTGTATCTTAGTTAATCCTAATCAATGACATTAAGAAAACGTATTCCAGTAAACATGCATATTTCTATATTATTATTTACACAATTATGCATGACAACATACACAGTCATGGATTTTTGTGACATATTTTTATATGTATGTGTGCATTGAATTACATACATAGTCATGTGTGTAGGATATTTGTCAGGTACATGTGTTAGGAACTAGTAATTCACAAGTTTGAAACCTAGTGACTGAAGCAAATGATGTAATTATGTCCACTAGTGAAATTACATGCCCATGTTCTTTCTCATTTGTTTCCCCATCAAGATGTCATGTTGAGGTAGCTAGACCCGATGATGTTCTTTCTTCAACATGTTGAGTTTTGAAAGAGGTAGGAATAATTATGAATTTCCCTTAGTGAGTAATTGTGGGGGGAATATGAGATTAAGGTGAAGATGAAACTAATAAAGAAGCCATAGTAGAAGGAACTACTACTATGGATGGTGAAGGGATGGGTAATGGAATAATGGTAGCGAAGCAAAAGTAGATGGAGATGAAACCAGTATAGTACAAAATATTTGAGGGGATGTCCCCTCACTTGTGTTAGTTAGTGGAGATGGACTTACTAGAGGTATGTGGGGGGAAGGAGAAGTAGGTGGAAGAGATGAAAAATAAATCTATAAAAACTCAGGGAGACTTAATTTTGTGATTGAAGTAAGTGGAACCAAAGGTGCCTAAGAGAATGCCCTTGTCTATCCAACTAGACGAGGTAAATTCCTCACAACTATGGTTGATGTGCCCAAAGTTGTAGTAACTAGATAAGTGGAGACTAGGTGAGGACCAGGAAGAACTTTGAGAATATCTTTTCTAATATAAAGATTATGTTCCCTTTCACTAGTAAACTCTCCCTCTGATAAATTAGACTCTTTTTGAGTGGGTGAGGGAGGCTGATCCTATTCAGCCAAGCCTTAGGACTATGGTTGAGGCCACTGATGATTCCAAGTTATTTATGCTTCTTTTATCATTTCATTTTCTCACTCTTAGTGATTTTTGGATCATATTGGATTATTTGATAAATCATCATTGACATATCTTTATCCTTCAAATAGGTCCAAGCTTCTGAATCATTCAAAAAGATGCAATCATGCTCATATTCCTAGTGAACATACCTATTGGTAATCCATTTTATCTCCTTGAAGAACTTAAGATAATTTATAACTCTCTCCCTATGGTCCCATTCTCTATATTAGCCCATCTTCAAATTATAATGAGCCTTGACCTTTTCTACTTGATTGAAGTGTGTCTTTATTGTAAACTAAATCTTTCCAATACTTAAGGGAGTCTTGTGATAATAATATTGGTGCATAACATTGTTAAGCTTCTCATCCACACTATTACTATTATCTAATTAATGTGATTTTTTTTATTTTTCCACCTTGTCTGGAATGTTTCATAGCAAATACAAATGGCTTACTATGGTCCCTTTAATTATAATAATGGTAAAATTTTGGTAGTACCAATAATGTCCCATTTTGAAGATGCTCATTCTCAAGTTTTGAAATGGCTTGGGCATATGTGTTCCATAAATGGATTGATGGACCTGAAGATAAACATCCTCATAAATTCTAGTGATTTTATTCCTAAATATATAAACATATAATAAATAATAATCATCATAAATTTTGTTATTCATATATTTAGTGGATGGATCCATCGGTTCCCCATGAACCTTGTGGACTATCCCAATGACTACATTTAATAAATAAGACATCATATAGAATTTTCCATCAACTAGCCTTTGTTCTTGTTTGAACATCTACCCTTTTAATCTGACACTGATAATTCTCCCAAGGCTATAATTTTTTCTAAGGTTAAGAGAATATATAATAATGGCACTCATTCTACCTATATTTTACTAGGGAAGCCATATAACCTGTTCAAAAGTGTCATATCTATCTTAATGCCTGGTCTAAACTTATGCCATATTATTCCATTGGAGTAAATACCTCCCTTGGGATTCAATTTCTCCCCTTCTACTAACCATTGTTTAATTTCCCTTCTACAATGCTTTTTTTCCATTCACACATTCGCTAAAACCTAGTTATAAGCAACTTTGGGCCCTGGAAGCCTAAGATATCTCTCAAACACTCACCCTAAAATATAAGGAACTACATTGTGTCATGTTCTAAGATACAAACAATCCCAAATTTAAGACCATTAACAAATAAATCATTAAAAAAATCTATACATATCATTAGCTCAAGTTTTATAGTTGTATTATGTAATCCCATGTTATTTATTGGCAACATGTCATTGATATATTTTCAATCTTCCTGAGATAGACGATCATGTGTGAATATGGTGTTATGACCTCCACTGCATTCTAGATATGGATAATAGGGGAACTCAGAATCAAGTGTACCCTTGTCAAACGTAGTGATTATATATTCAATACTACTAAAAATAAAATATTAAGATGGGGTCTAGTTGCATACTAATTTTGGAGGAACCATTTTGGTAATCTGAGACTATGTATTTTCCTAATAGACTAACTAAAAGCACTTGTAAATTAATATAAAAAACTATGAATTTTAGCTGCTTGAGATCTCATAATCACAATACTCAGCTTGTAGATTAATAGCGAAGTGACTTGACATTACTTATATTTTGCATATATCACTAAAGTTTGGTCTTGAATGCATAATTCATGCAACATTAATATAAATAATAGCTTTTGATTTTAATCTCGTTTTAATTTTAATTTTCTAGTCAACTTTGGTGAGTTATCTCTTGACATATGGAAAAATGTTGTTAACTTTATGTCCCCAGTCATCACTTTAAGACAATTGTTGATTTCCCATTTACTCAACTTTGTTTAGTTGTTGAATCCTTTGTTTTCACTTTGGCTAAGCATCTCCTTGATTGTGACACTTGTTCACATCTCATGTATTTGGGGTCTTTAGATTTATAATCTTACTTTACATGATTTGTGGGCTATCATTTAAATGATGTGGAGTGATCTTAGGGCTCTAGAGCTATTTTAAATATTCAAACTATGTAGTATTTTAGAGGGATCTAAGTGTTTAGAATGTCAACACATGGTGTGATATTGGGGGCTTGGGGACTCATGGCCATTGACTTTGTACATTTTTTGCAAGTGCTCTAAATGAGTGGGATTATGTCACCTATCTTAATCTCAAGGTTCTAGATACTTACAATATAAGACCTACCTTGACCTTCTAATTTTTGGGTCCACAAGGTTATGCCATGTGACATAATCTTAGAGTCCTAGGGACTCAAAATACTTAGGACATTTTACAAAGCCAACTTTTACCTAAGTGAATGTGGTCTTACCACATAGACAACTTGTGATAACTCATATGCCTTAAAGGTACATAACATTTATTTGACTATGGCGAGCTCTAATCAAAATGTTGATGCCATTTATCTTGATCTTGAAACTCAAATCTAGGGAGCTTTGAAGATTTATGAAAGCAGTTAGATTGGGAATGATCATTATCCTACCATCTGTTATGACCTTGGACTTCTAGAGACTTGGAGAACATAACATTATAGGATTTCTAAACATGGATAATTTTCAATTCTTTGAAAATAAACCTACATACGTGATAAAATAAGATAAACTATAACACCATATGTTGGCTCTTTTAACCAATAAAAATCATAATGTCAACTTTGGTAAGCTATGAGAATCTAAGGCTAAAAATAAATCACAACTTATGCCCAAGGTTTGATTCTATTTCTTTTAGAATTCTATAATTTAGACTCAAACTTTTGAAAAAAACCTTAGAATTACGCATGTCAAAACTAATGTCATGTATTATTAAGGCTCATATGACTTTGAATAAAGATTTTCAAACAATAATGGGTCCCTATTTAAATTTATAAAATGGGTTGTGTGTGTGTGTCTGTTAGGGCACAATAGATACATTATCTAATGTATATGATAAAGATATTATTGCATGATGTTATACTACATATGCACATCAAGGCCCATTGAAATGTAATCTACAATTAATCATGGCCAAATATCAATATACTAATAATGAAATGACTAGATAGTTTAATCAAAACATGTCTATGGAAAGATAAAATCTGATGTGTGATAGAGACACTATTAAGTGCACAACATATCTCAAAGTAAAACTAATAGAGGTATGGAAACATACTTGAATGTGTAAGGGCTATTTATAGTAAGGTTACTAAAAATGGATGAATTTAGCATATGCATAGATAAAGGTCTACCTATGGTTCCCTCCATAGTAGTGGGATGTCATAAAAATTTATCTATATAATCATACCATGTGTGCCTTTAGAGAGTTTGGATAGATCAATGAATGATGGAATTATCATAATGACATGAGTAGATGGAAAAAAATCAAATACACTTCAAATAATCAATGAAATAGACAGGATCTTGGTGAGGAAGATGTAAATAGAAAAAATAGGTGCATCATCCGATGATGACCATAATACTTTTTTACCATATGAAAACATAGAAAATAAGGTCATAATAACACATATAGTGTTGTGACTAATATGATTCATAGTAAAATAACATTATTTGTAATTAATAATAAAATGTGTTTAATTAAGATTTAAAATATCTAAAATGTTGGCTTCTCACATCATACAAATGAAAACAAAATTTCATATTGAACCCTGTTTGTCAACTATTTTTATTCAATATGGTTTTTAGTTGAATATTGACCTTCTAATTTTACTAAAAATCATATTATAATAAATAAACTAAATCATTTTTTGCTATACATCATTCATAATGATTTCATAAAATTAAATCAGAGTTTTTATTTTAATACTCATTTAATTTTCATTAGCTTTAAAAACGTAAAACAATTTTATTTTAAATTTTTTATTTTAATCATTTCACAAATAAATTTAGTAAGATAATAAATCAATAAAAATATTAAATCACTTATAATAAATCATCATGACAAAATTTTAAAAAATGAAAAAATCAATTCAACATTCAATATAAATGATGGGTGCATGGTTCCTCACAAAAGAATGATCCTAACAAATTTGATGTATTATAAACCTATCTTGATTTAGGTGAATGCAATGGAGATGTGCATTAGTGATCTAAAAGCTAGTTTCCACTATGTTGTTTACTTAATATTTATTCATACCATAAGAAACTAATAGCATATGATGACCTTTATTAATTATATTTTGAAACATTCCTTAACGATCATTTAATATTTATATCATTTCAAAATTTAAAACATCTATTTCATGTCATTTGTCATTTCATCATATCTCAATTCATATGAGTAAGAGAATAAATCAATCAGAATATTAAATAATTAGTCATAAATCAATAGGATGAAATTTTATTAAAAAATGAACAGATTAATTTGACATTAAATACATATGACATGTGCACAATTAGTTGTAAATGAATGATACTAAAATTTTGAAATAATATGATCCTCTTTGGCTTCAAATGGATGTGACATTCAATGCACATATCTCATATGATAACTACTTTCAACTCTATTGTTTAACTAAGAGCTACTCAAACCATGTGAAATAAATATTAAATGGCGGTATTTATTAATTATATTTTAAAACATCCATTTCTTCACTGGAATGATAACATTAATTCAATGAAAATATTAAATTACTAGTAATAAATCAATTGGAAGAGTTAACAATGGGTTGTATAAATTAATTAAACATTGAATACATATGTCATGTGAATGGTTTCCTAGAGAGATTATTGTGTGAGAGAGTGTGTGATAGATGCAGGTGCATCTATATAGATTATTCAAAATTTATTAGTAAGAATATTGAAAGTTTTGGCATGTTATGAAAGTATTGGTCCTATGGTAAGAGTTTTTAGGGTCTAAATATATTTTTTAATTATTTATAAACCTTTGACTCACTTTAAACATGTTTTTAGTTCAATCAAGTTATGTGCAACACATGTAGAAGATTAAACTAGGTATGTTTGGATAAGTAATAAGTTATAGAGAGATTTTTGGTTCATGAAACAAGAAGGAATTAATTTTATCCATTAAAAGCAACGTGATAAAGTTAAAATCATTAGATGAAGATAAAATGCAATTATTAAAGAAAGGATAAAATTTGAATTTGTAGGTTTGGAAAGGTTTTTGTTGGTGTGGGAGAGAAATTTGTAAGTGTTTGTGTAAAAATTTTTGGAGATATATGAATTAAAAATATATATTATGATTTTTAATACATTATAAAATGTTTAAAAATTTAAGTGAATATATTTTGACGTGAAAATTGTCTTTAATTTATTTTTAATAACATTTTTCATGTTGCAAGCTTCATAACATAGTACAAGGTTATCATAGTTAAGAAGAGAGCAGGTTCAGTCAAGGAAACATTGTTTTATTTGATTTTAAAATTTTGTTAAAAGTATTAAATTGTTTTTAAAGATATATAATGGTGGGTAAGGCCACTTATATATATATATATATATATATATTTTTTATTTTTTTTTTTTTTTTTTGTTTTTTTTTGTTTTTTTGGGGTGCTCTTGGCCTATGTGCAAGCTTGCTAGGGTTTTGAGTTCTAAAACCCTCTTAATTGACAAAATAACATATAAAAATGATCTTAAATTTTTAATATATATAGATATTTTTATGATGTTTTTAAATAATTTTCAAGTCTTTTGGATGTCTATAGAGGAATATATTGATAAAATTAAGACAACATGTTTGTAGGTGAGACTTTTAGAAAGGTTTAGGAAGACTAAAAAGTGAGTAACTTTAAAATTAAATATTAAAATGAAATAAAACTTTTTAGGTATGTTGAATAGAATTTTTATGACATTTTAAAATTAATTTAAAATATTTTAATCATATGGTGAGGAATTTATTGTCAAAACTTTGACTTATAGTCTTGTTAAGAAGTAAAAAACCTGTTTTAATAGTACAAAAACCTCAATATCTAAAATTATAATCATAAAAATAATATAATTTTTTTTATATAAATTGGTTAATATTTTTTGGGTCATTATACATAAGTGTAGAGTGTTTTGACGTCTTTAAAGAAAGTTATATCAATTTTACAGTTTGTAGGTGTAGTTTCTATGTCTAAAAATACTTATTTTTTATTTCTTGTATTTATAAGCTAAGTTCAATGTCTAAATAAATATGAGTAATTTTTATAATATATAAATTACTATTTAAATACCTTTTGGTGATTCCAAAAGTATTATTTGTGAACTATAGTAAAAAAAAAAAAATAGATCTAGAAGAGAAGGCTACAAACCTGTAAGTCAAATTAGTCTATTGAAAGAGAAGAGGATAGTAAATAATCTCTTACATTAGAGAGTGAAAGAGATGACCATATTGGGTTATAGGTGAATGTTATTGGGAAACACTTCTATAATTTAATAAAGATAATATTTTGTGATAATAATTTATGTGATGTTTTCAAAAATATCTAATGCCATACTCTAGTAGTCTTCTAGAAATTTTCTGATTACATTTCACAACTGTAACTCTTTTTTTTCTTTTTAATTTTTAAGATACACTTTATTTTATAAAAATAAATTACTAATATTAAATTATGCATGTATCTCCTTAACAACTTTATCTTCAAATCATAGATTTGTCACATCATACACACTAAATATTCATGAATTACTGCCAAATCCTGACCTTAAAGATCATTAATAAAATTGTTTAATCGCATCAAAATTAGTAGAATTACAAATTATATAAATTTAATCTAATTTGGAAAATTTTAAAAAAATGTATGACTTGTACATGTCCTTTTCATATATGTTATGTTAGTGTTTTTCATTCAGTTTCATTCATTTTTTTAATCAATGGACTGTACAATAACCCTCAAATGTGTTGTAAATATAGAAAATATAAATAGGAACAATTGATGCTCACACTTGGATAGGAAAACATGGAGGTTATCCGCTTAGGTTTCAACATCTTGATGAGATTCTTTCAAGGTGGCCTAAAAATAGTAATTAAATGGTGAATATACTTCACATGACCTTTTATTTTTCCAAGAAATTAATCTTTTTTATTCTCAATCTTTTCTCTAGTACTCAACACACACCACATTGTACATGACTGATGGATTATTATAGGGTCCCAAAGAATTGATTTCCATTGATGAGGATACAAATATCGTTTTTCAATGAAAACAAAGGTGATAAAATAATAATCACAATGTATATGAATGTGTCAATTTATTTTTAAGCAATATGAACATCATCATACATATAACTATTAATACTATTCCTTTTTATAGTTATGCTCTGTATAGATCTCATGATTTTCATTATGTTTTTTTCTTTGTATTTTTTCTTCAAATGTGTAACATCTCCACTAGGATATACCTAGAATTACATGATTTTTTTCAAATTTAAAACAACATATACTTTAATTATATTACACCATGAGAATATAATTAGTGACCATACAAATACTCTAAGTATAATAACAATAAATAAAATATGTGACATCATACATCACTGATCACTATTATCATAAAAAACACATCATAATAAAATATAGAAAACTATTACATGTGTCCAATTACAACTAGTATAAACATACAACCATTGCTATCAATGTATAATAAATAAATAATTACAACTCATTATGATAATATTTCAAAAATAAATACAATACAATGTACATATATAAGATACATGGCTCCATGAAGAGTAAGTTTCTCATACTCTAGTATCTATGGAAACCTCAAGTGTCATCTCCCAAAAAGTATTATTGTAGGAAGGGAGAGCGTCATCTAAGTGCTTTTCTACACCAACCATGGACCATCGATCCCTAACATGATTCTATCATTTCATACTTCTGCACTTGTGGGAGCACCTCAAGGGGCTAATCTCACTTCACTTGCTCAGAGTTTCCATTTTGGAGATTTGATTGTGTTTAACGATCCTATTACTCTCGACAATAATCTTCACTCTCCTCATGTGGAAAGAGCCCAGGGATTTTATTTCTATGACATGAAGAATACCTATAATGCTTGGTTTGGGTTCACATTTGTGCTGAATTCAACAGATTATAAGGGCACCATCACTTTCAGTGGAGCAGATATAATATCGAAAAAGTATAGAGATATATCTGTTGTGCGTGGAACTGGTGATTTCTTCATGGCAAGAGGAATTGCCACCATTTCAACTGATACTAACCAGGGGGATGCCTATTTTCCTCTGAGGGTAAATATCACACTCTATGAGTGTTACTAATGTTATAAAATTAGTGAATAGTGATGAATAACTGAGATTGCTGCTGCTGCTCGAATAAGCAATCCATTATGTTATAGTGTATGGGCTCTTCCCTAAGTGTGTTCGTAGTCTTTATAATTACGCTCCTACAATTCATTATGTTATAGTGTGTGGGCGATCATCTGTGATCTGCTATTACAAAATGAATATTAAATCGTTCTATTATTTAGTATTTAGATTAAGATGTCTGTCTAACGGAGCGGAGGTATGTTTTTTTTACAGCATATTGTTATTGTTGCAAAGGTTTTCTGGAATCACTTGTGTAGTAATTATTTGTTCACAATAAGAAACATTTGATGCGGAAGAATCTTCACAATCTAAGGTACACGCATTTTATTTTTAAGTTTAAAAAACAAAAAACATCTGTGCGTGAGGTCTGAGCAGCTATGGAATAACATATGGCCATGGTCACATGCTTGTACATGAAGGCGTCCATGTTTTACCAATTTTTGCACACCAGCTACAATAAAATCATCATTCACTTGAGTGAGGCTACAACTACCAATTACACGAAGCAGGGGAACTGTTTTGCTAATTGTTCGAAAGAGAAAGGATACGAAATACAAACAAGAGATTCTAGAAAGCTGTTTTAAAAATTATTCATCCTTCCATATTATTAGAGGATGTCAAGGGATAAAGTAAACCAAAAAAATTGATGCCAAATTCAACACTACTCAATTGTATGACTGCTACAATGAAAATTGCTACAAGTAACTTGAGAGTACAGTGTGTTTCTCTGTCGAGAGTGTCTTCACAGTTGGTGAAGTTGAGTCATGTATCATGCTAATGAATATAGGATCAAGTGCTTGAAATTTTGTGCACTCGTCTTCGAGTCATTCAAGTTATTTCTTCCTAGTATAGCATTCTTATAGTAGATTCTATATAATAAGAAGACATATATCCTTAGCTTGAACAAAGTCATGGTAGGATCGTCCAGATTAACACTGTGCATAATAATATTTTTTACCTGCTCCATGATAAGATTAAAGCCTTTCCCTTTGGATTGGAGATTGTCTTGCAACTGATGATTCTAATGCTAAAGATGACAGATATCTTCAAGTGTGTGTTCTCTTTGAAAGAGACACTTCCATCTGGGATTTAGTTTCCTTCTTTCTCAATTTTCCTATGGCTATAATAGAGAATAATTGGAGCACACATCTAAATACCACTTGGAAATGATATGAAGAGTGTATGATCTGATACAACTGAAATGATATGAAGAGTGTATAATCGGATACAACTGATATGGACCCAGGGAGAGACCCGTTTGACAACCTACTTAAACGTATTTAATGTGGTTATATGTGGAAATGAATTCAAATATAATTGCATAATTGTGGAACAGGTTATGGAATATAATAAATATATCTAAAAATAACCATTACATATTTAACATAGGATATTAGCAGAATAGTGTCTTCTATTCAATAGAAAGAATAATTATAATTAGATGTGTACAATGCATTAAAAAAATTTAAAATCCTTGATCAAAAAGGGATAAACATCCTAAATAATTCAACTAAACTATGGTATCATCAAACATGGTATGGAAAGTAGGTTCATGTGATCAAAGAGGGATAAACACCACAATTAGTTTAATTAGTTTGTGAAGGGATCATATGATACAAGATGCTTAAGGCATAGAATATTTTACGATGTTGTAGACATGGATGAATAGGAATGAAAATAATTTCCACTCACTCAGTTGATGTGTGAGTCTCTTATGTGTCGCTCTCTATCTATATTTATTTTACAATAAATATATAATTACATGGAAGTAGTTACAATTAATCGTTGTAAAAGTTGATAGTTACAAGAACGGTTTATTTTCTACTATGTAATGGTTCAAAATTTTTGTAGGTGCGAAATTTACATGATCCCAAAGATGGTGCAAACTTGGGTAATTCCATCTAAAATTCCACATGATAGAATAATATCGGTACGTGTATGTTGAGTCATGTACTAAGTTAGACTAATGTGTGGTATGTTGTAAGATGATGCAAAAACCAGCATGGGTGTCATGTGTTTGTATGCTTTAGTGATAGATGTTTCGAGGGATCTAATGCAAGCATAGAGATACAATGATATATAATTTTTATAGTGATTCCTTAGAAGCACACAAGGATATTGTAGAGGATGTAGAAGTGTTGCACATTACTATAGTAAATCATCTTGGTGACATGGAATAATATGAGTGAAGATAGTATCGACAAGTGTTGCAATGATACATAAGTTGTGTTGGCCACATAAGGTTCTTGTATAATTTTGTGATGTGAAACATATTTCTTTAGTGCCATGTATCAACTTGGGATGTGCCAGAAAAGCTAAAAAATGCATAAGGATATACCGCAGATTCTAGAGTAATCTAGTTTGCTTGGCACAAAATCCTATTAGAAAATCCAATTGGTGTAAAAAAAATCCTATTATAAATGATTTTGGGATAAGATCACCTTGTGGAGTGATGATAAAAATACCTACCCTTGAGACATGCTTGGTGAAAGATCCATCAAAATATAATTTCTATTATGTCAATTCATACAAGGACTGAATAGCTTCATTAGGAAATTCAGTTGTCAAATGTTGTATATATGTTAATGTCGACAAAATTGTCCAAGATCCAACTGATAGAATCAAACACATGAACTATAAATACAAAGCAAATAGAAGCAAAACTCCATTGTTAAGACTGAAATCAAATAAAGTAAAATTATAATAATATTGCATTCATAACTCATTAAAAATAGCTAAGATGAGAGGCGTATTTATAGGTATAATAGAGGCACAAATCTAAGACATTTGACAATGTGAACACAAGACTTTTGACAAATGGTTTGTGTGCTCCATATGTCAATATTGATGGGTAAGAGTATCCTTACCCACCAATTTGACTATAATTTTTCCATGTGCATGTGCACCTTAATTACCTCATTTATGACACTTAAGTGACCTCAATATAACACCTAAGCAAGCTAAACACAAGTGTAAGAATAATCCATAATAATAAATAGAAGAAAAATAATATCCTACACTAACACCCCCCTTAAGCGTAGCTTAGGTAGGTAAACAAAATTAAGTCTTGGCAACATGGCCTGATGAGGTACCCAAGTACAATACAACTCTCACAAAGTGGAGGAAAAAAAGAAAACCCATAGGAAAAAACTCCCTCCCAAAAGAGAGAAAATAAGAAGAGGACCACAAGGCCCCCCCTAAAAATGATGTTGATGCAACTTGTACCCCAAGAAGAGCATGCAAGTGAATATACTTACTCTCAATGAAGGCTTTGGTGAATATATTAGCTATCTGCTCCATAGTCTATAAAAATATGAGATCAATGACCTGTTCATGACTGAGCTCTCAAATGAAGTGCATATGAATCTCAATGTGTTTGGTCCATTGATGTTGGACTGTATTCCTACAGATCTTGTTGGTGCTTTGGTTATGACAAAAAATGATTGTGGATCACGTATACTATATATCAAACTCAGTAAGAATCCCTTGAAGCTAAATAGCTTTAGTAAGAGCATTGATAGCTCCTCTATATTCAGCCTCAGTGGATGATAAAGCAATAGCATTTTGCTTCTTGTTAGACCAACTAATTGGTCTTGAATCAAGTGAGAAACTAAATCCTGAAGTGGACTTGTGATGTTGAATATCGCCAGCCCAGTCTGAATTTATGTATCCAATCAAGTCAATATCAATGTCTGATCCATAGTGAATCCTAAAACTATGAGTACCCTGAATGTAGTGGAGAATCTGTTTGGTTGCTTTCTAATGTAGAGCATGTGATGTCTACATAAACCTAGAGACCATGCCCACTGTGTATGAAATATCAGGTCTAGTGTGAGTTAGATAGATGAGGCTGCCAACTAGTTTTCAATACAATGTAGCATCAACCAATGGAGAAGAACACTCAGCCTCAAGTTTGACTCTAGAAAGAAAGGGAGTCAGAGCTAGCTTACAAGTATTTATGTGAAACAGTGCGAGCAAATCAAGAGCATACTAGGATTGTGCAATGGTAATACCTAAGTTAGATTGTGAAATCTCAATACCAAGGAAGTAATGCAATAAACCCAAGTCAGTCATAGAGAATATATCATGCAAAGTAATTTTCACTGCTATAATAGAGGATGAATAACTCCCTATGATCAATAGGTCATCCACATATAAAACTAGAATCAAGAGTGAATTATCTTACCGTAAGATATAGACATTTGGATTAAAATTACATCTAGTGAACCCAACTGTGAAAAAAAATCAATCCATCTTGGCATACCAAGCCCAAGGGGCCTATTTGAGGCCACTGATAGATTTCTGAAGTTTATACACTAAGGAAGAATCTTCCACTAAACCTTGTGGTTATTCCATATATATCTCCTCCTCAAGGTCACCATGAAGAAAGGCACTCTTTACATCCATCCGATGAACATCCAAATGATAAGCTATGAAAATGGAAAGAGTGAGTTGAATAGAGTTCATTTTAGTGATTGGCAAAAAAAATTCAGTCTAGTCTATGCCAAGAACTTGTGAAAATCCTTTCGCTACTAATCATGCTTTGAGTTTATCCACCAACCCGATACAAATTTTGTTTGATAAATCCACCTACATCAAACAAGTTTCCTTCCCTTGGGAAGTGGTACTAGATCCCAAGTGTGGTTCCTAATTAAAAAACTATACTCTTCATGGATAGTTGTATCCCACTCAAGAATGCTAGATGCCTCATGAAATGAATATGGATCAGAATCACAAGCAATGAAAACATGTGGAACACCTTGAAATTGTGAATGAGTCTATTTGACATCTGATGGATTCCCAACCCAATCATTTACACTCTATAGAGTCTGTCTATCCCAAAGAGGACCTAAAATTAGAGAATCAGGGGGAGATTCTTCAACTTCAAAAATGTGACTATGAATGAAATGAGGTGAATCTCTATCACTATCCTCATCATCTGAATTGAAAAAAGAATCTTCATCAACAGGTATCTGATATGGATGATCTAAATCATATGAACTGTCATTATATCCCAGAGAGTCCAAAGAAGAGGGAAAAGTGTCATGTGTGGAGTCTAATGGACCCTCTTGAAATCGTATACTCCTCTCAATGAACAACTCATGTGTGGTAGGATTAATAAGCCTATATCCCTTAACACCTTCTACATACCCAAAAAATATGCAAGTCCTACTTTGATGTTCCATGGCCTTATGTTTCTTCTTAGGAATGTGGGCCATAGTTGGAGATCCAAATACCCTAAAGTGCTTAACTTTAGGTTTTTGATTTTTCCAAGCTTCAAAAGGAGTGGTCCCTTTCAATGTTTTATGAATAACATGATTTTGGATATAGTAAGCACAATTAATGGCTTCTGCCCAATATAGTGGTGTAAGTGATTTGGAGTGTATCATTAATTTTTCTATTTCCTTCAAAGATTTGTTCTTATATTCTACAACCATTATACTGAGGACTATATGGAACTATTCATTGTAGATCAATCCCTTCTAAAATATAGAACTGCTCAAAGTGATGATTAACATACTCACCACCATTATCAGTGCACAAAATTCTAATGGTTTTCTCTAACTCTTTCTTAATAAAAGCATTGAAATCATTAAAATGCTTAAAGACCTCAGACTTTTTTTGAATAAAATACACCCAAGTATACCTAGAGAAGTCAGCTATGAAGGCAAGCATGTGCCTAGCCTTGTTGAATGAACGCTTAAGAAATGGTCCAGAAACATCACTATAAATTAGCTCCAAAATTTTAGTGGCTCTCCATGATTTTCCTTTGTCATATTTCACTTCAAGATGTTTACCAAGCATGCAACCTTCACAAACACAATCAAAAAAATGAACACGAGACAATCCTATTACCATATCTTGTTGACTGAGTTGTTCTAAGTAGCGATAGTTTAGATGGCCAAATCACTCATGCCATAGTTTGCTCACTCCATCAGAATGAGTGAGTAATGCAGTAGAAGGGTAATCGAGAGCAAAATTTGAGGTGTAAAACTTTGATTGGTGATTTACTTTCCCAATGGCCACTGTAGTATTACTATGTAGCTCCTTAATGATAATAGAATCTAGAGTAAACTCAACTTTATTACTTGATCCAATGTGGGTGATTTGATAAACAGATAGGAGATTAGTTGACAGGGATAAAACACAAGACATTTTCAAATTCTCCATCATTAACTTCAATAGATCCTCTCCCACAAAATTTAATAGAAATATCATCACCTATTAGAATAGATGGCATGAACATGGCTCTAAGGATGAGAACAAGTCTCGTGAAGAAGCCATGTGATGTGAGGCACCAGAATCAATCACCCATGTGGATGGTTGAGATGCTACTGCAACAAGGGCCTTGCCCTTACCTTTCCCCTTACTACTTTATTTTATCTTAGAAGACTGTTATGCTGATGAGGTTGATTTGACTGTATTAGGGACATTGATGTTGTTTTTCTCAAGCATCTTTGTTAAATGATCAATCTATTTTTTCATACATTTTGTTTTATCATGCCTAGTTCTCTTACAATAGGCACATGTGATCCTCTCTTTCTTGGATTTCTCACTTGAAGAGGAGGACTCATATGATACTTTTAGCTTAGTATCTGATTTTTGACCCTTTCATTGCTCTTGGTCCTTGTTTTGGTTCTTCTCCTTATTTATTGAAGTCTTCAGTTTGTTATGACTCAACAAAGCATGTGATTTAGAGGATTTCAATGTACCCATTTGGATGAGTTTGTCTTCCTCCCTATTTAATTCTTTGGCAAAATCATCTAAGGATGGCATACTCCATGCAGGTCCTAGGGCATGTTTCAAAGCATGAAAGTTAGAGATAAAATTTTAGTCAAGACCTAACTTGGAAAGAATAGAGAGGATCAATTGTTCATCATTTTTCTCTATACCACATATTTTTAATTGCAACCTAAGTGATTTAATTTCAGTGAAAAAGTCTTCTATAGTGTCAAAAAAATTTGGACTCAAACTAATGAGCTCATTCTCTAGTTCATGACCCATCATTACATCCTACTTCCCAAAGAGTTATTCCAAAGTGTTCCAAATCTCATGTGGTGATTTAGCATATTCAATGTGAAAGAGTAAGTTAGGAGAAATAGACAAACACAAAAACCATACGCTTCATCACACCTATTATACCACTTAATTTTATCTACACCAAAGTTTGGTTCAATTTCTATATTCATGGTTATCCCGTGTAAACCTCTACTTCTTAGAAAAATTTGCACTTTAGATTTCCAGTCATGATAATTGAATGGAGTGAGAAGTGGAACCAAATTGTGATCCATGATACAGTGCAAGCAGAAAATGGATAATCAATAGAGACGGCAAGGCACTCAATAACCCTCCCTAAAACTATCAGAAAGAACCCCCCCAAATTACAAAAGTTTGGCACTTTATGTTTTAGTGCATATACAATCAGCACTTTAGTGCTCATACAATTGAAATTTTATTTTTAGTGCCTATACAATCAACACTTTAGTGCATATATAATGGGCACCAATGTTTTGCACAATAAATCCTAACAAACCTTTAAGATATCATGCAGGGCCAAAGACAACTGTAAACATGAGTGTAGAGTTGATTCATGAAGCTTCAACCCATGTAATAAGGTAGATGATGCATACAGTGCAAATAAGGTACTACACAGTAGATATGTACTCAGATAAAATGAATTGTAGGTACAGATCCACACAATAAACCATAAAGATTAAGTTGATGTTGTCAAAGTGCATGATTTGGTGGAGTGTTCACCATCATGTAGTACACATAGCAAGAAGATGACTATTTGATGTTGTTGAATGTGTAGTATAGTGTATTATTTACTATTGTGAAATACACATAGAAACAAAGTGGTTGGCATAGAAATGAGTGAAGTCTTTGCATTAAAAGCACAAATAATAATGCATGATCATAAAAAAAAGATGTCAGACTCAGCCGAGTATGCATCCACAAATGAGAAATCTATGAAATTATTACATAAGTGATAGTGCAAGATCACAAAAAATGGATGTCATACTCAACAAAAAAAACTTTTATGAGGAGAATAAGAGTGTTAAATTGTGAGTTAAGCAAAGGAGATGAGAAATTGTCTTTTGCTTGTGAGGGGGTGTGACTGCCTGCCAAAACCAGACCTCACCCTTCATGAAATAGAAGGAATATTACAAAACAATGAAAAAAACTCTTTACAATATGATTTCCCATAAAAATATTATTTTTATAAAAACAATAAAAAAACTCCTTAAATTGTCATCATCAAAAATATAATTTTACAATTTTATAAATAGTATCACAGTCAGTAAAACTATGATAACTTTTGAAATTATTAACAAAATTACAAATTTAAAAATGATCCAAAAAGAGGAAATAAAGGTGCATATAACCAAGAAACATTTCTAAGTGATTATTTACCATTTAATCACAATCGAAAAAATACCAATCATTTTTCTCAGAAAAAATGAATTTACAAAACAACTTGTAAATCTTGCCTCCTTATCAAAAAATGATTTTGTCTGCTATCTAACTAGCTTGAATACTCCTTTAAAATATACAAAAGTTTACTTATATGTTCAATACAATTGAAATAATTGAAAATATTGATAAAGTTTACTAATTAGAGAAGAAAAGACTATAAATGATACACACAGATCTACAAATTTCTCCTTTACAATTGTAGTTAGAATACAAACTCAAAAAACTACTCAATATTTTAAGAAATTAACAAAAAAATAGTGTTCATTAATATAATATAATATAGCTCTATTACCATGATGGAATTATCCAAGATCCTACTGATAGAATCGAACACATGAACTGTAAATGCAAAGCAAATAGAAGCAGAACTCTGTTATTGAGACTGAAATTAAAATAGAAAAGAATTATAATAATATTTCATTCATAACTCATTAAAAAATAGCTTATATGAGAGGCATATTTATAGGTACAATGGAGGCATAGAGCTAAGACATTTGGCAATGTGAACACAAGACTTTTACCAAATGGTTTGTGGGCTCCATATGTTAATATTAGTGGGTAAGGGTATCCTTACCCACCAATTTGATTATAATTTTTCCATGTGTATGTGCACCTTAATTACCTCATTTATAACACTTAAGTGACATCATAATAACACCTAATCAAGCTAAACATATGTGTAGGAATAATCCATAATAATAAATACAAGGAAAATAATATCCTACACTAACAAATGTTGCTTCTGCTAATGTGTCTTCAAAAAAAATTCCTTTGATATTTTTTTGATTAACAAACTAATTATCAAATTCACTTATTAACATAACCCATTTGGCCATCCTCTCTATTAGAGCTTATTTTGAAGGAGGTATTTGAGTGGATCAATTTTTGTAATGATTTTAGTTTGATTATTAAGTAATGACAAAGTTTTTAGGAAGTGAAAACAACTGCTAGACATGTATTTTCAATCGTAGAGTAGTTTAATTAATAATATAACAAGGTCCTGCTCAAATATTATATTTTTACTTATTTCCCATGATAATCATGTTGTGCCAGTAATGTCCCTAATGCATTATGTAGCTGAAATCTATATAACAATAAAGGTCTAACTAAGGTAGTTGGCATTAAGAGTAGTGGATATGATAGATATTGTTTGATATTTGAAAAATATTATTTGTATTATTAGTTCCAATTTAAATCAACATTATTTTTGAGTAGATAAGAGAATGGGTGGCATATACTTACAGCTTGAGATATGAATATATGGATAACCTGAATTTTTCCTTGTAAATTGTGAAGTTGTTTGTGATTAGTGGGTGAAGGCATTTCTATTATAGTTGTGAACTTTTCTATATCCACTTCTATATCTCTCTGAGATATAATAAAACCAAAATTATTCCCTTAAGTAACCACAAACACACATTTATTTGGATTTAGGTGAAGCTTGTATTCCCTTAACCATTCAAAAATCATATGTAATTAAATGGATGTTTTTCTCTTGTTCTAGATATGGACAATATGTAATCTACATAATATTCAAAAATATTATGAATCATGTCATGAAAAATGACTATCATAGCATGTTGATATGTGGCTCTGACATTTTTGAAACCAAATGGCACTACATGGTAACAAAATATGCCCCAAGGTGTGATGAATGAATATTGTTTTATGTTGGTCTTTGGGTGAAATTTTGATTTGATTATATCCTAAAAAATAATCCATTAATGCAACATCTCATGGCCTATTTTATATTATACAATCATGTCAATATTAAGAAGCCTAAATTCATTTTTTAAACAATATTTAGTAATGTCTTGAAAATTTGTACAAACTCTTATCCATATTAGTTTCTTATTGACTGGAACTATGTTAAAGATAAACTCTAAATAATCTATAGGTATAATGAAGCCAACTTCCAACTATTTTTTCAATTCCCTCCTTGACAAATAGTGTCATTTTATGATGTTTTTTCCTTCATTTAAAGTTTGATATGTCTATCATCCTTGTGAAAAAGACAGTGGTGGACTACAAGTGATGGGTCCAAACTAGGCATATCAATATATGATTAGGCAAATACATCTAAAAACAATTTGAGAAGGAGATTTAGGGTTGTATGCTCTTCAAGATCAAGAGAAGTGGCAAGCTTCATCATTTTAGGTTCTTCATCTATTCTAATATTGACATCAATAGTCTTTTCAATCAACAATGTGGACTCTTCTTGAAAATTTGTAGGAGCAAGAGGAAGATTAAGTTCCTCATAAATATCTTGATGATTTTGAGCTTCTTCATCTAATATTTATATCAATCAAACTGTACTGATTTTATTATGGTGTGGATGATTAGATTTTATAAGCTCCCTAAAGTATGTTGAATTTTCTAAGTGGATTGAAAAACCTTTATTATGATCCCATGATAGAATGTGATCAATAACTCTAATGAATTCATAAATTACTTCATCATTTTGAAAATAGTCAAGTGAGGGTGGATTTTGTTGGTCCCAAGTTATTAGCTATGGATATTTAAGCTCAAGGCTCAAGATGGTTATGTCATGGAAAATTTGTGGCTATATGACCTTTATAACTGCTATAGATGGAACTTTTTTCAATATCATAATAGGACTCCTTAGATAATGTAAAAGAATTAGTCTTTTAATAATATATGCGCACACTAGGGATTTAAATTTAGTACCTCGATAATATTTTCTTAATCCAAACATTATAAGTCCTACAAGCCCTTGTTCATGAAGACCAAGGCCTTTACATTTATAATTCATAATGTGGCACATAATAGATTTGGATTTGGGATATTAGTTATTTTGGAAACATGTGACAAATTCATCACTATAGAGTAAAGAAGGATTGGAATCTTCGATCTGTTCTTCAGAAATAAATTTTCCTTTAACAAAATATGTCTTATGAAACCATTCGACTACTTATCCTTGCTTCCTATGATGGGTTTTACCATTGTTATTGCCAAACATGTGGAATTTTCCTAGATAATGTGCATCATATATTTTGTATTCTCCCATTCCTGCATCCAAAATGGTAAATCTAAATAGTGGAGATGTGGAATTAGACATAAATGGTTGACTTTCATATTTATATGGTTTGTTTTATAAAGTAGAAAGTAAATCATCTAGATGGATGTAGTTTAATAAATTTTGTGATTCTTCATAAGTTTCATAAGTATCTTTAGTAAATGGGTAATAATTAGTATTTCTATATCACCCTTCTGATAGTTTTCAATATTGAAAAGGTTGATGATCACCAAGAATAGTAACTTCCATGTACTAGAGTGGGAAAAATTGAGACACTAGTGGAGGGTAGATAGAATGGCATTCATGGCATGGATCCATGGATGACCAAAGAGTAAGTTGTATGGTAAATCAAGATATAGGACATGAATTAAGGTATCTTGGATAATATGCCCACCATGAGTGAAAGATAAATGGTCCCAACTGATTATCACTCTATATTATCATAACCTTTATATTAATAGTTTTGGGATATAGTGTTGTTGTTGAATGTCCCAAATGTTTGATCAAAATTAATGTGCATATATTCAATCTAGACCCATTGTCTATAAACACACTTTCTTAATTTATGTTTGGAGATAATGACTTCAATATAAAATGGAAAATTATGGGATATACCCATGGGGTAAATATATGTATGGTAAAAATTCATTTCATTATTGGAGGATAGATGTCCTATAAGTTCTTGGAAGTTGGATGGATTAATGTTTTCTAAAACTTTTGACTCTTGTAAAGCTTTAAATAAAATGTCCTTGTAGGTAGTGTATGTATTGAGATAGAACTTAATCATAATTCACATGATTATCCAAAAATTCCATAAAATCTCTCACACTAATATAACTATTAGAATATAAAACATTATAATGTTACTCCTTATCAATGCAAGGATATGATTCAACCTTTTATGCCCTTCTATAAATTTATGCATATATCTTTGCTTCCTATTATCACTAATAACTATAATTCCCCACATGTTTTTAGAGGCCTTCTTAATCAATTTTTTATTGTTTTGACACCTTTTTATGATTAGGTGTATAAGATGAGACTCTTGCCCCTATGTCAACTACATATTATGACCTTCTGCAATAGTTACATCCCAATAATATTTCAATTACAAATAATTGTATTTTGATATACTTGCCATGATACCCTTATAACTTGACAACTTTTAATACTAGATCAATTATTGATTGATGTACATAAATGCAAAATAAATACCACTGTTGGTGCATCATATGAATGCAGTAAATGATTGACGGATATCATTTATTAGGAGAGTATAATTGTCATGTAATGACGCATTTTTTGACCTTTGATAATCAAGGTCAATAAGATATAATGTTTAAAAATTTAAACTTAAACTTATAAAAGACTAATCAAGTTTTCTATTATCAATGGAAAATATGAATCTTGTGGTAATGTTATAGTCTCACTATTTTTGGACATATAAGTCTTATTATGAGGGATAAGGGTCATTATAAAACATCTAAAAGTATTTATTTCTTATCACATGGTTGCTTGGTGATATTTTCAACTTATATCAAAGTGAATCCTCTTTCCCTCGAACCTCCCTAGTAAATAGACAAGGATGAATGAAGTAGTACAATAAAGCATATTTATATTTATTTAATTAGGGTGAAAATTAATAATACATGATAAATAAAATTTATCATTTCTTTGACCAATGAATCATTTATTAATTTAACTGTGCCTATTGATTAAACCAAATTCAATTTAGGAAAGAGACATTGGGTATAGCATATCATTTAATACTTCTTGGGGAAATTAAAATTTCTTTAGAAATTAAAATAAATATCGTTGGGGTGGGGGGGAGCCCAAAAAATTAAGTAGTGTGAGAAAATTAAATAATATAAACACATCTACTTGTATCCATATATTAATGCATTATTCTCATTTTGCCTTGAAAACTTCAACACATGGGACATGGCCATTAAAATATCACTACACTAATTACATGAGTAAAATGTCCAGCAAAGGGGAGATTAGTAGAGGAAGGGAATGTCAGTCAAAAACCAAAATCACTTTAAGAGATAAAGGCATGTTATTCTCTTATGATTATTTTTTTAATATTCATATTTCTTTTTGAAACTCAGGAGTATTGACACTGGAAATAAGTTGTAGGAATTTTTTACAACGAGTATTTCAGGTCAAGGGCATTCATTTTCAAGTATTAAAATTAATATATCAAGTTACATTCATATATCAAAGATAAAAATTCACACAGTTACCCTAAAAAAGAGAACTACATCACCTTGCGGCCATTTTGGGTTATGTAGGCAACACTCAATTTACATGAGGTTTTTTGAGGATACCTTAGCTATTCCACTTTCCTAATTCCCTCCTTTGTATTTGATCTAAATTTGGTGTATTGCATAGGATCTAGGGTTTTTGCTTTTATAGGTCATCTATGCAATAAATCAGGAATCATAGTCAACTAGAAAATAATTATAAACATGTGCATGCACTCAGATCACAACATTAGTCACATTGTCAACCATGACATGGCCATAATCAATAAACAAGACCCTAATGTTCCCCTCTCATCCTAGTGAAATATTATCTTAGCATATTTTGAAGTTATTCTTTTAGTTTTGATACATGTCACAAGTATTTTTAGTGAGTTTTCATCAATAATAAGCCTACACAGTCAACAATAAACAAGATCCAAGGTAGTTTTGCATATTTGTTTGTCAGAATATTGTTTATACCTCATTTAAAATTATATAAACTATTGTATTTCATATTATGATATGTACATTCTGTAGATCTAAATGAATTTTCAATAATTTATTTGTTCTTAGCATTTCATTCTTAAATAAAAAAGAACATTAAACAATAATATCAATGGCCATAAAGACAAAAGGATGTTGCACATGTTGCTACAAAACTATCAAATTTCTCAAAGATCTTGGAATGCCATAGATTTGATGAAAACCTTGAACTAAGTGAGATAAAATGCAAAGTAAAAGAGAGCTTCATAAACTGATTTATGATTCATTAGTTAAAAAATAAAAAGGAGGTACATTATTTAATGAGAAATTAGGTCACCAAAAAGGTAACTCAAATCTCAATTAGAAAATGCGTTAAGTGTATTCCCCTAATGACCTTTATAACCCTAAGCAAGCTGACTAACAACCATGTAGGTAAAATTGAAAGCAGGTAAAATCCTACACTAAAATTCTCATGAAGCGTAGCTTAGGTGGGTAGAATAATTGGGTATTGGCAACAAACCTTGACACTCAAAAAAACCTTCCTACAGATACAATTATTCAAGAATTCACTTCCTTGGTTCACACTGAAGTTAAAACAAGAACATTCACATTGGAATCCATTGATAAAATGGTTGAATTCTAAGCAATTATAGATAAGTTATAGAGAATTTTGGATAAGAACAAAGGTGTGCATGTCAACATAGTGGATTCCATCACAAGAGTTCATGCCATCTCCAGAAACACATCAAGAGTAGACAACAATGAAGTTCAAGCAGCCCTAAAGAGATATGAAGCTTACATGGAGAAGAATAGAAAGGAAGAAATTATTGTATCTTCAAACACTTATATTACTTTTAAATCTTTTTGTATGTAGTTTTGTTGTATGTATTTTACATGTAAGAAAAGTATAGAGTCTTAAGCAAAATCAAACTTTGTCTAAGAATAAGTCAAGGTAGTTAGGATTTTCTTATTTTTATTCATTCCTCCTCTTTAAAAATAAGAGGAAGTTCTTTTGTAAATGGATCTTTTGGCTATAGAAGAGAAATGTTGTTGCATTGAGAAGAAACTTTGAAACTTTGTGTTCAAATTGTAAATCTTTATTCAATCAATATAAGAAAATCAAGTGGCCATTAAATCTTTGTGTTGGAATAAGCTTGTGGTGTTTTGGGAATGTTCTTACATCTTTTTCATTACATTTTTTTGTGCATTTGATTGGATTGTGGTGTGAATCTACATAAATTGAAAGGTGATAGAAATTTGATTTTGAATTCTTTGAGCTACAATATCATCTCTGGATTTGTGTCTTGTGTTCATGATTGGAAGTGGCTTTGGAGACTTTGGGCTACAAGTTATTTTATTTGATTATTTAATCTTCATTGGAAATAGGTGGATACTTTGGGCTGCACTTTGTTCCATCCATTTTCATTTTTCAATCAATGTAAGAAGTAACAAAATACTTTAAGCCTTCATGGGTTTTTTTGTGATACACACTCATTGGTATTATTTTAGTTATTCTTATGTCTAACTAATCTGAATATCAGTTATTATTGTTCCAATAAGTAGTTTTACGTTTTTATGATACATTGTAAGAATCAAAAGGGCTTCTAGTATAAGTTTGTAAGCGAACATCAATTCTAAAAAAAGTGAATTAAATGACATATAAATATCCACATGATAAAGTTAGTGTAAATTAAGTGTAATTAATTGCTTATTGGTTTTCATTAACAATAAACAGGGTGTTTCCCCATTCTTCGAGGAAAGATCTAATCTCATCATACTATGGCTAAAAGTACCATTCTGTTACCATATTGTCGGTGACAAAATATTCACCTAACAATATAAATATTGTAATTATATTTATTTCAAAAATATATAAAGATATCAATATTAAAAGTTTTATTTTATATTTTTTATAAATCATAATATTAATATTTTTATTATCTTTTTTTATTATTTTTTTATTGTTTAGTGATAAGTTTTATAATTTTAATTATATAAATGTTAGAAAAAATCTTTTCCACTAAAACAGGACTCCAAAATCTATCCATGGTGAACATATTACTATTTTTAAAATGAAAAATAAGAATCTAAATCAAAATGACAATTAAATGGATGTCTACTTTTAGGCCAAAATTGAAATTGAACATATTTATTGATGTTATATTCAATCCTTACTCCTAAATGTTATTGTAAAAAGCCCCTGGTATAATAACCAAATCGTATAACCTTATAAAAATATATTTACTTTAATTCTATAAAAATGAGAAATCCAAACCAACATAGCTTTGATTAAAAGCATTGTCTTTACTATTATTTCCACATACAAAACCCAGACATTAAATTCTTAAAAAGTATGTACGACACAGATGTCTTTTAAGTTTACACTTTGGTGAACAAGATTCTAAAAACACTTCATATTGTTTATAATCGTTATAAATATTATGGATCAACATACTTATGTTGGTGTAGGATATTAATTATTCCATTTACTTATTAAATGGATAATTCTTACACTTGTAGATTTAACCTACTTAAGTGTTATAAGAAGTTAAGTGGGTGAGAGGGTGAGTTCAACCTAGAGTTCCATGTGGAGTTTTACTGAATAACACTGTGAGTTCTCTTATGAGTTCCACAATGAGTTACACTCAGTTTCATCTTGAGTTTTCTAGTGAGTTAACTCCCCTTACTCCTTTATATTCCTCTTCACCATGTTATTGTAATTGAGTTGATTAACTAGAACAATGTAGAGCAAATATTTGTAAGCAATGCAATTCAATACATTATGCGATTGTTGCACATCTTCTTGTTCATTTCTGAATACAATCAGGGTTATTGATTTGTAGAATACTTATGAACTCATTCTACTAGAAAATCACCTACTGGGAAATTCTGACAACTTCATTAATTTCTAGCATTCAATTTCTTTAAATATAGAAAACTTTTATTGTATTACAGAAACACACCCTTCTCACCCTTCATATACAGTGAAAAACCATCCCGTCCAAAGAATATACTGCTTAATAAGTGGTTAATGAAAAACAAACCTTTCTCACCCTTCGTATACAGTGAAAAACCAGTCTGTGGAAAGAATGTATGCACCCGTGGAAAGAATGTACGCAATAATAAGTGGTTAATGAAAAAACAAACGAAAAAAAGTTGCAAAAATGAAGGAGAAGATCGAAGAACCGAGCTTCAAACTAAAAGTGGCAACTACAACCGATCATGATTGTTAAGAATGATTGTTTTTGCAAAACCAAAACCCTTTTACATTCATTAGTCAAATAATAATAATCTTTTCAAAATCATTACAGACAAAATTTTATGTATTTTATTATAAACTTGTACCACTACAAACAAATTTTACTATAGCCTATTTTAAAGAATGACTATTCATATAAATTCCATGTTGGGTTAATCCCATCTTATGGCATCATCAATTCAAATTACTAAAATAATTAAACTGCTAACTGAAATCACATCGAATTCATGCCGAAAGTACCATCATTCAGTCCAATCGGGTTATGAAATAGTACAACATTATTATCTCCACACCCAGTGCATGTACAAACGACACTAGAAAAATGTGTGGAAGCTAAAAATACCTGATATCAAAGAAAATACAATGAACTAAACTTATATTTGATATTGCTCCATCTTGAAAAGAGTCCATCTCCCTGTTAGAAATGATCGGCTCTATCATTTTCTACTAATATTGACTGTCAGATATTGTAAGTATCCCCGATCAGATTCATTACAGACATCATTATTATAAGCAGAAATTACTAATAGTTGTTGAATGGTACTATCATCACTAATATATGTTTGACATATAAAGAGCAGTACCTCCAACAACTCATTCATTAAGAGTAATAGTAGTAAACATTAAAAAATAATAATAAACATAGTTGTTGAAATAATAATTATGTTAATTCGTATTGAATGATTCAATTAATTACAAATTTTGTATAAATATATTTTTATTTAAAGTTAGGGTTGACACATAAAATTTTAAATTCTAAAAATTAATAAAACTCATCCTGTTATTTTTATTGGTTACTATTTTTAGTAAGTTTTGCATGTAAATGTGTATAGCTTTAAAATTTTCAAAAAATAAACTAAACATTAAAATTAATCTATCAAAAAAAATTTAACTGAAATTCATGTCTAATTACAAAAATTATAAATTTTAAAAATAAAACAAAACTGAAAAAATATTAAAATGTATTTTCGAACCCTCAAACGAATAATTTAATACCATGACTTCGACTAATATACGTAAAGTTCACCAAATTTGTTCAATACAAATGGACAATGTTATATGTCATTTCCAAAAGAAACTTTCATACTATGATAAATACATTCATATTTGATCCTATTTTCCAAGTAACTATTACCCGAAGACTTTCTTGGATGTAAGGTGGTCCAAAAAAGACCGGGAACCAATGAATATGACTTTCCAACTTTGAAAATAAAATTGCTTGGGAGGGACATAGTTTTATGGTTTTAGTTAGTTTTGTTGTAGGCTTGCAGCTAGTTTGCATCCTCTTTATAATTTATATTGGTTATCGCTAGAAGATGTGTATTTTTGTATTTTGATTGGTTTTTTTTTCCACTATAAAAAGGTAGGGCTCCTTTCAAATCTCTGTCGTTACTATTAACCCAAAAAACTAATATATGAATTTATCTAATGGGAGTGGGTTTTGAGTGTGCTATAGTAGTAAAATATTTTAAAATGAGTAAAGTAATTATAAAATCATAAATAACTCAAGGATTAAAACTTGGAAAATTTATTGTGGAAATCCATATAACAGTAGAATGAAGTACTTGTAGAACCATAAACAACTCAAGGTTTATAACTTAGAAATTGAGTGTGTTATAGCAGTAAAATGTCCTAAAATGAGTAAATGGTATACAAATAGCTTTGATATTTCAAACCACCTTATGTGGATACGCTTATCAAACACTCACATTCAAAATTAAAATTATCGATAAATCACATTTGTATCTTAGTTAATCCTAATCAATGACATTAAGAAAACGTATTCCAGTAAACATGCATATTTCTATATTATTATTTACACAATTATGCATGACAACATACACAGTCATGGATTTTTGTGACATATTTTTATATGTATGTGTGCATTGAATTACATACATAGTCATGTGTGTAGGATATTTGTCAGGTACATGTGTTAGGAACTAGTAATTCACAAGTTTGAAACCTAGTGACTGAAGCAAATGATGTAATTATGTCCACTAGTGAAATTACATGCCCATGTTCTTTCTCATTTGTTTCCCCATCAAGATGTCATGTTGAGGTAGCTAGACCCGATGATGTTCTTTCTTCAACATGTTGAGTTTTGAAAGAGGTAGGAATAATTATGAATTTCCCTTAGTGAGTAATTGTGGGGGGAATATGAGATTAAGGTGAAGATGAAACTAATAAAGAAGCCATAGTAGAAGGAACTACTACTATGGATGGTGAAGGGATGGGTAATGGAATAATGGTAGCGAAGCAAAAGTAGATGGAGATGAAACCAGTATAGTACAAAATATTTGAGGGGATGTCCCCTCACTTGTGTTAGTTAGTGGAGATGGACTTACTAGAGGTATGTGGGGGGAAGGAGAAGTAGGTGGAAGAGATGAAAAATAAATCTATAAAAACTCAGGGAGACTTAATTTTGTGATTGAAGTAAGTGGAACCAAAGGTGCCTAAGAGAATGCCCTTGTCTATCCAACTAGACGAGGTAAATTCCTCACAACTATGGTTGATGTGCCCAAAGTTGTAGTAACTAGATAAGTGGAGACTAGGTGAGGACCAGGAAGAACTTTGAGAATATCTTTTCTAATATAAAGATTATGTTCCCTTTCACTAGTAAACTCTCCCTCTGATAAATTAGACTCTTTTTGAGTGGGTGAGGGAGGCTGATCCTATTCAGCCAAGCCTTAGGACTATGGTTGAGGCCACTGATGATTCCAAGTTATTTATGCTTCTTTTATCATTTCATTTTCTCACTCTTAGTGATTTTTGGATCATATTGGATTATTTGATAAATCATCATTGACATATCTTTATCCTTCAAATAGGTCCAAGCTTCTGAATCATTCAAAAAGATGCAATCATGCTCATATTCCTAGTGAACATACCTATTGGTAATCCATTTTATCTCCTTGAAGAACTTAAGATAATTTATAACTCTCTCCCTATGGTCCCATTCTCTATATTAGCCCATCTTCAAATTATAATGAGCCTTGACCTTTTCTACTTGATTGAAGTGTGTCTTTATTGTAAACTAAATCTTTCCAATACTTAAGGGAGTCTTGTGATAATAATATTGGTGCATAACATTGTTAAGCTTCTCATCCACACTATTACTATTATCTAATTAATGTGATTTTTTTTATTTTTCCACCTTGTCTGGAATGTTTCATAGCAAATACAAATGGCTTACTATGGTCCCTTTAATTATAATAATGGTAAAATTTTGGTAGTACCAATAATGTCCCATTTTGAAGATGCTCATTCTCAAGTTTTGAAATGGCTTGGGCATATGTGTTCCATAAATGGATTGATGGACCTGAAGATAAACATCCTCATAAATTCTAGTGATTTTATTCCTAAATATATAAACATATAATAAATAATAATCATCATAAATTTTGTTATTCATATATTTAGTGGATGGATCCATCGGTTCCCCATGAACCTTGTGGACTATCCCAATGACTACATTTAATAAATAAGACATCATATAGAATTTTCCATCAACTAGCCTTTGTTCTTGTTTGAACATCTACCCTTTTAATCTGACACTGATAATTCTCCCAAGGCTATAATTTTTTCTAAGGTTAAGAGAATATATAATAATGGCACTCATTCTACCTATATTTTACTAGGGAAGCCATATAACCTGTTCAAAAGTGTCATATCTATCTTAATGCCTGGTCTAAACTTATGCCATATTATTCCATTGGAGTAAATACCTCCCTTGGGATTCAATTTCTCCCCTTCTACTAACCATTGTTTAATTTCCCTTCTACAATGCTTTTTTTCCATTCACACATTCGCTAAAACCTAGTTATAAGCAACTTTGGGCCCTGGAAGCCTAAGATATCTCTCAAACACTCACCCTAAAATATAAGGAACTACATTGTGTCATGTTCTAAGATACAAACAATCCCAAATTTAAGACCATTAACAAATAAATCATTAAAAAAATCTATACATATCATTAGCTCAAGTTTTATAGTTGTATTATGTAATCCCATGTTATTTATTGGCAACATGTCATTGATATATTTTCAATCTTCCTGAGATAGACGATCATGTGTGAATATGGTGTTATGACCTCCACTGCATTCTAGATATGGATAATAGGGGAACTCAGAATCAAGTGTACCCTTGTCAAACGTAGTGATTATATATTCAATACTACTAAAAATAAAATATTAAGATGGGGTCTAGTTGCATACTAATTTTGGAGGAACCATTTTGGTAATCTGAGACTATGTATTTTCCTAATAGACTAACTAAAAGCACTTGTAAATTAATATAAAAAACTATGAATTTTAGCTGCTTGAGATCTCATAATCACAATACTCAGCTTGTAGATTAATAGCGAAGTGACTTGACATTACTTATATTTTGCATATATCACTAAAGTTTGGTCTTGAATGCATAATTCATGCAACATTAATATAAATAATAGCTTTTGATTTTAATCTCGTTTTAATTTTAATTTTCTAGTCAACTTTGGTGAGTTATCTCTTGACATATGGAAAAATGTTGTTAACTTTATGTCCCCAGTCATCACTTTAAGACAATTGTTGATTTCCCATTTACTCAACTTTGTTTAGTTGTTGAATCCT
The DNA here is from genome assembly GCA_037957365.1 of Torreya grandis. Classification (NCBI taxonomy): domain Eukaryota; kingdom Viridiplantae; phylum Streptophyta; class Pinopsida; order Cupressales; family Taxaceae; genus Torreya; species Torreya grandis. The sequence continues at coordinate 34,266 of JARHVA010000469.1, read as the reverse complement.
TTGTTTTCACTTTGGCTAAGCATCTCCTTGATTGTGACACTTGTTCACATCTCATGTATTTGGGGTCTTTAGATTTATAATCTTACTTTACATGATTTGTGGGCTATCATTTAAATGATGTGGAGTGATCTTAGGGCTCTAGAGCTATTTTAAATATTCAAACTATGTAGTATTTTAGAGGGATCTAAGTGTTTAGAATGTCAACACATGGTGTGATATTGGGGGCTTGGGGACTCATGGCCATTGACTTTGTACATTTTTTGCAAGTGCTCTAAATGAGTGGGATTATGTCACCTATCTTAATCTCAAGGTTCTAGATACTTACAATATAAGACCTACCTTGACCTTCTAATTTTTGGGTCCACAAGGTTATGCCATGTGACATAATCTTAGAGTCCTAGGGACTCAAAATACTTAGGACATTTTACAAAACCAACTTTTACCTAAGTGAATGTGGTCTTACCACATAGACAACTTGTGATAACTCATATGCCTTAAAGGTACATAACATTTATTTGACTATGGCGAGCTCTAATCAAAATGTTGATGCCATTTATCTTGATCTTGAAACTCAAATCTAGGGAGCTTTGAAGATTTATGAAAGCAGTTAGATTGGGAATGATCATTATCCTACCATCTGTTATGACCTTGGACTTCTAGAGACTTGGAGAACATAACATTATAGGATTTCTAAACATGGATAATTTTCAATTCTTTGAAAACAAACCTACATACGTGATAAAATAAGATAAACTATAACACCATATGTTGGCTCTTTTAACCAATAAAAATCATAATGTCAACTTTGGTAAGCTATGAGAATCTAAGGCTAAAAATAAATCACAACTTATGCCCAAGGTTTGATTCTATTTCTTTTAGAATTCTATAATTTAGACTCAAACTTTTGAAAAAAACCTTAGAATTACGCATGTCAAAACTAATGTCATGTATTATTAAGGCTCATATGACTTTGAATAAAGATTTTCAAACAATAATGGGTCCCTATTTAAATTTATAAAATGGGTTGTGTGTGTGTGTCTGTTAGGGCACAATAGATACATTATCTAATGTATATGATAAAGATATTATTGCATGATGTTATACTACATATGCACATCAAGGCCCATTGAAATGTAATCTACAATTAATCATGGCCAAATATCAATATACTAATAATGAAATGACTAGATAGTTTAATCAAAACATGTCTATGGAAAGATAAAATCTGATGTGTGATAGAGACACTATTAAGTGCACAACATATCTCAAAGTAAAACTAATAGAGGTATGGAAACATACTTGAATGTGTAAGGGCTATTTATAGTAAGGTTACTAAAAATGGATGAATTTAGCATATGCATAGATAAAGGTCTACCTATGGTTCCCTCCATAGTAGTGGGATGTCATAAAAATTTATCTATATAATCATACCATGTGTGCCTTTAGAGAGTTTGGATAGATCAATGAATGATGGAATTATCATAATGACATGAGTAGATGGAAAAAAATCAAATACACTTCAAATAATCAATGAAATAGACAGGATCTTGGTGAGGAAGATGTAAATAGAAAAAATAGGTGCATCATCCGATGATGACCATAATACTTTTTTACCATATGAAAACATAGAAAATAAGGTCATAATAACACATATAGTGTTGTGACTAATATGATTCATAGTAAAATAACATTATTTGTAATTAATAATAAAATGTGTTTAATTAAGATTTAAAATATCTAAAATGTTGGCTTCTCACATCATACAAATGAAAACAAAATTTCATATTGAACCCTGTTTGTCAACTATTTTTATTCAATATGGTTTTTAGTTGAATATTGACCTTCTAATTTTACTAAAAATCATATTATAATAAATAAACTAAATCATTTTTTGCTATACATCATTCATAATGATTTCATAAAATTAAATCAGAGTTTTTATTTTAATACTCATTTAATTTTCATTAGCTTTAAAAACGTAAAACAATTTTATTTTAAATTTTTTATTTTAATCATTTCACAAATAAATTTAGTAAGATAATAAATCAATAAAAATATTAAATCACTTATAATAAATCATCATGACAAAATTTTAAAAAATGAAAAAATCAATTCAACATTCAATATAAATGATGGGTGCATGGTTCCTCACAAAAGAATGATCCTAACAAATTTGATGTATTATAAACCTATCTTGATTTAGGTGAATGCAATGGAGATGTGCATTAGTGATCTAAAAGCTAGTTTCCACTATGTTGTTTACTTAATATTTATTCATACCATAAGAAACTAATAGCATATGATGACCTTTATTAATTATATTTTGAAACATTCCTTAACGATCATTTAATATTTATATCATTTCAAAATTTAAAACATCTATTTCATGTCATTTGTCATTTCATCATATCTCAATTCATATGAGTAAGAGAATAAATCAATCAGAATATTAAATAATTAGTCATAAATCAATAGGATGAAATTTTATTAAAAAATGAACAGATTAATTTGACATTAAATACATATGACATGTGCACAATTAGTTGTAAATGAATGATACTAAAATTTTGAAATAATATGATCCTCTTTGGCTTCAAATGGATGTGACATTCAATGCACATATCTCATATGATAACTACTTTCAACTCTATTGTTTAACTAAGAGCTACTCAAACCATGTGAAATAAATATTAAATGGCGGTATTTATTAATTATATTTTAAAACATCCATTTCTTCACTGGAATGATAACATTAATTCAATGAAAATATTAAATTACTAGTAATAAATCAATTGGAAGAGTTAACAATGGGTTGTATAAATTAATTAAACATTGAATACATATGTCATGTGAATGGTTTCCTAGAGAGATTATTGTGTGAGAGAGTGTGTGATAGATGCAGGTGCATCTATATAGATTATTCAAAATTTATTAGTAAGAATATTGAAAGTTTTGGCATGTTATGAAAGTATTGGTCCTATGGTAAGAGTTTTTAGGGTCTAAATATATTTTTTAATTATTTATAAACCTTTGACTCACTTTAAACATGTTTTTAGTTCAATCAAGTTATGTGCAACACATGTAGAAGATTAAACTAGGTATGTTTGGATAAGTAATAAGTTATAGAGAGATTTTTGGTTCATGAAACAAGAAGGAATTAATTTTATCCATTAAAAGCAACGTGATAAAGTTAAAATCATTAGATGAAGATAAAATGCAATTATTAAAGAAAGGATAAAATTTGAATTTGTAGGTTTGGAAAGGTTTTTGTTGGTGTGGGAGAGAAATTTGTAAGTGTTTGTGTAAAAATTTTTGGAGATATATGAATTAAAAATATATATTATGATTTTTAATACATTATAAAATGTTTAAAAATTTAAGTGAATATATTTTGACGTGAAAATTGTCTTTAATTTATTTTTAATAACATTTTTCATGTTGCAAGCTTCATAACATAGTACAAGGTTATCATAGTTAAGAAGAGAGCAGGTTCAGTCAAGGAAACATTGTTTTATTTGATTTTAAAATTTTGTTAAAAGTATTAAATTGTTTTTAAAGATATATAATGGTGGGTAAGGCCACTTATATATATATATATATATATATATATATATATTTTTTATTTTTTTTTTTTTTTTTTTGTTTTTTTTTGTTTTTTTGGGGTGCTCTTGGCCTATGTGCAAGCTTGCTAGGGTTTTGAGTTCTAAAACCCTCTTAATTGACAAAATAACATATAAAAATGATCTTAAATTTTTAATATATATAGATATTTTTATGATGTTTTTAAATAATTTTCAAGTCTTTTGGATGTCTATAGAGGAATATATTGATAAAATTAAGACAACATGTTTGTAGGTGAGACTTTTAGAAAGGTTTAGGAAGACTAAAAAGTGAGTAACTTTAAAATTAAATATTAAAATGAAATAAAACTTTTTAGGTATGTTGAATAGAATTTTTATGACATTTTAAAATTAATTTAAAATATTTTAATCATATGGTGAGGAATTTATTGTCAAAACTTTGACTTATAGTCTTGTTAAGAAGTAAAAAACCTGTTTTAATAGTACAAAAACCTCAATATCTAAAATTATAATCATAAAAATAATATAATTTTTTTTATATAAATTGGTTAATATTTTTTGGGTCATTATACATAAGTGTAGAGTGTTTTGACGTCTTTAAAGAAAGTTATATCAATTTTACAGTTTGTAGGTGTAGTTTCTATGTCTAAAAATACTTATTTTTTATTTCTTGTATTTATAAGCTAAGTTCAATGTCTAAATAAATATGAGTAATTTTTATAATATATAAATTACTATTTAAATACCTTTTGGTGATTCCAAAAGTATTATTTGTGAACTATAGTAAAAAAAAAAAAATAGATCTAGAAGAGAAGGCTACAAACCTGTAAGTCAAATTAGTCTATTGAAAGAGAAGAGGATAGTAAATAATCTCTTACATTAGAGAGTGAAAGAGATGACCATATTGGGTTATAGGTGAATGTTATTGGGAAACACTTCTATAATTTAATAAAGATAATATTTTGTGATAATAATTTATGTGATGTTTTCAAAAATATCTAATGCCATACTCTAGTAGTCTTCTAGAAATTTTCTGATTACATTTCACAACTGTAACTCTTTTTTTTCTTTTTAATTTTTAAGATACACTTTATTTTATAAAAATAAATTACTAATATTAAATTATGCATGTATCTCCTTAACAACTTTATCTTCAAATCATAGATTTGTCACATCATACACACTAAATATTCATGAATTACTGCCAAATCCTGACCTTAAAGATCATTAATAAAATTGTTTAATCGCATCAAAATTAGTAGAATTACAAATTATATAAATTTAATCTAATTTGGAAAATTTTAAAAAAATGTATGACTTGTACATGTCCTTTTCATATATGTTATGTTAGTGTTTTTCATTCAGTTTCATTCATTTTTTTAATCAATGGACTGTACAATAACCCTCAAATGTGTTGTAAATATAGAAAATATAAATAGGAACAATTGATGCTCACACTTGGATAGGAAAACATGGAGGTTATCCGCTTAGGTTTCAACATCTTGATGAGATTTTTTCAAGGTGGCCTAAAAATAGTAATTAAATGGTGAATATACTTCACATGACCTTTTATTTTTCCAAGAAATTAATCTTTTTTATTCTCAATCTTTTCTCTAGTACTCAACACACACCACATTGTACATGACTGATGGATTATTATAGGGTCCCAAAGAATTGATTTCCATTGATGAGGATACAAATATCGTTTTTCAATGAAAACAAAGGTGATAAAATAATAATCACAATGTATATGAATGTGTCAATTTATTTTTAAGCAATATGAACATCATCATACATATAACTATTAATACTATTCCTTTTTATAGTTATGCTCTGTATAGATCTCATGATTTTCATTATGTTTTTTTCTTTGTATTTTTTCTTCAAATGTGTAACATCTCCACTAGGATATACCTAGAATTACATGATTTTTTTCAAATTTAAAACAACATATACTTTAATTATATTACACCATGAGAATATAATTAGTGACCATACAAATACTCTAAGTATAATAACAATAAATAAAATATGTGACATCATACATCACTGATCACTATTATCATAAAAAACACATCATAATAAAATATAGAAAACTATTACATGTGTCCAATTACAACTAGTATAAACATACAACCATTGCTATCAATGTATAATAAATAAATAATTACAACTCATTATGATAATATTTCAAAAATAAATACAATACAATGTACATATATAAGATACATGGCTCCATGAAGAGTAAGTTTCTCATACTCTAGTATCTATGGAAACCTCAAGTGTCATCTCCCAAAAAGTATTATTGTAGGAAGGGAGAGCGTCATCTAAGTGCTTTTCTACACCAACCATGGACCATCGATCCCTAACATGATTCTATCATTTCATACTTCTGCACTTGTGGGAGCACCTCAAGGGGCTAATCTCACTTCACTTGCTCAGAGTTTCCATTTTGGAGATTTGATTGTGTTTAACGATCCTATTACTCTCGACAATAATCTTCACTCTCCTCATGTGGAAAGAGCCCAGGGATTTTATTTCTATGACATGAAGAATACCTATAATGCTTGGTTTGGGTTCACATTTGTGCTGAATTCAACAGATTATAAGGGCACCATCACTTTCAGTGGAGCAGATATAATATCGAAAAAGTATAGAGATATATCTGTTGTGGGTGGAACTGGTGATTTCTTCATGGCAAGAGGAATTGCCACCATTTCAACTGATACTAACCAGGGGGATGCCTATTTTCCTCTGAGGGTAAATATCACACTCTATGAGTGTTACTAATGTTATAAAATTAGTGAATAGTGATGAATAACTGAGATTGCTGCTGCTGCTCGAATAAGCAATCCATTATGTTATAGTGTATGGGCTCTTCCCTAAGTGTGTTCGTAGTCTTTATAATTACGCTCCTACAATTCATTATGTTATAGTGTGTGGGCGATCATCTGTGATCTGCTATTACAAAATGAATATTAAATCGTTCTATTATTTAGTATTTAGATTAAGATGTCTGTCTAACGGAGCGGAGGTATGTTTTTTTTACAGCATATTGTTATTGTTGCAAAGGTTTTCTGGAATCACTTGTGTAGTAATTATTTGTTCACAATAAGAAACATTTGATGCGGAAGAATCTTCACAATCTAAGGTACACGCATTTTATTTTTAAGTTTAAAAAACAAAAAACATCTGTGCGTGAGGTCTGAGCAGCTATGGAATAACATATGGCCATGGTCACATGCTTGTACATGAAGGCGTCCATGTTTTACCAATTTTTGCACACCAGCTACAATAAAATCATCATTCACTTGAGTGAGGCTACAACTACCAATTACACGAAGCAGGGGAACTGTTTTGCTAATTGTTCGAAAGAGAAAGGATACGAAATACAAACAAGAGATTCTAGAAAGCTGTTTTAAAAATTATTCATCCTTCCATATTATTAGAGGATGTCAAGGGATAAAGTAAACCAAAAAAATTGATGCCAAATTCAACACTACTCAATTGTATGACTGCTACAATGAAAATTGCTACAAGTAACTTGAGAGTACAGTGTGTTTCTCTGTCGAGAGTGTCTTCACAGTTGGTGAAGTTGAGTCATGTATCATGCTAATGAATATAGGATCAAGTGCTTGAAATTTTGTGCACTCGTCTTCGAGTCATTCAAGTTATTTCTTCCTAGTATAGCATTCTTATAGTAGATTCTATATAATAAGAAGACATATATCCTTAGCTTGAACAAAGTCATGGTAGGATCGTCCAGATTAACACTGTGCATAATAATATTTTTTACCTGCTCCATGATAAGATTAAAGCCTTTCTCTTTGGATTGGAGATTGTCTTGCAACTGATGATTCTAATGCTAAAGATGACAGATATCTTCAAGTGTGTGTTCTCTTTGAAAGAGACACTTCCATCTGGGATTTAGTTTCCTTCTTTCTCAATTTTCCTATGGCTATAATAGAGAATAATTGGAGCACACATCTAAATACCACTTGGAAATGATATGAAGAGTGTATGATCTGATACAACTGAAATGATATGAAGAGTGTATAATCTGATACAACTGATATGGAGCCAGGGAGTGACCCGTTTGACAACCTACTTAAACGTATTTAATGTGGTTATATGTGGAAATGAATTCAAATATAGTTGCATAATTGTGGAACAGGTAATGGAATATAATAAGTATATCTAAAAATAACCATTACATATTTAACATAGGATATTAGCAGAATAGTGTCTTCTATTCAATAGAAAGAATAATTATAATTACATGTGTACAATGCTTTAAAAAAAAATTAAAATCCTTGATCAAAAAGGGATAAACATTCTAAATAATTCAACTAGACTATGGTATCATCAAACATGGTATGGAAAGTAGGTTCATGTGATCAAAGAGGGATAAACACCACAATTAGTTTAATTAGTTTGTGAAGGGATCATATGATACAAGATGCTCAAGGCATAGAATATTTTACGATGTTGTAGACATGGACGAATAGGAATGAATATAATTTCCACTCACTCAGTTGATGTGTGAGTCTTTTATGTGTCACTCTCTATTTATATTTATTTTACAAAATATATAATTACAAGGAAGTAGTTACAATTGATGGTTGTAAAAGTTGATAGTTACAAGAACGGTTTATTTTCTACTGTGTGATGGTTCAAAATTTTTGTAGGTGCAACAATTACATGATCCCAAAGATGGTGCAGACCTGGGTAATTCCATCTAAAATTCCACATGATAGAATAATATGGGTACGTGTATGTTGAGTCATGTACTAAGTTAGACTAATGTGTGGTATGTTGTAAGATGATGCAAAAACTAGCATGGGTGTCATGTGTTTGTATGCTTTAGTGATATATGTTTCGAGGGATCTAATGCAAGCATAGAGATACAATGATATATAATTTTTATAGTGATGCCTTAGAAGCACACAAGGATATTGTAGAGGATGTAGAAGTGTTTCACATTACTACAGTAAATCATCTTGGTGACATGGAATAATATGAGTGAAGATAGTATCGACAAGTGTTGCAATGATACATAAGTTTTGTTGGCCACATAAGGTTCTTATATAATTTTGTGATGTGAAACATATTTCTTTAGTGCCATGTATCAACTTGGGATGTGACAAAAAATCTAAAAAATGCATAAGGATATACCGCAGATTCTAGAGTAATCTAGTTTGCTTGGCACAAAATCCTATTAGAAAATCCAATTGGTGTAAAAAAAATCCTATTATAAATGCTTTTGGGATAAGATCACCTTGTGGAGTGATGAGAAGAATACCTACCCTTGAGACATGCTTGGTGAAAGATCCATCAAAATATAATTTCTATTATGTCAATTCATACAAAGATTGAATAGCTTCATTAGGAAATTCAGTTGTCAAAATTTGTATATATGTTAATGTTGACAACATTGTCCAAGATCCAACTAATAGAATCGAACACATGAACTATAAATACAAAGCAAATATAAGCAAAACTCCGTTTTTAAGACTGAAATCAAATAAAGTAAAATTATAATAATATTGCATTCATAACTCATTAAAAATAGCTTAGATGAGAGGCGTATTTATAGGTATAATAGAGGCACAAATCTAAGACATTTGACAATGTGAACACAAGACTTTTGCCAAATGGTTTATGTGCTCCATATGTCAATATTGGTGGGTAAGAGTATCCTTACCCACCAATTTGACTATAATTTTTCCATGTGCACGTGCACCTTAATTACCTCATTTATGACACTTAAGTGACCTCAAAATAACACCTAAGCAAGCTAAACATAAGTGTAAGAATAATTCATAATAATAAATACAAGAAAAATAATATCCTACACTAACACCCCCCTTAAGCATAGCTTAGGTGGGTAAACAAAATTAAGTCTCGGCAACATGGCCTGATGAGGTACCCAAGTACAATACAACTCTCACAAAGTGGAGGAAAAAGAGAAAACTCATAGGAAAAAACTCCCTCCCAAAAGAGAGAAAAGAAGAATAGGACTACAAGGCCCCCCCTGAAAATGATGTTGATGCAACCCATACCCCAAGAAGAGCATGCAAGTGAATATACTTACTCTCAGTGAAGGCTTTGGTGAAGATATTAGCTATCTGCTCCATAGTCTGTAAAAATCTGAGATCAATGACCTATCCATGAATGAGCTCTCAAATGAAGTGTATATGAATCTCAATGTACTTGGTCCGTTGATGTTGGACTGTATTCCTACAGATCTGGATGGTGCTTTGGTTATCACAAAAAATGATTGTGGATTGCTTATACTATATATCAAACTCAGTAAGAATCCCTTGAAGCTAAATAGCTTTAGTAGGAGCATTGATAGCTCCTCTATATTCAACCTCAGTAGATGATAAAGCAATAGCATTTTGCTTCTTGTTAGACCAACTAATTGGTCTTGAATCAAGTGAGAAACTAAATCCTGAAGTGGACTTGCGATGTTGAATATCACTAGCCCAGTCTGAATTTATGTATCCAATCAAGTCAATATCAATGTATGTTCCATAGTGAATCCCAAAACTATGAGTACCCTGAATGTAGTGGAGAATATGTTTGGTTGCTTTCCAATGTAGATCATGTGATGTCTACATAAACCTAGAGACCATGCCCACTGTGTATGAAATATCAGGTCCAGTGTGAGTCAGATAGATGAGGCTGCCAACTAGTTGTCAATACAATGTAGCATCAACCAATGGAGAAGAACACTCAGCCTCAAGTTTGACTTTAGAAAGAAAGGGAGTCAGAGCTAGCTTACAATTATCTATGTGAAATAGTGCGAGCAAATCAAGAGCATACTAGGATTGTGCAATGGTAATACCTAAGTTAGATTGTGAAATCTCAATACCAAGGAAGTAATGCAATAAACCCAAGTCAGTCATAGAGAATCTATCATGCAGAGTAGTTTTCACTGCTATAATAGAGGATGAATAACTCCCTGTGATCAATAGGTCATCCACATATAAAACTAGAATCAAGAGTGAATTGTCTTACTATAAGATACAGACATTTGGATTAAAATTACATATAGTGAACCCAACTGTGAAAAAATATCAATCCATCTTGGCATACCAAGCCCAAGGGGCCTATTTGAGGCCATTGATATATTTTTGAAGTTTATACACTAAGGAAGAATCTTCCACTAAACCTTATGGTTATTCCATATATATCTCCTCTTCAAGGTCACCATGAAGAAAGGCACTCTTCACATCCATCTGATGAACATCCCAATGATAAGCTATGAAAATGGAAAGAGTGAGTTGAATAGAGTTCATTTTAGCGATTGGAGAAAAAAAATCAATCTAGTCTATGCCAAGAACTTGTGAAAATCCTTTCACTACTAATCATGCTTTGAGTTTATCCACCAACCCGATACAAATTTTTTTTGATAGATTCACCTACATCAAACAAGTTTCCTTCCCTTGGGAAGTGGTACTAGATCCCAAGTGTGGTTCCTAATTAAATAACTATACTCTTCATGCATAGTTGTATCCCACTCAAGAATGCTAGATGCCTCATGAAATGACTATGGATCAGAATCACAAGCAATGAAAACATGTGGAACACCTTGAAATTGTGAATGAGTCTATTTGACATCTGATGGATTCCCAGCCCAATCACCTACACTCTATAGAGTCTATCTATCCCAAAGAGGACCTAAAATTGGAGAATCAGGGGGAGATTATTCAACTTCAAAAATGTGACTATGAATGAAATGAGGTGAATCTCTATCACTATCCTCATCATCTGAACTGAAAAAAAAATCTTCATTAACAAGTATCTGATCTGGATGATCTAAATCATATGAACTGTCATTATATCCCAGAGAGTCCAAAGAAGAGGGAGAAGTGTCATGTGTGGAGTCTAATGGACCCTCTTGAAAGCGTATACTCCTCTCAATGAAAAACTCATGTGTGGTAGGATTAATAAGCCTATATCCCTTAACACCTTCTACATACCCAAAAAATATGCAAGTCCTACTCTGATGTTCCATGGCCTTATGTTTCTTCTTAGGAATGTGGGCTATAGTTGGAGATCCAAATACCCTAAAGTACTTAACTTTAGGTTTTTGATTTTTCCAAGCTTCAAAAGGAGTGATCCCTTTCAATGTTTTATGAATAACATGATTTTAGATATAGTAAGCACAATTAATGGCTTCTGCCCAATATAGTGGTGTAAGTGATTTGGAGTGTATCATACATTTTTATATTTCTTTCAAATATTTGTTCTTACATTCTACAAACATTATACTGAGGACTATATGGAACTGTTCATTGTAGATCAATCCCTTTTAAAGTATAGAACTGCTCAAAGCGATGATTAACATACTCACCACCATTATCAGTGCAGAAAATTCTAATGGTTTTCCCTAACTCTTTCTTAATAAAAGCCTTGAAATCCTTAAAATGGTCAAAGACCTCAGACTTTTGTTGAATAAAATACACCCAAGTATACCTAGAGAAGTCAGCTATGAAGGCAAGCATGTGCCTAGCCTTGTTGAATGAAGGCTTAGGAAATGGTCCAGAAACATCACTATGAATTAGCTCCAAAATTTTAGTGGCTCTCCATGATTTTCCTTTGTCATATTTCACTTCAAGATGTTTACCAAGCATGCAACCTTCACAAACACCATCAAAAAAATGAACACGAGACAACACTATTACCATATCTTATTGATTGAGTTGTTCAAAGTAGCGATAGTTTAGATGGCCAAATCACTCATGACATAGTTTTCTCACTCCATCAGAATGAGTGAGTAATGCAGTAGAAGGGTAATCGAGAGCAAAATTTGAGAAGGTGTACAACCTTGATTGGTGATTTACTTTCCCAATGGCCACTGTAGTATTACTATGTAGCTCCTTAATGATAATAGAATCTAGAGTAAACTCAACTTTCTTACTTGATCCAATGTGGGTGATTTGATAAACAGATAAGAGATTAGTTGACAGTGATAAAACACAAGACATTTTCAAATGCTCCATCATTAACTTTAATAGATCATCTCCCACAAAATTTAATAGAAATATCATCACCTATTAGAATAGATGGCATAGAACATGGCTCTAAGGATGAGAACAAGTCTCGTGAAGAAGCCATGTGATGTGAGGCACCAGAATCAATCACCCATGTGGATGGCCGAGATGCTACTGCAACAAGGGCCTTGCCCTTACCTTTGCCCTTACTAATTTATTTTACCTTAGAAGACTATTATGCTGATGGGGTTGATTTGACTGTATTAGGGACATTGTAGTTGTTTTTCTCAAGCATCTTTGTTAAATGTTCAATCTATTTTTTCATACATTTTATTTTATCATGCCCAGTTCTCTTACAATAGGCACATGTGATCGTCTCTTTCTTGGATTTCCCACTTGAAGAGGAGGACTCATATGATACTTATAGCTTAGTATCTGATTTTTGACCCTTTCATTGCTCTTGGTCCTTCTTGTTTTGGTTTTTCTCCTTATTTATTGAAGTCTTCAGTTTGTTATGACTCAACAAAGCATGTGATTTATAGGACTTCAATGTACCCATTTGGATGAGTTTGTCTTCCTCCCTATTTAATTTTTTGGCAAAATCATCTAAGGATGGCATACTCCATGTAGGTCCTATGGCATGTTTCAAAGCATGAAAGTTAGAGATAAAAATTTAGTCGGGACTTAACTTGGAAAGAATAGAGAGGATCAATTGTTCATCATTTTTCTCTATACCACATAATTTTAATTGCAACCTAAGTGATTTAATTTTGGTGAAAAATTCGTCTATAGTGTCAAAAAGATTTGGACTCAAACTAATGAGCTCATTCTCTAACTCATGACCCATCATTACAACCTGTTTTCCAAAGAGTTATTCCAAAGTGTTCCAAATCTCATGTGGTGATTTAGCATATTCAATGTGAAAGAGTAAGTTAGGAGAAATAAACAAACACAAAAGACCATATGCTTCATCACACCTATTATACCACTTAATTTTATCTACACCAAAGTTTGGTTTAATTTCCATATTCATGGTTATCCTGTGTAAACCTCTACTTCTTAGAAAAATTTGCACTTTAGATTTCCAGTCATGATAATTAAATGGAGTGAGAAGTGGAACCAAATTGTGATCCATGATATAGTGCAAGCATAAAATGGATGATCAATAGAGACGGCAAGGCACTCAATAACCCTCCCTAAAACTATCAAAAAGAACCCCCCCAAATTACAAAAGTTTGGCACTTTATGTTTTAGTGTATATACAATCATCACTTTAGTGTGCATACAATTGAAACTTTATTTTTAGTGCATATACAATCAACACTTTAGTGCATATATAATGGGCACCAATGTTTTGCACAATAAATCCTAACAAATCTTTAAGATATCATGCAGGGCCAAAGACAATTGTAAACATGAGTATAGAGTTGATTCATGAAGCTTCAACCCATGTAATAAGGTAGATGATGCATACAGTGCAAATAAGGTACTACACAGTAGATATGTACTCAGATACAATGAATTGTAGGTACATATCCACACAATAAACCATAAAGATTAAGCCGATGTTGTCAAAGTGCATGATGGAGTGTTCACCATCATGTAGTACACATAGCAACAAGATGACTATTTGATGTTGTTGAATGTGTAGTAAAATGTATTATTTACTATTGTGAAATACACATAGCAATAAAGTGGTTGGCGTATAAATGAGTGAATTATTTGCATTAAAAGCACAAATAATAATGCTTGATCATAAAAAATAGATGTCAGACTCAACTGAGTATGCATCCACAAATGAGAAATCTATGCAATTATTACATAAGTGATAGTGCAAGATCACAAAAAATGGATGTCAGACTCAACAAAAAAAACTTCCATGAGGAGAACAAGAGTGTTAAATTGTGAGTTAAGCAAAGGAGATGAGAAATTGTCTTTTGCTTGTGAGGGGGTTTGACCGCTTGCCAAAGCCAGACCTCACCCTTCATGAAATAGAAGAATATTACAAAACAATGAAAAAAACTCTTTATAATATGATTTCCCATAATCATATTGTTTTTATAAAAATAATGAAAAAAAAAACTCCTTAAAATTTCATCATCAAAAATATAATTTTGCAATTTTCTAAATAGTATCACAGTTAGTAAAATTATGATAACTTTTGAAATTATTAACAAAATTACAAATTTCAAAATGATCCAAAAAGAGGAAATAAAGATGCATATAACCAAGAAACATTTCTAAGTGATTATTTACCATTTAATCACAATCGAAAAAATACCAATCATTTTTCTCAGAAAAAATGAATTTACAAAAAAACTTGTAAATCTTACCTCCTTATCAAAAAATGATTTTGTCTGCTATCTACCCAGCTTGAATACTCATTTAAAATCTACAAAAGGTTACTTATATGTTCAATACAATTGAAATAATTGTAAATATTGATGAAGTTTACTAATTAGAGAAGAAAAGACTATAGATGATACACACAGATCTACAAATTTCTCCTTTACAATTGTAGTTAGAATACAAACTCAAAAAACTACTCAATATTTTAAGAAATTAACAAAAAAATAGTGTTCATTAATATAAAATAGCTCTGATACCATGATGGAATTATCCAAGATCTTATTGATAGAATCGAACACATGAACTGTAAATGCAAAGCAAATAGAAGCAAAACTCTGTTATTGAGACTGAAATTAAAATAGAGAAGAATTATAATAATATTTCATTCATAAATAATTAAAAAATAGATTATATGAGAGGCATATTTATAGGTACAATGGAGGCATAGAGCTAAGACATTTGGCAATGTGAACACAAGACTTTTGTTAAATGGTTTGTGGGCTCCATATGTTAATATTAGTGGGTAAGGGTATCCTTACCCACCAATTTGACTATAATTTTTCCATGTGTATGTGCACCTTAATTACCTCATTTATAACACTTAAGTGACCTCAAAATAACACCTAAGCAAGCTAAACATATGTGTAGGAATAATCCATAATAATAAATACAAAGAAAATAATATCCTACACTAACAAATGTTGCTTCTGCTAATGTGTCTTCAAAAAAAATTCTTTTGATATTTTTTTGATTAACATACTAATTATCAAATTCACTTAATAACATAACCCGCTTGGCCATCCTCTCTATTAAAGCTTATTTTGAAAGGAGGTATTTGAGTGGATCAATTTTTGTAATGATTTTAGTTTGATTATTAAGTAATGACAAAGTTTTTAGGAAGTGAAAACAACTGTTAGACATGTATTTTCAATCGTAGAGTGGTTTAATTTATAATATACCAAGGTCCTGCTCAAATATTATATTTTTACTTATTTCCCATGATAATCATGTTATGCCAATAATGTCCCTAATGCATTATGTAGCTGAAATCTATATAACAATAAAGGTCTAACTAAGGTAGTTGGCATTAAGAGTAGTGGATATGATAGATATTGTTTGATATTTGAAAAATATTATTTGCATTATTAATTCCAATTTAAATCAACATTAATTTTGAGTAGATAAGAGAATGGGTGGCATATACTTACAACTTGATATATGAATATATGGATAACCTAAATTTTTCCTTGTAAATTGTGAAGTTTTTTTTTATTAGTGGGTGGAGGCATTTCTATTATAGTTGTGACCTTTTCTATATCCACTTTTATATCTCTCTGAGATATAATAAAACCAAAATTATTCCCTTAAGTAACCGCAAACACAAATTTATTTGGATTTAGGTGAAGCTTGTATTCCCTTAACCATTCAAAAATCATATGTAATTAAATGGATGTTTTTCTCTTGTTCTAGATATGGATAATATGTAATCTACATAATATTCAAAAATATTATGAATCATGTCATGAAAAATGACTATCATAGCATGTTGATATGTGGCTCTGACATTTTTGAAACCAAATGGCACTACATGGTAACAAAATATGCCCCAAGGTGTGATGAATGTTGTTTTATGTTGGTCTTTGGGTGAAATGTTGATTTGATTATATCCTAAAAAATAATCCATTAATGCAACATCTCATGGCTTATTTTAGATTATACAATCATGTCAATATTAAGAAGCCTAAATTCATTTTTTAAAGAATATTTAGTAATGTCTTGAAATTTTGTACAAACTCTGATCCATATTGGTTTCTTATTGACTGGAACTATGTTAAAGATAAACTCTAAATAATCTATAGTTATAATGAAGCCAACTTCCAACTATTTTTCCAATTCCCTCCTTGACAAATAGTGTCATTTTATGATGTTTTTTCCTTCATTTAAAGTTTGATATGTCTATCATCCTTGTGAAAAACACAGTGGTGGACTACAAGTGATGGGTCCAAACTAGGCATATCAATATATGATTAGGCAAATACATCTAAAAATAATTTGAGAAGGAGAGTTAGGGTTATATGTTCTTCAAGATCAAGAGAAGTGGCAAGCTTCAGCATTTTAGGTTCTTCATCTATTCTAATATTGACATCAATAGTCTTTTCAATCAACAATGTGGACTCTTCTTGAAAATTTGTAGAAGGAAGAGGAAGATTAAGTTCCTCATAAATATCTTAATTATTCTGAGCTTCTTCATCTAATATTTATATAAATCGAACTGTACTGATTTTATTATGGTGTGGATGATTAGATTTTATAATCTCCCTAAAGTATGTTGAATTTTCTAAGTGGATTGAAAAACCTTTATTATGATCCCATGATATAATGTGATCTATAACTCTAATGAAATCATAAATTGCTTCATCATTTTGAAAATAGTCAAGTGAGGGTGGATTTTGTTGGTCCTAAGTTATTAGCTATGGAAGATTTGTGGCTATATGACCTTTATAACTGCTATAGATGGAACTTTTTTCAATATCATAGTAGGACTCCTTAGATAATGTAAAAGAATTAGTCTTTTAATAATATATGCACACACTAGGGATTTAAATTTAGTGCCTCAATAATATTTTCTTGATCCAAACATTATAAGTCCTACAAGCCCTTGTTCATGAAGACCAAGGCCTTTACATTTATAATTCATAATGTGGCATATAATAGATTTGGATTTATAATATTAGTTATTTTGGAAACATGTGACAAATTCATCACTATAGAGTAAAGAAGGATTGGAATCTTCGATTTGTTCTTCAGAAATAAATTTTCCTTTAACAAAATATGTCTTATGAAACCATTCGACTACTTATCCTTGCTTCCTATGATGGGTTTTACCATTGTTATTACCAAACATGTGGAATTTTCCTAGATAATGGGCATCATATATTTTGTATTCTCCCATTCCTACATCCAAAATGGTAAATCTAAATAGTGGAGATGTGCAATTAGACGTAAATGGTTGACTTTCATATTTAGATGGTTGGTTTTATAAAGTATAAAGTAGAACATCTAGATGGATGTAGTTTAATAAATTTTGTGATTCTTCATAAGTTTCATAAGTATCTTTAGTAAATGGGTAATAATTAGTATTTCTATATCACCCTTCTGATAGTTTTCAATATTGAAAAGGTTGATGATCACCAAGAATAGTAACTTCCATGTACTAGAGTCGGAAAAATTGAAACACTAGTGGAGGGTAGATAGAATGGCATTCATGGCATGGATCCATGGATGACCAAAGAGTAAGTTGTATGGTAAATCAAGATCTAGGACATGAATTAAGGTATCTTGGATAATAAGCCCCACCATAAGTGAAAGATAAATGGTCCCAACTAACTATCACTCTACATTATCATAACCTTTATATTAATAATTTTGGGATATAGTGTTGTTGTTGAATGTCCCGAATGTTTGATCAAAATTAATATGCATATATTCAATCTAGACCCATTGTCTATAAACACACTTTTTTAATTTATGTTTGGAGATAATGACTTCAATATAAAATGGAAAATTATGGGATATACCCATGGGGTAAATATATGTATGGTAAAAATTCATTTGATTATTGGAGGATAGATGTCTTATAAGTTCTTGGAAGTTGGATGGATTAATGTTTTCTAAAACTTTTGACTCTTGTAAAGCTTTAAACAAAATGTCCTTGTAGGTAGTGTATGTATTGAGATGGAACTTAATCATAATTCACATGATTATCCAAAAATTCCATAAAATCTCTCAAACTAATATAACTATTAAAATACAAAACATTATAATGTTACTCCTTATCAATGCAAGGATATGATTCAACCTTTTATGCCCTTCTATAAATTTATGCATATATCTTTGCTTCCTATTACCACTAATAACTATAATTCCCCACATGTTTTTAGAGGCCTTCTTAATCAATTTTTTATTGTTTTGACACATTTTTATGATTAGGTGTATAAGATGAGACTCTTGCCCTTATGTCAACTACATATTATGACCTTCTGCAATAGTTACATCCCAATAATATTTCAATTACAGATAACTGTATTTTGATATACTTACGATGATACCCTTATAACTTGACAACTTTTAATACTAGATCAATTATTGATTGATGAACATAAATGCAAAATAAATATCACTGTGAGTGCATCATATGAATGCAGTAAATGATTGAAGGATATCATTTATTAGGAGAGTATAATTGTCATGTAATGACACATTTTTTGACCTTTGATAATCAAGGTCAATAAGATATAATGTTTAAACATTTAAACTTAAACTTATAAAAGACTAATCAAGTTTTCTATTATCAATGGAAAATATGAATCTTGTGGTAATGTTATAGTCTCACTATTTTTGGACATATAAGTCTTATTATGAGGGATAAGGGTCATTATAAAACATCTAAAAGTATTTATTTCTTATCACATGGTTGCTTGGTGATATTTTCAACTTATCTCAAAGTGAATCCTCTTTCCCTCGAACCTCCCTAGTAAATAGACAAGGATGAATGAAGTAGTACAATAAAGCATATTTATATTTATTTAATTAGGGTGAAAATTAATAATACATGATAAATAAAATTTATCATTTCTTTGACCAATGAATCATTTATTAATTTAACTGTGCCTATTGATTAAACCAAACTCAATTTAGGAAAGAGACATTGGGTATAGCATATCATTTAATACTACTTGGGGAAATTAAAATTTCTTTAGAAATTAAAATAAATATTGTTGGGGTGAGGGGGGGAGCCCAAAAAATTAAGTAGTGTGAGAAAATTAAATAATATAAACACATCTACTTGTATCCATATATTAATGCATTATTCTCATTTTGCCTTGAAAACTTCAACACATGGGACATGGCCATTAAAATATCACTACACTAATTACGTGAGTAAAATGGCTAGCAAAGGGGAGATTAGTAGAGGAAGGGAATGTCAATCAAAAACCAAAATCACTTTAAGAGATAAAGGCATGTTATTCTCTTATGATTATTTTTTTAATATTCATATTTCTTATTGAAACTCAGGAGTATAGACACAAGAAATAAGTTGTAGGAATTTTTTACGAGTATTTCAGGTCAAGGGCATTCATTTTCAAGCATTAAAATTAATATATCAAGTTACATTCATATATCAAAGATAACAATTCACACAGTTACCCTAAAAAAGAGAACTACATCACCTTGAGGCCATTTTGGGTTATGTAGGCAACATTCAATTTACATGAGGTTTTTTTAGGATACCTTAGCTATTCCACTTTCCTAATTCCCTCCTTTGTATTTATCTCAATTTGGTTTATTGCATAAGATCTAGGGTTTTTTCTTTTATAGGTCATCTATGCAATAAATTAGGAATCATAGTCAACTAGAAAATAATTATAAACATGTGCATGCACTCAGATCACAACATTAGTCACACTGTCAACCATGACATAGCCATAATCAACAAACAAGACCCTAATGTGCCCCTTTCATCGTAGTGCAATATTATCCTAGCATATTTTGAAGTTATTATTTTAGTTTTGATACATGTCACAAGTATTTTTAGTGAGTTTTCATCAATAATAAGCCTACACAGTCAACAATAAACAAGATCCAAGGTAGTTTTGCATATTTGTTTGTCAGACTATTGTTTATAACTCATTTAAAATTATATTAACTATTGTATTTCATATTATGATCTGTACATTCTGTAGATCTAAATGAATTTTCAATAATTTATTTGTTCTTAGCATTTCATTCTTAAATAAAAAAGAACATTAAACAATAATATCAATGGCCATAAAGACAAAAGGGCGTTGCACATGTTGCTACAAAACTTCAAATTTCTCAAAGATCTTGGAATGCCATAGATTTCATGAAAAACTTGAATTAAGTGAGATAAAATGCAAAGTAAAAGAGAGCTTCATAAACTGATTTATGATTCATTAGTTAAAAAATTAAAAGGAGGTACATTATTTAATGAAAAATTAGGTCACCAAAAAGGAAACTCAACTCACAATTATAAAATGTGTTAAGTGTATTCCCCTAATGACCTTTATAACCCTAAGCAAGCTGACTAATAACCATGTAGGTAAAATTTGAAAATAGGAAAAATCCTACACTAAAACTTCTCATGAAGCGTAGCTTAGGTGGGTAGAATAATTGGGTACTGGCAACAAACCTTGATGATCTTTCCAAGCACAATGCAACTCCCATAAATTAGAGAAAAGTATAAAACCCATAGGGCAAAACTCCTCTCCAAAAAGATAAAAAGTGAAATAAATAGTGCATGCTCTAAGCAAGTCGATCACATCCAAAAATGCATCCATAAGTGAGAGAAATAAAGCACATAGAGCGGAGAACTAAGAAATCCCCATAGAATATGTTGAAGTTACCTACATTTGAGCTCGCAAAATGATGATTTTCATTGATAAGATAATCCACCTGAAGACTCAAGAAGATCTATTTGCGTTGAACAATGTTTCTTCCCTTTGCCAAAGGAATAATATGAATGGTGTACTATAATTATTCGCATTCCATAGTAGAAGATGAAAGAGGCAACAATACACAAATTTATGAGTAGGGTCCAAAATAGAAGTATGACATAGGTCTATCAAGATCATGGATAAGAATGGAATGGAATGCTACTAAAATGATCATGTCAGAAGTAGGAAGGCCAACTAACCTATTCAATGAAGGTGTAATGGAAGTAGAGATAGAAATAAACTACTGAATGCACTGTACCTATAGAATAAACTACCCAATGTCTGATGAGTCCTGGATCAATATACGTATTCCCTATAATTTATAAAATGGACCAGAGGTAGGTTGATCGAGAAATAACTTCTCAAAAATTTTAATGTGACAAAAAAATGGTGGATGTGTGTCCAATCACTACTACAGTCATTTGTGTTATAAGAAGAGTCATCAATCTTAGCAATGTGCTCAGGGTTAGAGGTGTCATCATGTATAGGTAAATTCAATGAATAATAATAACATGGAGCTTTCATAGAAGGAATGTCAATGAGAAGTGGAGAGCATGGATCAACAACCCTTGAATCTAAAGAAAAGACTATAGATGAAACACACGGATCCATAGATTGAATATCCATAGGAATATATGAGTCGTCGAAGCTCTCAAAAGGTGTACTCTTATTTTAATAAGTATATTCCTCCAAATTACCAATATGTGATGGCTCTAGAAGAATAATGTCATGTAAGGGAATAGAAGTAGAATCTTTAATAGTATAGCTAAGGTTAGGTATAATCTCATTTGTATTGGTGGCTTGATAGATAGAAAATCGCTATCCACCATGGATGTGTTGTCACATGAAATAGGAGTTGGAGGAGAGAATACAACATTCTCTAAAGAGATGATAAGAAGAGGAGGAGTGATATAGATCTTAGTAGGATCTTCAAAAATAGACTATAGGATAATTCAAACAATGCAAGGACATGTTATATGTTTTACATGGAAATGAAAATCCACATAAATATGTAACAATAAGGTGCAAAGAATCTTGTCACAAGTATTATCCCTCTTATTAAACTAACCTAATTTAGTAGGAATAGTGTTTTTTTCATATAGAAATGAAATACAATTATTTCCCTTTTTTATGAACAAGTGTTCCATATAAACATGTCAAGAAACATAGTATTCCTTTCCAAGAAGAACCACTGGTATAGAATCAACTTCCCCCACATGTGTCTCTCAAGTGAAGTCAAAATGACTTAGATAAAACACAAAACAAGTTCACAACTACATAGTACAAATTGTAATGACCCCCTAGTTACAAGAACAATGCACACTTCTGAATAAGATGTCAAGCACAATTGAGAATACATCCAAATGAGTAGTAAGTATAGGAATAAACAAAATACAAAAGATGAGTGTGTAAAAGAGACATAGAAGAATGCACATCACCACACAATGCCCCCTCAGAACTGTTACTAATGACACCTCCCATAAATTTTTAAATACAAACACATTCATATAGATTTCTAGGATGGTCAAAAATGTGTCTTTGAACAATTTGTAAATATGTATGTAATAACTGGAGGGATGTCGGGATCTACTAATAATGCATCCAAGAGGTAAAATTTGTGAAGAATAGGTACATATAGATAGCCTAAGATAATCTCTAATGCATAGATCACAAAAAACAAACACTTTTGAATAAGATAGAATTCAAATCTGAGTTGCTACTAAAAAATTATTTCCATTTGAAAATCTAAGCTCATATGAAAAAATCTACTTGGTATTAAATTTAACGTTCTCTATACCATCATTAGAGTTTTAGAACATCAAGGTTATGCATCAAGGTTACAGTGGTCCCTTACAGTTGTCATAACTTATCTTAGTTGTTACAGTGTTAGATATTTGAAGATTTCTTGTAGTGGTAGGAGTTTAGAGGGTTCCCATAGTGTCAAGAGTTCAGAGAGTTCCCATAATGCCACGAATGTGTAGATTTCCTGTAGTTTTGGGGATGTTGAGAGTTCTCATAGATTTGAGAGTTCAGAGAGTTCTCATAGTGCCAAGGATTCCAATATTTCCTTTAGTTTTAGGAGTGCCAATATTTCTTATAGTGTTGAGTGTTTTTAGAGTTCTTATAGTGTTGAGGATGTTGAGAGTTCTTGTCGTGTTCAGGGTTGAAGAGTTCTCACAATGCTGAAATTTGGAAAGTTCTCATAGTGCCAAGGATGCTAAGAGTTCCCATAGTGCTGAGAGTTTGGATATTTCTTGTAGTGCTAAATATGTCTAGAGTTCCCTTAGTGATGGGGATGTTAGGATTTCCCACAGTATCAAAGATTTGAAGAGTCTCCATAGTGCCAAGGTTTCAGGGAATTTTGATAGTGTTGAGGTTTCAGTTAGTTCCCACAATGGAGTTTTGTGTCAATGATGTAGTCTCCTCCTATAATCATCATGGTTTTATACTATATAATTATTTAAATTTATAACATTACGGTTTTGGGTTGCATCGGCAGTTAGAAGTTCCAACGTTAGGGGTTTTGACCTCATGTGCAGTTTAAAGTGATGATGTCAGGGGTTTTGAATGTGGAAACAACATAAAGACCTGATGTTGGAGGTTTTGACTATGGTATCACCTTAAAGTCTTGATACTATGTATTTTTACTATTGTAATACCCTGAAGTCCCAATATCATGGGTTTTGATTATAGCTACACCCTGAAGTCATCACAAGTGCAAACAGTGGATGAACTCCTGCCAAGTCTAAAAACTCCATATCTAGAACACTTTTAGAAAACCTATCAAAGACCCACTAAAGATATCTAAAAACCCAAAAGTAACTAGAAAATAATTTTCTTTTGGAGACCCTGACTATACATATTTTTGTGAAATTACTGAAAAAGGCTTTGAAACCCTCCAAAATGGCCAAAAAATGACTATCATGAAACCAAGTCATGATTACAACTGATTCTAGGGTTTTGGCACCCTTTGAATCTAATGGCACTATCCATTTTATGATTTGAGACTCTATCTAAATATTTTTTATGAATTTTTAATAAATCCCACCAAACCTATGAAGAACCAAAAAATCAAAAAACCCCTTAAGATGTATGCAATAAATATCTCACCAAGTATCTTTAAAAATTAAAAAACATCTATAAACATATATTATATCAGAGATATGATACCATGTCAAATTACTCCAAAATCTTTGAATGTCAAATATTGCACTATAACCCTAAAATTAAGTGAGAGCAAATGCAATAAAAAGAGAGCTTCATAAACTGATTTATGATTCATTAACCAAAAAGTACAAAAGTACATTATATAGTGATAAATTAGGTCACCAAAAAGATAACAACTCAATTCAAAATTATAAAATACATTAATTATATTTATCTTAATGACCTTAACAAACCTAAGCAAGCTAACTAACAACCATATAGATAAATCAAAAGTGGGGAAATGCCTACACTAATAAAAATAACTACACATAAATAGGTTAACACCAAGGAGATTCCATGTAGGGAAGAGGGCACACAAACATCATGATATGGAGTGATCGTGAAGGTAAGGATAGAGGATCCATAAACTAAGGAAAGAATCAAAACATAAATAACATTGAGTAGGATGAGCAAGAGTAATTAGAGAGAGAGAGAGAGAGAGAGAGAGAGAGAGGATATACAAGTTGATGTCACGTTAGGAATAAAGGTGGTAGTAGGAACAAATAAGTGTTACTAAATCTCTTGCAAAGTGTCATAATGTATCCCACCATAATCATGGTGTAATACTTTTTTGGGAGCATAATTATTGAGATATGGGTCAATTAGTGTCTTAAAACTTTATTTTAATTCCTCCTTAGCATTCATGAACCATCACATCAACATATAGATCAAGCAATGTATAAGCAATCACACATACAAGCATAAAATAAGATTACACAAGAAAACACATCATATATGTGGGAAACCCTCAAAAATGAAGAAAACCCATTGATCCCTAAAAATTATCTACAATCATATAAGTTAAAATATCACAATTTAGTGAAGCACAAACTCCACATGGAGTACCAACCCCAACTAGCTACGCTTTAATAAGCACCAACTTGAAAGGAGACACCAACCCCATAGATGACTCAACACCAACTCAGATACCTAATTTATTTGATCAAATTTATAACACCTTATTTCTCAATCAATTTATGATGACCACCTTCTAGGCCTCTTCGCTCATTTAGGTCTCTTCAAGATAAATTAGGTCATATGACCTTAATATTCATATGCAGACACACTTGTAGATCTTAATATCATATCCTATACACTCATTTTATGGTCTAAAAGACCTCCTTTTTCTCAATAATGTGATATATCATTCGCATACTCTCTACTCATTTATATAAGCCTAAAATTGCCTTGTATATATACCATTCCTTGTTCATATGCCACTTAATTGGCTAAACACCATTAACCTATTAGGTAATACATGAAATAGGTATTATAACATGTTTCATACATGTATCATTCATTACAACATTTCATCCATAATATAAAAGACAAAAACTTCATTTAGGCCTTAAGGAGACCTAATTCAATTAGGCCTTCATTAGTACACGTTGCCTCTTTGATCTCCTAGGAGAAATTCCAAGCCTCATACATGGTAATAATAATTCATATACCACAAAAATAGACTCCCAATAATATTATATTAGGTCCATGACAATTTTTATCTCCAACCACCACTTGAAGCACACCATTAGTACTGTTCACAATTAGGCTTGTGAACCTACAAAAAATTTGCCAAACAAAACTGAAGCATGTACATAATTATTCACATAACCATGATAATAAATCACATGGATATAAAATACATGACCTTAAAAACATAGCCATGTGATTTATACTTCACAAATTAGTTCAGAAGGACTCAAACACTTCTCTACAAATAGCCTACCCAGAACTACCAAAACACTCCAAAACCTAGTCATGAACAACTTAATATTCAACACCTAAAAAAATACTTTCCTTTACCAATAATGATTTAAAAATGTCTTTTTATTTCTATTTACCACTAAAAAATATAAAAATTATAATGTATAATGTCAAATATTGGTCTTGTAGACCAATCTTTTGACCTCACTACACACAGTCAAAACAAAACCAGACAGGCCATTTTGGCTTTAACATTTAAAAAAAACATTAATGACTATAAAAAATTTTAAAAAGCATATATATTACATACATGTCCCACAAAAAAATACCATGTTCATTATATACTTCAAATCAGGGATATATCCTCAAACTCATCATTGTAACTTACTTACCTAGAACTACTAGTTTACCTTAAAGCACAGTCATGATGACATTGACCTTCAACATCTGTATGACCACTTTCAAATAATTATTATTCAATTATATTAATCTCTAAAATTTATATACCATATTAAAATATAAACATCATATGGTCTAGGGTCAACTATTGGACTTACAGACCAATTTGTTGACCTCACTACACACAAATCTCACTGAGTCAAATAAGCCATTTTGGATTCTTAATTTTCACCACTATATCTAATTTAAAAAACTTATACCAAAATTTAATAGGATATACATGTCCCAAAAAACAACTCCATCTACTTTGTTTCATTATTCTATCATGAAACCCATTCTTAATCATCTTATTGTTGTTGGCTAGGTTTTTCACTGTTTCCATCATTAGGCCTATTAGCAATTGGTTAACTTGGATGACCAGTTTAGCACACTTTAGGGATATAACATATCCAAAAACCTTCATGTACATGAAACATTATTCTCAATATTATTCCTTAATCAATTTGAAAGCTTTGTCCAATACAATTTTTTATAATTCCAACAACTTTTTCAAAAACAACCCTGTACCTTCATATTTTCTCTCTCCTCTCTCTAACAACCATCACATATAGGTACTTGGGAGAGTTTAATACATGATCAAATATTTTTTATATTCATTTGATACCATTCTAGTCTATTTTGAATAAGATATTTCATAGCAAGTCCTTGTTAGGGTTTTAAGGAGGTTTAATATAGGTTTTTTTGTTAATGAATATTCATAAACAATTACCTTAAATCCAAAAAAAATTATTTTATTTATTATCTATGACCCTTCCCCATCTCTCCTTAATATCTTAATTTTCCATGTAGAGGTTACACATGCCAACAAACACTTGAAAGTCCTTCTTGGGTTTGCATGCCTTCATTTTGTGTACTCGAGAGACCTCAAAACCACTTTTCATGCCTTTTCTTACAAACCATGACCTTAAACTACATGAAAAAACTTGATACAATTCACCTCAACTCTAAAAATTCCTACATGAGCTCAAACACTCTTAAATAGGATAATGACCCCTCATTAAGCCACACTCTTTCTGTTTGCTTGCTTAAACCTTCACCTACAAACCACGTTAGGCCTTAAAATTGACCTGCATACCTCTTTCCATGTGATTTCCAACTTAATCACATATTCAATAAATCTATCTCATGATTAAAAACTTCCATACATCCTTCACATGCCTTAACAACATATCATGATACCTCATTAGGTCAAGCAGGGTCTAGAAGTGGTCTAGGTACAGACCTGGTTTAAAGGTTCTACCCATGTAGGATCACCCTAAGACTCTCATGAGTGATCCAATACCACATATCCATTCTCAATCTGCCTTATATAACCGCTCATGCCTCTATTCATCCATCTTACCAAGTCACCATACACATTACTTCTCACAAGACAATACATGCCATGATTAATGTCATGTCTAGGCTTCTTAAGTACTTGAAACTTGACAACTAACCTTGAAACACTTTTGAAAGTATCTATACTTTATTTACATGATCACATAATAAAAAAAACATCTCACAATCTTGTGCTTATTCAATTTACCAAACCTTACTATCCACACCTTCTTATAAGGTCTAGACTAGGCTTCTCAAGACACCTTGTACTCAAGAATTAGAACTCAAACATGCTTACCTCAATGATATCAAAAAATAACACTCAAACATGTTTATCAATGATATCATACAACACTCTCACATCACTACAATAATCTCTTTCTCATCAACATTATCTCATGACCTCATACTAACCTAGAGCCTCATAATCATGCTTCAATGTTTTACTTGACCATCATACCTCTTTGTGACAACACTTGACAACTTCAAGTTGATCTAAACCTTGACATAAAATTTAGCATCAACCAATAAAAGAGACATTAGGTTGCCTTCAAATTCTCTCTTGTCACATATATTCATTTTCACATAAAGCATACAAGCTCATACCTCAAAGACCATTCACCATGCATCTTCACCAAATGCACATTGACATCAATGACAACACTTCTTAACAAATTCTCCCTTTGTAATTGATGGCAAAACATTCTTCAACCTAATCGCTCTTATCTCCCCCAATCTGTTCAATCTTCTTTCTTGAACATTCTCTCCCTTTGATATTAATGGCAAAGGGTCATACATACTTCAACTTTTGGGACCACTCATTCTCCCTCTTTGGAAAATACTCTTAGAAACTCTTTTATGCTTGTCAACAACTACACTTTAAGCTTATGAACATCATGAATATCTCCCCCTCAAACCAAGCATTCATCATGCTTTTGATAACTGAAGAGTGTCTCCATGAATCCTAATGGAGTCACCCATATCCATAGGGCACTAAAACAACACAAACTTAGGGGATTCCTATATCTTGATGCTCTCACAATATTAAATATCCTTTAGGATTGATTAGTCCTTTATGCTTGACCTTTTCATCATCTATGTGGTCAAAAATCTAAGTTGATAATGAGCATTCCTAACTTGATTTCACATTTGAAGTATGCTCTACCATATAAAACAATCCACTTGGGCTTGTAGATTGATCATGACTTACCTTTATTTTCTTTGGTTTCCACCTTTATTTACTTGATTTCACATCTAAAGTATGCTCTACCATATCATGACTCACCTTTATTGTCTATTGCACTCTAGGGGATTCAAACCTCTTGTTTTAACTTGATGGACTTCTCACTTTATTAGAATAGAATCTTACAATGTGTCCCACATTATGACAACTATAGAAAACAACATCATTCATAACTCTTAACTAATGATTCCTTTCATAATCACATGCATATTTATTTTTAGAGGTTGTTCTACACTCTCTTACTCTATGACCAAATTTATTGCATGAAAAATAGTAACCATTGAATGAATTAGCATACTTCATAGCATTAGGCTATCTGATTGGTCTTTTTATGTTGACCTTCTTGTCTTCATTATCCTTCTCCTTGACTTGAGCTACCTCCTTTTGGTCTTATTTGAAACCAAGACCTGTCTTATAATTTGCAGACTTTTGACTACTCAATATGTTATCTAGAGCATCGGTACTCTTTTAAAACATCATAAATGTCCTCAAATTGTTATATGCTTGATCCAACTCAGCTTTCAAGGGTTCCATTTTAGTTCCATACCTATTTCATTCTTCCTCTTTATATTTTAAGCTAGCATTGACTATTTCCATCTGTTCTTTAATCCGATTGATGATCTCATCATACTCCTTGGATGTATTACTTATTATCTCTTCAAAAAAACTAATCCACTATTCATATTCCTTAACTAATGACTTTAATTTATGATTCTTCCTTCTTTATAACTTCAAATCATCTAGATCACTCACCAATTTTGCCTCATGGTTCACTACAGCCTCTTCCTCATTTGATTCTACATCATCTATAAGGCCTTTCCATTTTGATCAATCCTCATGGTCTATTTATATATCCATGAATAAGGTTTCATTATTGTCATGTTCATGTTCATTATTTTCATCATCATTATCAGATGTACTTATGTTAGTTACATTAGATGAGCTATTATCTTCTTTCGTATAAAAATTTCTCTTGTACTTAAATGACCCTTTCCTACCTTCACACTTCCTAAAATCTTTCTTGATTTTGTTAGGCTTATATACCTTCTTATAAACACCATGATGTTCATAATATTATTCATCATGCTCAGTATTATCCTTTTTAGGAAATTTAGATGCAAAGTGACTAATCTTACCATAGTTGAAACATTTGAAAGGTAACTTACCCTTGTACTTACTAGATCCAAACCTCAATTTCCTAGCAAACATGGCTATAGTTCATCATCAATATTTGAACATACCTCATCCTTGACCCTCTTTGATTTTGATTTTATTATTATCTTTTAAATATGCTTCTTTATTAAGAGTCCTTAATTCATTTTTTCTCATCTCATAGGTAGTCAAAATGCCACGAAGCCCATCCATCTCCAGCTTATCCAAATCTTTCATCTCCTCTACTATAGATACCTTAGAATAAAAATTAATATTTATTGATCTCAACACATTTTTAACAACTATATACTCTTTCACTTCTTCTCTTAATCCTCTAATTACATTGACCACTTCATCAACCCTTAACATGTAGGATGCAATGCTCTCATCTTCCTCTAAACCCAGTCTTTCAAACTACCTTTTCTGAGTCTATAGTTTAGCCATCTTCACCTTGGTGTCTCCTTCATAGATAGTCTTCAACTTATCCCATATCACCTTAGTTGACTCACAGTGCATCACATTCATAAACTCTACCTCTGATAGGCCACATAGAATGGAATTCATTGCCTTGAAATTGCTCTCACTTTCCTGCTTTCCTGCTACATCAGTTGGTATTATAGGAGGTGGAGTGTATCCATCCACAAATAATTTACATATTTCATGGATCATTGAAATTATATATGTCCTCATTTTTATGCTTCAAAATTCATAATTAGTTCTATTGAATAATGGAGCCTTATTGGTAGAGAAACCTCCTTGAACTTGACTACTAGCCATCCTTACTTCTAGGATCTCTTTTAAGCTGATAAGCCTACTTAAAAGGATCAAGATCTCATACCCAATCTTGGCATCACAATCATTTATAGGGGGTGAATCATAGCATTAAAATTTTCTTTCAATTCCTCCTTAGCATTCATGAACTATCACATCAAATTATAGATCAATCAATGCATAAGCAATCACCCATACAAGCATGAAATAAGATTACACAAGACAACACATCATATATGTGTGAAATATTCAAAATGGAAGAAAACTCACTAATAATTAAAAATGTACTATAGTCCTATAATTCAAAATATTATAATTTAGTAAATCACCAACTCCACATGGAACACCAACCCAAATTAACTAGGCACAAACCCAATTAAGCTTTAGCAAGCACCAACTTGCAAGAAGGCACCAACCCCCTAGATGAATTATCACCAACTCATCTAGCTAATTTATTTGATGAAATTTATAACACTTTATTTTTCAATCAACTGATGATGATCATCTCTTCATGTCTTCACATTCTTATCCCTCTCAAACTGCCTTATAGGCCTCTTCGCTTAATTAGGTCTCTTCAATAAAAATTAGGTCATATGACCTTGATATTCATATGAAAAAACACTTTTAGATATATATATATATATATATATATATATATATATATATATATCAGATATTATACACTCTTATTATGGTTTAAAATACCGCATTTTTTTCAACAATGTGCTATATCATTTGCATACTCTCTAATCATTCATATATGCCTAAAATTGCCTTGTATATATACGATTCCTTGTTCATATACCACTTATTCAGATAAATACCCTTAACCTATTAGGTCAAAAATTTAATAGGTGTTATAACATGTTTCATACATGTATCAATCATTTCAATAGGTCATCCATAATATAAAATACAGAAACTTATTTTAGGCCTTAAAGAGACCTAATTCAATTAGTCCTTCATTAGTATATGTTACCCCCTTGATCTCCTTGGAGAAATTCAAAACCTCATACATGGAAATAACACTTAGAATACCACTCAAATATACTCATATTAATCTCATCTTAGGTCCATGAAACTTTTTATCTCCAACCACTACTTGAAACACACCATTAGTACTGTTCACAATTAGGCCTGTGATGTTACAAAAAGTCTGCCAAACAAAATTGAAGCATGTACATAATTTAGTCACATAACCATGATAGAAAATAACATGGATAGAAAATAAATAACATTAAAAAATTTACCATGTTATTTATAATTCATAACTCAATTCAAAAGGACTCAAACACTTCTTTGCAAATAGTCTACTCAGAACTACCAAAACACTCCAAAACCCAGTAATGAACAACTTGATATTAAACACCTAAAAAAACACTTCTCATGACCACTGATAATTTAAATATATCCTTTTACATAACTATACCACTCTTAAATATAAAAATAACAATTTATAATATCAAATATTGGTATTGCATACAAATATTTTAACCTCACTACACATAGTCAAACCAGAACAAGACAGGGCATTTTGGATTCAATATTTCAACCACTTTCAATGACTATCAAACTTTATACAAAGCATATATAGGGCATAAATTTAATTTTTTTTTTAAAAAATTATTATATACTTCAACTCACGGAATATAGCCTCAAACTCATTACTTTTATTATATACTTCAACTCATGGCATATAGCCTCAAACTCATTACTGTAACTTGCTTACCCAGAACTATCAGTTTAACTTAAAGCATAGTCATGATGGCATTGACCTTCAACACCTGCATGACCACTTTCAAATACATATTATGAAATTAAATGAATCTATAATATTTATATACCATGTTAAAATATAATCATCATATTTTATAGTGTAAACTATTGATCTTACAAACCAAATTTGTTGACCTCACTACGCACAAATCTCTCTAAGTCAGACAAGCCATTTTGGCTTCTTCATTTTCATCACTATACCTGACTTCCAAGATTTATATAAAACATTAATAGGATATAACATTCCAAAAAAACATGTCTATGCACTTTGTTTAATTATTCTAAAATTATAACCCATTCTTAATCATCTTCTCACTATTGCCTGAGTTTTTCACTATTTCTATCATTAGGCCTGTTAGCGACTAGCTAACTTGGATGACCAGTTTAGCACACTTGAAGGATGGAACCTATCTATAAACATTCATGTAAATTAAATATGAGTCTCAAGCTTCATCTTTCATCAATTTTTAAACTTTATCCAATATAATTTTTTACATTTGTAACAACTTTTCAAAAACAAGCCTGTATCTTCTCATTTTCTCTCTCCTCTCTCTAGACCACCATCACCTAGAGGTACTTGGGAGAGTTTAATACATTATCCAATATTTTTTATTTTAATTTTATAAAATTATATACTTTTTTAACAATATCCTTCACATTAGGTCCTTTTTAGGGTTTTAGAGAGATTTAACATAGGTTTTGGTGTTAACGATTGTTCATAAAGGATTGCCCCTTAAATCTAAAACCAATGTATGTAATTATAATCTAATAACCTTAACCATATCTCCTTAATATCTCAAGTTCCCATGTAGAGGTTACACATGCCAATGAATATCTGAAAGTCCTTCTCATGTTTGCATGCCTTCATTCTATCTACTTGAGAGACCTCAAACCCACTTTTCATGCCTTTTCTTGAAAACCATGACCTCAAAATGCATGAAAAACTTTAAAAAACATACCTTACCTATAAAAATTCTTACATGAGCTCAAACACTTTGAAATATGACCATAATCCCTCATTAGTCCATAATCTCTCTCTCTCTCTTTGTTTGCTTAGACCTTGACTTACAAACCATATTAGGCCTTAAAAATGACCTTCATGCCTCTTTCCATGTGATATCCACCTTACATACTTAGGAAACCTCTCATATCTTAAACACTACCATATATCCTTCACATGCCTTGACAAT